>CM052883.1:172320710-172352721 GCA_028534135.1 Potos flavus
AGCACTCTCCCACACCCTCACAGCTCAGAGCAACACACACACACACACTCAGCTAGGAGTACTCCCCCGCACCCTCACAGCTCAAAGCAACACACACACACACGCACACACACACGCACACACACACAGGAGCACTCTCCCACACCCTCACAGCTCAGAGCAACACACACACACACACTCAGCTAGGAGCACTCCCAGCACACACAAAAATATTTCTTCAGTGCGTTTCTTGGCCCTACCACTGCCAGTCCCCAATTCCTGGCATCAGGGATCTTTGCTTAGTTCCCTGGTGTATTCCAAGAGTCTAGGACAGTACCTGCACAGAGCAGGCACATGTCTGCCTTCTCAGAATTGTTTAAGTCAGGCAGATTCTTAGAAAGGAAATGGATGGGCATTTTAAGTATTGAAAGATGGGCATTTAAAGTTTGAATTTCCTTAGGACGCCTGGGTGGTTCAGTCGGTGAAGCATCTGGCTTCGGCTCAGGTCATGATCCGAGGGTCCTGAGATTGAGCCCCGCATCGGGCTCCCTGCTCAGCAGGGAGTCTGCTTCTCCCTTGGCCTCTCCACCAACCCTGGCTAGTGCTCTCTCGTTCTCACTCTCAAATAAAGTCTTTTTTTAAAGATTTTATTTGACAGAGACACAGAGAGGGAACACAAGTAGGGGGAGTGGGAGGGGGAGAAGCAGACTCCTCACTGAGCAGGGAGTCCAACATTGGGCTTGAGCCACCCAGGCACCCCTAAAAAAAGTCTTTAAAAAAAATAATAAAGTTTGGATTTCCCTCAAAACAAGTTTGTAACACCTTACATGCCCGAAGCAGTGTGAGCGTGCTCTGCCCTCCGCCACACCCGGAACCGTCCTAGATATGTCACCATTTTTCTAAAGTGTGTCCCATCTGAGAAACAGGAAGTGGCGTCTGGTTTCCATTTGTGTTTCCCGGCTGCCAATGTGAATGTGTTTGTGTCCCGCTGTTTGATCCCCGTTAGTGTGCTCTCTCAGATTTTAGAGTCTGTGCTTTGTTTTCGTTGCTTTTTTTATTGATTTACAGGTATTGTTATGTTTTTAGACTTAGTTTTGATTGTGTTTTCACATTTTCCTTGATGTGTTCTGTCACGGCAGAGTTTTTCATTTCTATGCGTACATGTTTGTCAGCCTTTCCTCTGTTGTCTGAGTGCCTGCCAGTCCTTTAGGAAATAGCCAGGCCTTTGGGAGAGCCCCCGAAAGCTTTGGCACGTTTATGCTGGACAGCATGCATTTGAGTAGCTCCCACTTCAGGGAACTCCACCTTCTCTAATAAAGAACGTTACGTTGGATTTCTGAGAGGTAGGGGAGCAGGGTCGGAGTTAGAATGCTGTGTCCTCCCGTCTCTGATCCTGTGTCCAGAACTCAGGGCTTGATTTCAAAGTCGGAGATGAAGTGAAATCCTGTTTTGCCCTTATCGCTTTCATCTTGGGTCTTCCTAATCCCTCCTCTTGATCTGGTTTCTCCCCCGTGCCTCCTGGTAACCCTCCACTCCCTGATCTGGAAGAGAACCTCTGGCAAACCTGTGTTAGTCTTCCCGGTATGGTTTCCTACCTAGTTAGCTTTCCTACCTGGTTAGCTTTCCTAGTGAGGCTTCCCGGTATTGTTTCCTACCCTCTCCTTTATCTCGAGCTCCGGCTCCCCATTGGCCAGCAGCACTCGTCCTGTCTAGGGCTTAGCCAGCGGGCTCTCCACTTGGGCCTCAGCAGGGGGTGCGCTGCGCTCCCAGAAGCTCATCACTTGTCTTTCTGCCTGTTTTATCCTCTGTCTTCCTAACCCTTGAACGTCGGCGTTGCTTAATATTGTTTCGACCATATCATCTCCTGTAGTTTCTGCTTTTCTCCCCTCTGAGAACCCTCCTTTTCATGTGCGTAAACAAGAGTCTCTTCTTCCCCCGCTCTTGAGCTTGTCTCCCAGCTTCCCTGGCCCTGTACCTGAGTTCACCTCTGGTGCGGTCGCCCAGACAGAGAAATGTGTGTTGTTGATTCATCACTTCCTTTTTCGACTCTTTTCCAATTCAAAATAGCCTATTTATTATGTATTTCTCGACTGGATTCTCATCCTCAATGTAAGCCCTGTCTTGTCGGGTCCGGCATGAAGCAGATGGGCCAGCTGGGATGGGTAATGGGCAGGAAGGGGGAAGAGAAGCAGCAGGTTCAGGCTTACTGCCTGACTTCCCCCGTGGGTGAGATCGTTCCTCTGCCTCCACTAGGAATGAGGATGCTGAAAGGACATTGGGAGAGGGAGAGAGACCTCTTCGTGAACCCTGAATGAGTGCGGACAGTGTGTCCGTGTCAAGGTCTTTGATCGTAAGGGCCCGAGAGTTCCCATTAAGAAGATTCATTGCCAGATTAGCGTCTAAAGTAGGGATGTTTCTGCTGGTTTCTCCCTTGTGGCCCAGGACCCTGCAGGAGGGTAAGGGGAGCCCCAGCCTGCCTATACCTGCTGGAGTGCCCGGCACAGAGGGCGTCCCGTCCCCTCTAGGCCACTCTGCGGCCTGGTTCGTTGGAGGGTGTGGTTCTGCTGCTGCCGCTTGTTGCCTGTTGAATAAAACCCGGAGCCTAGCCTGGTAGTCGGGGAGCTCTCTACCTGGCTTGTCCCTCTGGCTTACCCAGCTGGGAGGCTTACTGTCCAGCCATCCTGGGTGTCTTATTATGTCCTCTCCTCGAAGCCTTCCAACAAGATTATTCCCCTACGTGTCTCTCCCTCCTCTGTTTGCCTCCTCGGGCGAAGCTTGTGGGTCTTCTGGTGCCTGCGGCCTCGGGCTATGCTGCTCCCAGGGCACGTGTGGTTCCTGAGGTTGGCTGTGGTTTGTGATCTCCTCGTCGCCGCTGTGCTGGCATTGGTGTTCGTGTGCTGCTTTCTACGCTAAAGCTGGTGCGTTATTGTTGTTTACTCTGGACAGAGGACCGCCCAAAAGGCCAGCATAAATACTGCTCCGGCAGTGCATAAAATTATTTGAAAACCAGTTATCGGTTTAATTCTGTATTGACAGTTGGATACTTCTGATATATTTTTAATAGTTAGATTTGATTGAAATGTCATGTGGTTTTAAAATTGCTCCTGGTTTGTCCTTCTTTCAGATTCTGGATGAAATTGAAGAACATAACATCAAAATCTATCACTTACCTGATGCAGAATCAGATGAAGATGAGGACTTTAAGGAGCAGACTAGACTTCTCAAGGTAAGCGCACTCTCCAGATGCCCAGCACGAGTCACTCCTGCTCCCTGCCATCAGCGCCATGGAAGGAGTTGACAGGGCCACGTTGTGGAAGGCCGGCCTTTGACAGATTGGTAGATTCAGTTATAATAGTATTTTTGCTTTAAATATATTTTGACAGAGCTGTCACCTAAGGTTTAGAAATGTTATTATGGGTTTAATTTGGTCCATATAATTTTTCCCGCGTGGAAAGTACCTGTCACTTCTGAGTGCAGTGTTTTACTTTGCCGAGGAAGTTTGCCAAGGAAGCGTGTAGTAAGCAGCCGTGTGCTCCATCTGTGCCCGTGCTCTCGTGTTCACGGTGGAAGCTGGGGCTCCCTGCGTGGAGCCTCTACCTCGTGTGTCTCTCTCTAGGCCAGTATCCCGTTCTCGGTGGTTGGATCCAATCAGTTGATTGAAGCCAAGGGCAAGAAGGTCAGAGGCCGCCTCTACCCGTGGGGCGTGGTGGAGGTGGAGAACCCGGAGCACAACGACTTTCTGAAGCTGCGGACGATGCTCATGTGAGACCCCCGCGCACCCCTGTGGGCGGTGCCGAGCACAGAGAGCGGAGCTTTTTGACCGCGGGGCGTGCAGGGGGCCGCTGCAGCCTGTTGTGGAAGGCCCTCCCCGGGAGCTCTCTGGGACTCGCGCTGCGGAACCCACCTGTCCCTCTCGAGGCCAAGTGCTTAGCACACCCTCCTCCCTAGTCTCCCAGCTCTCTCCACGCTGAAGGTGGACTGGGTGTGCGCTGTGGTGTGGCCACGCCAAACACGGGCCGCCGCCTGCTCCGGGAGCAGATGTTCAGGCTGCACGGCGGCTTCTCCACTCTCGGCTGCCGCACGCTACCTGGGCTCCGGGTCTGCCCCGGGCAGCCCTGAGGTTCTGCGGTGCACTCTCAGCACCTGCAGCAGACCTAACTACAAAAGCAGATGTTTTCCCTCTAAAAAGTAAAGTTCATGTTTAGTGACAGTAGTTGCTCTGTTCTTGAATCAAGAGGCTAGAACAAAGAGTATTGTTGAAATCGAAGACCCCTTTGCTCCATGAGAGAGTGGATGATCTAGGTGAATTTCGAGTAACTGAAAACTGATTAAAACAGCCAAGCTTTATCAAACATAATTCAGTCACCACATAGGAAGCTCAGGACAGGTCCCTGTGGTCACACTGCTGCCGCGGGGGCTGCAGACGCAGCTTCCTGTGTGCTGTGTGTTTCTTAGAGTGCGGGAGAGGACGCCAGCCCTCTGTCCGTGCTCCCGTTTCCCCACGTTCTCAGCAGACGGAATACGTTACCTTTACTCATTCTTGACTGCTGAAGTATTTGAAAAAGCTGAGCCAAGAAAATAATGAATGTTTTCTGACATCAGAAGATTCAAAATCTTGTTTCTGTTTTATTCAAAATAGTAGTAGTTCGTTATATGGTCTTTTCCATTAGCTTAAACTAATGAACTCTTTAAGCTAGAGAAGTCAGGATTATTTGAATTCATGTTTTCCCTAAGTTCTTTTAGAAAAGTATGTCTGTTTCAGACATTGCGTAGCTGAAAGGGTCCCCTAAAATCTGTACCTGCGCCCTGGCAACGGGCTCATGCAGAGCTCGCCGGCGCCTATAGGAGAGGCCACGTGGGGGGCCTCGTCCCCGACCCTGTGGGCTGTGCTTCTGCCTGCTTGTTGGGGGAGGGGAGAGAGGAAGCTCCGTAGCTGCAGCCCCGTATCCCAGCCCCCAGCCACTTTGTGTACGATCCGCAAGTAACAAGTGGGGTTTGGGCCAGTGGGGCTTCTCCCCGCCGACGGCTCCCACATGCAGCTGGCCTCGCTGTGCCCTTCTGTCTTTCAGCACCCACATGCAGGATCTCCAGGAGGTGACCCAGGACCTTCACTATGAAAACTTCCGTTCCGAGAGGCTCAAAAGAGGCGGCAGGTTGTTGCCCCCACCTCACGCTGTCCCCCTCTCTCCATGCGGTGTCACAGATTCGCCCTGTCCCCCCTTCTACCTGTCCTCTGGGCCTTCCTGACTCTAAGCAGCACGATTTGGTTTCCTACTCAGAAGCTGTTACCAGGTATTTGTTGCTAACGTCATCGTACCTTGCCTTTTGTAACCTGTCACAGGTAATGTTAACCGTGTGCACGCAAAGAACAGCTTTAGCTGGAAAGGCCGGAGACTGGTCTCGAGAACATCACTCTGTCTGTAAATGAGGACAGACTTACCCACCATTCAGAAAGGCCGCTACCCTCAGAAATGCACACGGTGCCCTCGCCTTTTCTCTTTCACCATCGTAATAGGTTTTATTCGAGATTTGTGTTTTGTGATGTGATTTATGTCTGATCACATCCTGTTCTGCTTAGCTTAGGTATCAAGTGATCTGTATCATTTATAATAAGAATTTTCTGTTCAACGGTTGCTCCCACACTCCCAATCCACAGGAGTCCGTTCCAAGACCCCTAGTGGGTGCCGGGAACTGAGGAAAGGTGCCGAACCTTATACACGCACCCCCATTTCCTATACATACGTGTCTGTGATGAAGTTTAATTTCTAAATCAGGCACACATGAGGGACTAACAACCACAACAAAATGGAACCGTTACAGCCATAGCCTCCCATCAGGGTTATGTGAATGTGGTCTGTCTCTCAA
This sequence comes from Potos flavus, assembly GCA_028534135.1. Classification (NCBI taxonomy): domain Eukaryota; kingdom Metazoa; phylum Chordata; class Mammalia; order Carnivora; family Procyonidae; genus Potos; species Potos flavus. Next base: position 172,326,555 of record CM052883.1, read on the forward strand.
AATCTCTTCTTGCCCCATCGCCACCCCTCTTCCTGTGATGATGCGCCCGTGGGGAGGGCAGGGGTGAAGGGGGACGGAGGCGCTGGGATGCGGCGCTGGGCTACTGCTGACCTTCTGACCGCTCTTCAGGAGGGTCATGTGCCTCCGGACCACAGCCGGGCATGGGCCACAGAAACCGCAGATCCAGGGGGCGGCTGTGTTGTAGTTTATTAAAATATTTACATTTTTGAAATGTAGTGGATTTGTGTGTATATATGGGGTGTATGTTAAGGTTTGCTTTATTGTGTTGTTACTTACCTGGGGACCAGGTATTAAGTAAGGTTTTAGAGGCCAACACGGAAGCCAGGTTGCACTTGTGAAGAGCTATATCCTCACCGCTCAGCGGGCCTCCCCCGCCGGCCTCCTGGGCCTGGACACTCAGGCCCTGCTCCTTGTTCAAGTGTCCTTGTCACAGTCTGTGTCCATTAAGACCCATCCATCCTCCCGATGGCAGCTGCTAGTCCTCGAGTAAGGGAAGACCAGAGTGTCCCAACCCCGCTTGGAGTTAGAGAAGTTTCTCAAATTCACCATCTCATGCTGTGTTTTTTCTCATCTTTCTTATTCATTCATGTTAGTCAGAAAAGTGATAAACAGGTAATTTTAAATACTTTTCTCAGAAATTTATTTTTTAAAGATTTTATTTATTTATTTGACACAGAAGAGAGAGATCACAAGTAGGCAGAGAGGCAGGCAGAGAGAGAGGGGGAAGCAGGCTCCCCGCTGAGCAGAGAGCCCGATGCGGGGCTCGATCCCAGGACCCTGAGATCATGACCTGAGCCGAAGGCAGAGGCTTTAACCCACTGAGCCACCCAGGCGCCCCTTTTCTCAGAAATTTAAAGTGAAATTTTACTGTGGGTATTTGTCATTGGAAATAACAAACTAAATTTGGTACAATATTGTAATTGTAATTTCTTTCAACTCTTAGAAAAGTGGAAAACGAGGACATGAATAAAGACCAGATCCTGCTGGAGAAGGAAGCAGAGGTAGGGAGAGAAGGATATTGTTGATGGACGTCTACATACCATTACAGTTTTCCTTCCTTTTTTAAGAAGGAATATATTACACGTAACCTATTTTATTGTGTGTACATCTGTGTGTAGTATGGATATTGCTTTACATGTGTTATCATTTGATCTTCAGTAGCCATTTAGAAGGAAAAACTTGGGAATAGTGCAAATTTAGTGACTTTAGTCCCCTAAGCTTAGTGAATTTAATAATTTAGTAAAGTATTCAAAATTCAGTAGTTTTCCCATACATAGACAGTAGTTCTAGACAAGTTGGAAAATACAAAGAAAGAAACTGCCCTTCGCACCCATTAACAAAAATTTAAGAACTCTGGAGGATTGATATGGAGAAGAAACTAGAAAACTCTACTGAAAACAATTTTCAGAATTTAAATGGACACGTGACTTTAGGCAGGACGCTCATTGCAATGGTCAGAGTTCTCTCTAAACTGAATGCCATTCCCACAGAGTGGTTTGGTTTGTGACATTCTCCTAGGGGAGAGCTTGCTGAAATCGTTCCAACGCTTGGTCTGGAGACGGGGAATGGGAAGCAAGGAGGCCCTGCAAACACACACTAATGAGGGAGGGTTAGCTCCACTGCTCCCACAAATCCGGAGTGTGGCATGGGCATGACGGGCCAATGAATTCACATCCAGAAATGGGTCCGAAGTATGGAAAAATGTCTGCTAGAGGTGGCACTGGGGTCTGCGGAATCCACACATATCCAGGAAATCCCCAAACAGAAATAAAACTCACTTCTTGGGACAAATTAATTCAATATGGATTAAAGTACTTAAATGTTAACAACATGAATACGAAGCTACTTAAGAAAATTCAGGTAACTATTTTATGACCATGTGCCTAGAGGCCTTTCTGAACTAGTGGAAGCTGTAGTCGTGAACCGTGGCGAGGGCAACGGAGGGGGCCGTCCACCCCGCGAGCGGCAGCGAGAAGTCCCAGGCCCACTCCCCACCTGGGAGTGGCAGCCTCTTTCCTACCTTTTAGGTTAAAAAGCATCTTTTGTTGTCTTGTCTTTCTTAATTCTTCAGTTTGCTGCTAATTTCTGTTTCTTACTTGAATTGCATTTTATTATTTGCTTAGTTTTCTATCGAGTTGTTTGTTCTTTTACTGATTTATAAGAGTTCATTTGTGTGCTCTTTGTCATGTTTTGGGAAAGCATGGAAGTTGAAATCATAGGAATCTCACAGCGCCCCTAGAGGGTATCCAGGGAGGATGGGCCTGGGGAACCAGTAACGTGTCCCTGTGTCCTTCCCGTAGCTCCGCCGCATGCAGGAGATGATCGCCAGGATGCAGGCACAGATGCAGCTGCAGATGCAGGGCGGGGACGGCGACGGCGGGGCCCACGGCCACCACGTGTGAGGTAACGCCGGCGGGACAGACCGTGCTTCCAGAGGACACACACCTCCCTCTCGTCTCACTAGTAGTGTCTTGCGTTTTGAAGCTCTTGGGTTTGACTCCGTCGCTAGCACACAAGGAGACCAGGCAGCTTCTAAAAAACGGAAGTTCTTCCTCGGCTCTGCCTGTCTAGTAAAGACGTTCACGAAGACAAAGCAAATATTAAAATAACCTTTATCAGTCATGCAATTAGAAACTTACTACAGCTGAAAACAGAGAGTTTTGAAGGTGTTATTAAAACAGATTATGCAGACCGAAGGTGAAGATGGCGTGAAGGGGCAGATTGTGCCAGGTGGGCCAGGGACCTCGAGGGGGACTGCCGACTTCCCACTCTCGCCACAGCTCCGCTCCACCCCATGGCCATCCGTGAGTCGTGCAGATGTCTGGCCCGGTGTGCGCTGGCCTCCCTGTTTGAAGGGAATCTGCAGACACCAGGGACCCCGAACCAGGAAAAAATAAGTGTCCTCTCCCCTCTGTCCTGTGGACAGGTGGGCATTCAGAGCTCTCTAGGTGACTGCTGTCCTCACCTTGCAGAGGAAGGACGGAGAGGTAAAGCCAAATAGAGGCCAGAGGAGGAAGCAGCTACGTGTGGTTGGGGCAGAGGCACACGGCTCCCTGGAAGACAGATGCCTGGGGCTCGGCACACCGAGTGGGCGCTGGCCACAGGGGCAGGTCTGAGGACGGGACACTGGGGTGCAGCTGCAGAGTCCACTGCAGGTGGGGGCCTGACTGGAGAGGCAGGACGATGTGTGTGACAAGAGGAGGGGACGTGGGGACATGAGTGAGCTGAGGCTTAGCTGACACGAAGCGGGATTGATGAGAGAGAAGGCGGGGAGCCCCGAGCCTGGGACATCTACCAGGAGTCCGCCGTGGCAGACGCGCAGGTGATAGAGGAAGGACCTGCAGGGGTGTGTGGGGGCGCTGGCCGCCAAAACAACACACCTGCCCTTGGGCTTATGGGGAAAGGTCTCGAATACATACGAAGCACAGAGATGCACATGTTGGGCGTAACCAGTTACTAGAACGGAAATGCCCACGTAACCCCCCTCCTGGGCCAGAGTTGGTTGTTTCCGTTCAGCATCGCATTGACACCTTAGGACAGTTGAGACAGTGTGTGCTGAGTCCACCGAGCACCGATGTGGACCGATGAGGACACTGTGGTGTGCCACGGTTTGAAGTTACTTGCCTGTACTCTTAAACCGATGAGATGTCAGCACTGCCGACCCCGTGAGGCTGATGCTGCACGAGCAGGTTCGGCTCCTGATGGGGAAAGGCTGTCGAGTTAGAAAGAAACGGGACTTCTGAGCAGTGGGGATCCCTTGAGGCAGCAGGGGGTGACAGATGTTTGCTCATTTTCTCTGATCTTACTGCTTCTCTAAATTTTAAAACTTTATGAAGTTACGAAGAATCTACTTTAGATATATACAACTGATTTATATTTTTGCACACAGTGCAGTTTGGTGGTGCTCCTGGTTCCCAAGAGATGTTTTAATTTCGATAAATCTGGTTATAGGAGCCAGCTTCTGCTCAGTTTGTGCCCTTTGTTATACAGAAAACGATGCTGTTAATGGTCATAGCAGTGAGCGTTGCACCACTTGCATTTAAATATGTTGTGTTTTGTTTTTCCAGAAAACACTTTGCAAGATACAGAAAACATTCCGCATGAGTACTACAGCTGCGTGTTTCCGAGATCATTGGAAGGGTGCCCATCCACATTTTACAGTACCTGTGCCTGAGAATTTAATTTTTTTTTAAACTTTTGATGTGTTGTTTTGTATGAAGTACTTTTAACATTTGTATTTCGTTGCTATGTTATACTTTATATTTCGTGAGGTGAACCTTCCATTTTCATTTTTCTTCCACCTTGACTAACCACTAATGTTGGGACTGATATCCAGGATCAGTCAGTATGTATAATTAACATTGAATTTCTTTGATTTGTCTGGCCTAAACTAATTGTCGAGGAGCACTCTTGATTTCATTTCTAGAACATTCGGACTTAGCCAGCCTGTGCCTGGGTGCTAGCGACGTGGACCCAGTGATACAGAAAGACGAGCCGGCGTCTGCAGGGCGCTCGCCTACCGGGTCACCAACATGGAGATTCTCCCTTGCTTCGCTTCGCTTTGAGCACAGTACCTAAAACCAGTTTTGCTGCTAATTCAATACTGTTAATTCATCTGCACATTTACTTTTTTACCAAGTAAAACAATAGAATTATTATCTAATATGATATGTGTATACTAAAATAGCTCTTTTAAAAACAGGTCATTAGGGCCAAATCTTAAGAAGTCTTTGGCTTCTGATGTAGGTCATTTTTTAAGCTGCTCCGCAGAGATCGCCATGAGCCACGTTTTGTAGCGTTCCGCGCTGATCCTGGCTACACTCCGAGCTCCAGTTTTCATAGTACAGCAGCCATCCTTACCCTCGCAGAGAGAGCCAATAAGCGATTTTTACTCCACTAACATGAAAAGTTACTTTTTCAAGGGAAATTAATATTTAGAAAACAGCCTTTTTATATTTTTCTATGGCACTCTAATGTGCTTTCTGTCACTACAGGTTTATAAGATCTGCCTCGGCAGTGAGAATCGGGGTCCTTTGGAGGGTAGCCCTATGAACCCAGACCTGTCCTGGGCCCTGAGGCTCATGACCCCATGATGCCTGAATGCCGACCAGGTTTTCCTGATTTGGCTTTCTTTTAACTGGTTCTCTAAAATTTTTAATAGTTTTCTGAAAGGCAAATAGCAGCGATCATTTTTGTATCTGCAGAGTGTTGTCCATTTTCAGCCACCGTCTAGTCCTTCATTGTGTGTACTACAAAGCCTCCCTGTGAGTCGGGTGCGACTGAAAGGCATTTCACATCTGCACCGTGGCGTGGGACTGGTAGATGCCACCAGTCAGATCAGTTTTCTGTGCTCTGTGGCCTTGGCCCTTCCCTTCCCTCCAGGGGGCGCGGAGGGGCTCCAGGGCTTGCTTCTTTCAACATTTCTACTGACATTGGGAAAGTGGTCCCCAGAAAGCGATGGGTGAAAGGACACCTGGAGGGAGCAGGTATTGGCTCCGTGTTTTCATTTAGCTCTCACGGGAGGGGCAGAGATGCAGAAAACGCTTCAGCTGAGGGTGAGAAGAGTTTTTGCTTGGGCCAGACAAAATAAAGTGACGTGGTCCAAACAGGTCAGTCACAGAGGTGGGCTACAGACGGTAATCAGGTGTCCTCAAGAACTTTGTCTTCTCACTGTTGCGTAATGGTGACTAGTCGCAAGCCTTCGGTTCAGGCACAGCTGTACAAAGGTCCTACCAAGAAGCGTAAGGTGTTCAATGACTTAGAGCACCTCTGTGCAAAGCCAGCTATCTGGGTTATTTTGGCATTAAGTACACTAGGAAAAGCCATTTAAAAAGTGATGCTGGGGCACGTGTGTGCATGGTGGCTGCAGCCCCTCCCTCCCATGTTTGCAGAGAGCTACTAGGGCCAGCGGTCAGCTGACAAGGGCTATGCGGCGTGGGCAGACCTACACTGTCTCACGTCTACGTCCCCCTTTGTCTTGTTGCCCAAATCAAAATACATACTTTCACTTAGAGATAATTGCTTTTACTAAGGGATAATCTTTACCTATAGAAATGTATTTTGAAAACTTATTTTACACAGCAATTTTGTATCCATTGAAACTAACCTTTTATCAATAAAGCACTATTGTTTGGCTATTAAGTGAAGAGTTATTATTCTTTATGAAGGTGTGAAGTCTTCTCGGAAAGGTTCAAAGCCCTGCAGAATGTTTATGCATAAGATCAGGAATTATTTGCACCAATAACCTCAGTACCCAACTTTGTATTGGCGATCCAAGCCCAGAAAAAAGAAGCCATAAAGACTAGGGAGAAATTAATGACAGGTGATCAAACCATCTACTTAAAGCGAGAGAATGTGTGCTAAAAATTAGCACTAGTAAGAGTTCAGTGATGTCTACTCGCAAATTAGAAAATGGAGCGGGAGGGACGCCTGGGTGGCTCAGTTGGTTAAGCAGCTGCCTTCAGCTCAGGTCATGATCCCAGGGTCCTGGGATCGAGTCCCACATCGGGCTCCTTGCTCGGTAGGGAGCCTGTTTCTCTCTCTGCCTCTGCCTGCCTCTCTGCCTGCTTGTGCTTTCTCTCTGACAAATAAATAAAATCTTAAAAGAAAAAAAAAATGGAGCAGGAAATGGGATCTCAGTCACTGTAGCAGAGACTAGAAATATAAATGACTAGAATAGATGTAGGGAATTCTATTCTAAATATTTTTTTAAAGATTTTATTTATTTATTTGAGACACAGCAAGAGAGGGAACACAAGCAGGGGAGTGGGAGATGGGAAAGCAGACTCCCGGGGGAGCAGGGAGCCCGATGTGGGGCTCGATCCCAGGACCTTGAGATCATGACCCGAGCCGAAGGCAGACGCTTTACGACTAAGCCACCCAGGCGCCCCTACTCTAAATATTTCTAAGAAAAGATGGCTGTGGAGAGCTCTACAACTTACTATAAAGGACACTGTTCGCACCAGGACTACAAGTCTGGTCTGCGTGGCTGGACGGTCCTTGGGCTACCCCCCACTACTGAGCACTGAGGACCCACCAGTGCTTCCTGAAGCACCTTCTCTCAGGTCTCACACCTTGTACTCTCCTATTTGGTGCCGGCAGAGGCCCTGCATCCTCCAAGGAGTCCTCCACCCCTCTGACCAGGCTCTCTCCTGGCCCCCACTGGCCCTGCACACGTTTGGGGGCGGGGGGCGGTGTCAGTCCAGCCCTGAGATGTGTGTCAGGCCCTGTGGGCAGTGAAGACAGTCCACTGGACTCTGGGGCTGGGGGCCAGTTAGAGGAAAGGCCTCAAGGAGTGATGGGGGACATGGGGACAGGAGGTGGAGGGGCCTCTCCGCAAGGCTGAGCCCTTCACCATGTGCCTGCCAGGCTGGCTCCCTGCTGAGCCTCAGACCCTGAAGCTGCCCCCTGGGGAGGGTCAGTTCTTCGAGCGTCCTCTTTTAGGAAATGTGATGGGTCTGGCCAAGCTCAGGAGGTGAAACTGTAAGAGGGGTCTCCTCAAGGACAAGCCCAGGTCCGTCCTACGTGTATTCCCTTGAGGGCAGCGCGGGGCAGGACCCGGCCCTGCAGGCCAGTTGGGTAGGATCTTGAAGGATGCGTAGGAGTTCACTGAACCCTTAGAAGAAGGGGTGTGTGCTCCTGGTGGTCGTAGGCATGGGAGGCTCAGGGAGTACTGTCACATTTCCATTCCCGGGTGGGAGTCCTGAGGCTAAAGGGACCACAGGCTGAGAGGACCGTAGGTCTCCCCCACGCGGCCAGTCTCCACCGCAGCACAGCCTCGCTGGGCGGTCAGTGGCCTTAGGCCAGGGTTCAGGCGGCCCCAGGAGTGCAATGGGGGCTGGGCGGCTGGCGGAGCACGAGCCCGGAGTAGAGGAGCCGCGCCCGGAACCGCCCCCGGCCCGAAACCCCGCCCAAGGCTGAAGCCAACCTCCGGAGCCGAGGCCCCGCCCAGGACTGAACACCGCCCCACGAGGCGATTCTCTGCTGATTGGCATTCAACTTCGCCAGTCCCCTCTGTCCCGCCTCCTCCCAGTCCAGTCACCAATCATAACTCTGAGCCGCGCTGCCGGGCCGCGGGCCATAGAGGCCCCGCCCCAGAGTCCCGTAGGCCAATCGGCGGCGCGTCCGCGGAGGCGGGGCGGGCCCTGGCGGCGCACGCGGCGCGGGGCGGGGCTTGCGGCGCGGAGGCGGCCCGCGGGCAGTCGGGCGCGGCGGCCGTGAGCGGGCGGAGCTGGCACAACCAGAAGGCCGCTGCGGGTGACGGCGCGGGCCGGGTGGCCGGTGAGGACGCAGGGCCGCGAGCACGCGGGGCCGCGGGCGGGCGAGCGGGCGCGCGGGGGCGGCGGGCCGAGGCCGGGCTGGCACTGAGGCCCGCGGCGGCCGGGCGCCTCAGGACGGTGGTCCACCGGCGGAGTCCGCGCCCGGGCGCCGGAGGCCTTCCAGTCGGCGGGCTCCGTGCGCGGTGGGCCCGTGAGTGCGGAGCCCACCGCCGGCTGCAGCGTGGAGGCCCAGGGGCGGGCCGGAGAGGGTCTCTCGTGGAGGCCCGGGGAGGGGTCGGGGCAGGGTCTCGCGTGGAGGCCCGGGGAGGGGTCGGGGCGGGGTCGGCCCGGGGGCTGTCTCGCGTGGAGGCCCGGGGGCGGGGCAAGGTCGGCCCGGGGGCGGTCCCGCGTGGAGGCCCGAGGGGCGGGCGGGAGAGGGTCTCGAGTGGAGGCCCGGGGAGGGGTCGGGGCAGGGTCGTGCGTGGAGGTCCTGGAGTGTCGACCCAGGGGAGCGTCCCGCGTGGAGGCCCGGGGTGGGAGCAGGGTCGGCCCGGGGGCGGTCCCGCGTGGAGGCCCGAGGGGCTGGGGTCGGCCCGGGGGGAGGGGCGTCTGGCGTGGAGCCCCGGGGAAGAGTCCGGAAGGGTCGTGCGTGGAGGTCCTGGAGTGTCGACCCAGGGGAGCGTCCCGCGTGGAGGCCCACGCGGAGCCACAGGTGGAAACTCAGGCTGGTTGAGACCACACCCTTCTTGGCCTTTACTTTAGTTGTATCTTAACGGTGGGAAGGACGTGTTAGGTGTTAATGTTTTTAGTCCACTAAGGTCTAGAAATACTCCTAAGGCATTGGGGAGGCATCGGAAGGAAAATTGGGACCAGAATAGGGCCCAGTGCATCACACAAGCACTTTTTCCATTTATGCTGGCGGCCGCAGCCTGCAGTGGCCTCTCAAGTGCTAGTCAGTAATGGCCGGGGAACCAGAAATTTAGTCATGTGTTGGGGGAAGTAATGTCAGTACATAGTGTAAGGAGAGGATGGAAAGATTAAAAACCCAGGACTAAATCTTTAAAGAGTGGTTTTCCTTTCCTCGTTTGTTTTGTTTCCGTGAGATCGTTTTGGCTGGACCACTGTGGAAATGTTTGATAACGGTCGGGTGGCATTGGGGTAGAGCGTTGGTTTTGTGCAGACTATGTTAGGACAGACGACACAGATTTTCTCTCTGCCAGAGAGATGAGACAAGACAGTTGAGGTAGGCAGGCATGGAGTAACCTCTGCTTGTAGACCAAATATGACTTGGATTTTGTGCATCTGCCCTTTGTGGAGCGTGTGTGAGTTCCTGTACCCCAAAACGGAGAATTGTGTGTTAGGAGTTGTGGTGCGCTTCATGCCGGTGATTTTATTTGGTTCTCTCACAATCTGCGAAGGAGACCTGGCCAGGTCGCCCAGCCCCAACGTGAAAGCAGAGGAAGCGGAGAGACCGGTTTGGGATCACACCCCCGCGGTGCTGCTTCTGTGCCCGAGCCTTGTTGCCGATTCTCAGCGCGCGGTTGGCACGGAGCCCTCCGGACTCGATGCTGACGTGCTGTTTCCCCAACTACACCGGTTTACTGGCGCGTTTATATGTGTGACCATCCTTTCAGCGTAGACTTCCAGGGTCCTTTTGTACTAATTCATTTCCCAAAAAAGGAAGTGTGTGTGATTTATTCATTTGTGTCTATTCCATACTGATAGAGTGGGGTTAAAATTCAGCTACCTCGCGTGGTGGTTGTGAGGACTGTCTTAGAGGGGTTCGTAAGGTGTCTGGCACACAGCGGGTGCTTCGTGAACGGTAGCCGCTACATCATCAGGTGGAAGAGCCACCTGAGCAGACAGTAGAGCCAAGTGGGCGGTGTTCAGGCAGGGTTATCCTGCTTCGGGGGAGAGATAGGACCTGATCGACAGATTGATGTGTGCGTAATTCCTTCTGTCCACACATCCTGGCTTCTGGTCACCTCAGTACCCCCTCGGTAGTCAGTAACAGTTCTCTTTCTGTTGCTTACCTTTTCGGTTTCATTGCTGTTTTTCCTTTACGCACTTTCTTATCAGCTTACTAACTGCCCCTTTCACTGGGTGGGTCGTGAGCGTCCTACACGCAGCAGTGGTGGTAAGGATCCAGGAAAGCCCACTATAAAGTTGAGTGTCCAGCTGAGGTCACTTGGGATCTGAGTATCCAGGGCATCAGACTGTAGTCTATTTTTCTACTCTAGGTTTTACCTTGGCAACAGGGAGTCAAAAATGTGGGAATTACACAAAACTTAATATGATAAAGCCCAGTGTTTGGTGGGTTTCTGGGGATCATTACACTGGTGGTGATTCTTTAAATTGGTCTAATCTTTTTGGGGAGCAACTAGCAGTATATGGTAAAGATTTCCATTTTGGAATCCCAGTTTTGAAAACAAACTCCGATATGCAATTCCTGTCAGTATGGTAGAGTACTCCACACCCAGTAAATATGCTCTGGCAATCCTGTTCCTGTCTTTCCCTCCAGACAAAATTTGAACCGTTCAATCTATGGAAATCTGTTCAAAAACATACCTTAACCAAAAAGGCAAAACCAGGGTACACAGGTTATACTATAGTAAAATCTGTGAAGATGTGGACAAGGATGACAAGGGATGTCAGTCACATAAGTAGTTTTATTTTAGGGTTCCCCCCCCACAAACTGGTGTTTTAGTTTATAGTCATTTTGAAAAGCAAAAATAAAAAGGTACTACAATGTAGGATGCAGTGATGTTTCCTTCTGTCCTGCAGCTGGGAGAGTCACCACTGCATCCTACATTGTAGTACCTTTTTATTTTTGCTTTTCAAAATGACTATAAACTAAAACACCAGTTTGTGCGTGGTGGGGGGGGGGGGGGGGGGTGGAACAATCCCATGAGACTAAAATACACCAAGAGGAGACAGCACACCCTGGAATTGGGGTACGGTTGAGGCCATTTGCAGAGCTGAGTACCGTCATTAAGTCACTAACCTTCCTGAGCCGGAGTTCCTTGATCTGTGTGATGGGGGTCATGAGGATTAAATGAGATGATGTTGGCGAGGGCGTGGCCTGGCCTCCTAGCAGTGGCCATCCCTTGGGACTCTGTGGCTGTTGCGGTATGCGCCAGGACCGTCTTTAGGCCTGACACAGATGCCCTCTTGTGGAGGCCTTCTCCCTCTCTTGCCACCCACCAAATTCCTGTCTGCCAGCCTCGATTTCCTTTCTCAGTGGTGCCCACCACCATTTAACACACTTCTTCTGTCTTCTCCCATTGTGATAAGCAGTGCTCTCGCCCATAAACTCCCGTATTCTTACATACTTAGACTTTTTTGATACTGAGTGGGTGCTCAATAAGTGTCTGAATGAATTAATCAAATTTCACTTGGGGCAAGGGCAGATACCAACTTTTATAGGCCCTGAAGCTTATACAATTTGGGGGAGGTAGTCTCTTTAAGACAAAGAATATAATGGAGGCGCCCAGCTGATGCAGTCAGTTGGGCATTCGGCTCAGGTTGTGATCTCAAGGTCATGAGATGAACCCCCTGAGTTGGGCTCTGAGCACAGAGTCTGCTTGGGACTCCCCCCGCCACCCCCCCTGCCACCGCCCCACTCACTCTCTCCCATGAACTTCCTCTCTCAAAAAAATAAATAAATCTTTTTCTTTTAAAGAATACAATATTATAATAATTAATTGGAAAGTGAGTATTTATTTAGAATGAGAAAAAGTTACACATTTGGAAAAGCTAATAATAAAAACATCAATAAATAGCATAAAAGTAGCCTATGTACTTTGAGATCACCTCTTCATGTGGCAGAGAATAGAAAGAGTTCCGTGATCTCCCTAGCATAGTTGACCAAAAATTTTTGATAGGATGCATAAAACATGATTACACCTTTAGATAATACGTTTGCTGTTTCTAGTACAGCTACAGGTTTGTGTCTCAGAAAAGCAGAGTTCTGATAAGTTGTATTTTGTACAATTCCATTCAAAAAAGTGAAAGAAAAATGGTGATACATTTATAATTATACTACTACTTTAAGTTATTTTTCTGACAATTGCAGTTTTGTCTACTGGGTACTAATCTCTGCTTACAGTTTTAACATGTCTGATGATAATTTTCCCACAGATGAGCTTCTGGCTCCCCATATTTCAAACCTTATTTCTTTCCCATAACCCACACACTTGCACTGCTGGGCACCGTTGGATCTGTACAGGTTGCCACAGAACCCCACCTTTGTTTCACATGCATCTGGTGGGCAGGCATAGTGGGTTACGTCAGTGTTCCTAGGGGCGCCTGGGTGGCTCAGTGGGTTAAAGCCTCTGCCTTCGGCTCAGGTCATGATCTCATGGTCCTGGGATCGAGCCCCGCGTCGGGCTCTCTGCTCAGCAGGGAGCCTGCTTCCCCCTCTCTCTCTGCCTGTCTCTTTGCCTACTTGTGATTCCCTCTCTCTCTCTCTCTCTCTCTCTCTGTGTTAAATAAATAAATAAAATCTTAAAAAAAAAAAAAAATCAATGTTCCTAGAAGCTCTACCTGCACTGAGATGGCTGGGGATAAGTGTACACAAGAAGTAATTGCAAACATGAGTACGTCCCACTCAACCCAAACTAAATGTGTCTGCCAACTCATTGTGCCCTTAGCTGCATCCCCAAAAATGCCGACAGCCCCTCCTAAGGTGCCTGACATAAAGGGAACGGCGCTATAGTAGAAAGAGGCAGCAGCCTTAGTTGATTGCAGTTAGAATGTATTCTGTCAATTCTACAAAAGCCCACAACCATAGGCACACTTCGCTTAGGGCCTTTCCTGGGGCTGTGGAAGGGGCCAGTGCGTTTCGGGGGCCCAAAAGCTGGAAGCGGAATAGCTTTAGAGTCACGAGGCTTTTGCAGGGGCAGTTCTGGCCCTTTGCTTGATGCCAGATAACACAGTAGGGGCACGAGGGGGGTGAGAGTGCTCAGTGCATCTCCTGGCGCCTAGTGGGAGTGTGGGAAGGAAGAAGCAACACTACGGAATTTGACAAATTGTTTAAGTTTTACTAGGCTTTATTAACTCTTGTCTCCTTCATAAAGTCCCAGGTGCTTTGGTAGTAGTTAATAAGGTGAATGTTGGGGGAACAAGTCTTAATATCTAAGCAAGAAATTGATCCCAGAGAGTGCTTAAAAATATTTTTATTTTGCTGAACTGTTTTAGAAAGAACAAGAAGCACAACTCCTAGAGGAAAGACAGTAGTTATCGCAGCTCTCTCCTGGAAGGGGAGCAGTGACACACCATAGGTAACCCTGACCAGTTAAGACTTCTCAAGTAGGTAGTATTTACACAGTAGTCTGCAGAAAAGCCTTCTGATTTCATAAGTAACATATACTCATCACTGGAGGCAATTTGAAAAATTTGGAACATTGGAAAAAGAAAGAAAATCAACCTTCTTCCCTCTCCCAAAGATAACCACTATAAACATGTTTTAAAATGCATGGGTGTCAAGTTCTGGTTCCTGGAAGATGGAGTAAACACACTCCACGCTGTCTCCCCTGCCCCGACCGTGGCTCTAAAGGCCGGACAGCTGCATGGAGCCAGTATTTGAGGACTCTGGCAGGTAACTAGTGACAGGAGGTTTGGGGACAGAGGCCAGAATTTGAAGTACCACTGCACCAGCGAGGAGTTTCCCGTTTTTCCTCCAGGATTCCCCAGCCCGGTCTGAAGGTATCTGAAAGCCAGAGGTGGGCCCCAGACGCAAACGGTGCTGCAGGGGAGGCCTTCTACTTTGAACTGTAGGAGAGAATGGGAGAAGGCTGCTCTTTTCCTCCCCTCTCCCCTGTCCTCAGGCAGGCTGTGACACCTGGAGCCTTCAGACACCTAAAACTCTGAGCGAGTCAACCCCCACTGCTTTTTTCTGTCGCCCCACCTGTTCTTTGGTCCCAGGCAAGGGTGCGGGCCCAGGAGGTGCACAGCGGAGCAGTAACTGAAGCCCCAGCTTTCTGGCTGGAGGGCTGAGAAAGGGGCACTCCAGGGACACTGGGGAGAGGGAAGAGCTCAGCGAAGTGACCCCTGAAGTTGCTTTTGAAACTTAGGCTCGCGCACATGTGGGTCTGACCCTGAACAAGCTAGCCTGCCAGGGACTTTGGGAACTCAGCCAAGGGTTCCCTTGGCCTTGGAGCCAAGCTGGCCACTGGGCGATGGTGCACAGGGAGGACGGAGGCTCTGAACGTGGAGCTGATGCTGAGTCCACAGCCTGAGGCTGGATCCCAGGCAGGCCCATGTCTGCTAAAGCAGAAACACCGGCATTCTCCATGGGGTTTAAACAAGACCCAGCAGCTAATTACACACAGTATTAAAATGTCCGTGATCCAATCCGGAATTACCCAGCGTACACAGAACCAGAAGACAAGACAAGTGAAAACCACGGTGATACAGGGTGTTGCCGTTCCGTGATAGAGACTTGGGGGTAGCAGAATTTTGGCTCCCGCGACCTTCCCCCCCTGATGCTACTTCTAGGAATATGGGATGTTACAGCAGCTGATGCCGGCAGGGATGGGGGTCTCAGTCCTCTACCCAGACCACTGAGTGGGCCTGGAAATGCATTCTCCGGAGCATCCAGATAAGACCCCACAGCAGCCGTCCCTTTGCGCAGACCTTGTGAGACCCTACGTAGAGTGCTCTGTGGGCTTACGCTGACCCAGATTTCTGACCCACAGGATTAAGACGGTGAGAGGCCTTTATTTAAGCTGCAGTAAAAACTAAAACACACTTTAAACCAGCTGTTGTTAAAATGTCCTGAAAAGTAAGGGTACTCTTGAAACAAATGGAAA
Organism: Potos flavus; assembly: GCA_028534135.1. Classification (NCBI taxonomy): domain Eukaryota; kingdom Metazoa; phylum Chordata; class Mammalia; order Carnivora; family Procyonidae; genus Potos; species Potos flavus. The sequence goes on from CM052883.1 coordinate 172,341,646, forward strand.
GATAGAAAGTAAGCAAAAAAGCTGACATTCAGAAGAACCCAGTGGGAATTTTAGAACCGAAAAATACAATAACTGACAAAATGGAGGTGTAAAGGACGGAGTGAACTTTTGATGCAGAGATGTACAATTGTTAAAGTCAAATTGTTTTTGGTTTTTAATCTTAAAGAATTTGGACACTGGCTGCTGGTCCTGTATCCACGGGTTGGGTCTGTGGCTCTCAGCAAGCCGCTCCATTCTTGGGCTGTGATTTCTCATGAAAAACAAGGGGCTGGGCCAGCATGTCACAGTGTACACACACATTCTTCCTCTCACCTGTGGACTGTGCCGAGGGCTTTGTGGATCCTTACGTACCCTGAAAATTGTTGCTAGAGCTCTTGTTTTTTTCTTTCTCTCTTTCTTTTTTTTTTTTACTCATGGAAAATTCCAAACATTTACAAAAGTGCATATATCGAAACCAGCTCTAATAATCAACATATGGGCAATTGTGGGTTTTTTTTTGGGGGGGCTGCTATTATCCCCTTCAGTGATTCCCACCTCAGTGGATTATTTTAAAGTAAATCCTTAGCATTATTCCACTTTATCCATAAATACTTTAGTGTGTGTCTCTAAGAGAGGAACTTTCCCCTTTCATATACACACAATACCATTAAAACATATAGGAAATAAGCAGTATTTTTTAAATTACCTAATATCCAGGAAGTGCTCAGATTTCCCTGATTGTTCCACAAATACTTGATTCAGGATTCAAATAAGGTCCACGGGGAGTATTTGGCAGACAACATCTTTTACCAGTTTCTGTCCCTCCCCCATTTTTCTCTTTCTTTTCTTTTTGTGCCATTTATTGAAGAAATTAGATCATTTTTCTTGTAGAATGTGCCACACTGTGGTTTTACCTGTAGTCTTTTTAGTCCTGAGGATGTATTTCACTAGTGATGGGCAGTGAGGGTTCTGAATTTGAAAGTCACTTGAATTAATTCCCGTTGTAGTTTAGCTGCTGCCTTCATGTGCAGTGAGGATCATTTGTTTCACTTGGATTGAGTTTTGGGACTTGCTTTTCTAAGACACTGATTTCATGTTGCTTTCTAATCATGTAAAACATCCATCAGGCTCCCAGGTCAACCCAAGGAAACCCTGCACACTGGAAGAACGGTCTCCAGTGCTGAGTTCCCAGTGCCTTCCGTCCCACGACAGCTACTGTCAGGCTTTGGTTTATCCTTCCATTGTTGTTTGAAGGTAGGCAAAAGCATGTGTTTCTATAGCTCTTTCATTCATTTCACACTAAAGAAGCGTAGAGAGAGGCACACCTGGGGGCCTCAGTCACTCAAGCATCTGCCTTTAGCTCAGGTCAGAAATCCCAGGGTCCTGGGATCGAGTCCCATGTTGGGCTCCCTGCTCAGTGGAGAGTCTGGTCTCCCTCAGCCCCTCCCTGCAGCTCGTGTGTGCACTCTCTCTCTCTTTCTCTCTCTCTCTCAAAAAAATAAATAAAATCTTTTTTTAAAAAAAGAAGCAGCATAGAGATCTTTTTGTCTCTGACAATTTTGGTGTTCAGTTGGGCAGCTTTATACCAAAGGACAAAAGTGTTGAGAATCAGTTATCCAGATTTGTTTCAGCTCTTAAAACTTTATTTTTCAGGGCGCCTGGGTGATTCAGTCAGTTGGGCGTCTGCCTTCAGCTCAGGTCATGATCCTGGAGTTCCGGGATCGAGCCCCACATCAGGCTTCCTGCTCACCGGGGAGTCTGCCTCTCCCTCTGCCTCTCACCCAGCTTATGTTCTCGCTCTCTCTCTCAAATAAATGGGTAAAAATCTTTTTAAAAAAAAAAAAGCTTTATTTTTCAGGGGCCCCTGGTGGCTCAGTTGGTTGAGCGTTTGACTCTGGACCTCAGCTCAGGTCTCGATCTCAGGGTTGTGAGTTCAAGGCCCACATTGGACTCAAAGCTGGGCGTGAAGCCTACTTAAAAAAAAAAAAAATACAACACTTTATTTTTCAGCCAATAGAATTTTGTTTAACACCAAGTCAGAATACCTGATGGTCTGAATTATTGACATGTTATTGTGTTTTTTTTTTTAAGATTTTATTTTTTTATCTGACAAAGAGAGAGAGAGGGAATCACAAGTAGGCAGAGAGGCAGGCAGGGAGGGGGGGAGGAAGCAGGATCCCCGCTGAGCAGAGAGCCCGATGCGGGGCTCAATCCCAGGACCCTGAGATCATGACCTGAGCCAAAGGCAGAGGCTTTAACCCACTGAGACACCCAGGCGCGCTGACATCTGTTAATTGTTAAGGCAATTCCTTTAAAAACCTAGGAAGTGAATTGTAAGGTTTGCAAATACTGGTTATGTCCAAAGTCATCTCTCTGCACCAATAATCTATGTTTGTATCGTGTTGAATTTGTCTGAAAGCAATGTTCCTTTTCTTACATACATGTGGCCTCTATCTCATATAGTTAGGTATGAAAGATGAGATAACAGGATTTTATGAGGTACTTAATTTTTGGCTACTAAATATGATAAATTAGTCGGAATCAAGAGCACGTCTCCTAAAAAAAGGAAAAAAAAAAAAAAGAGCACATCTCCTTTCATTTTACTTTCACACTGAGCTGTCTTTCTCAGACTCAGAGAGTCTTAGAGTGAAGAGGATATGATTGACTGCACTCTCCCCCGTCATTTTCCAGAACAAAAGCTGGGCCAGGAGTGGGGAAGTGAGAGCTGGAATTAGATCCCAGGTGTGCTGCCTTCCAGCTTCTGGACCCAGGCTGCTGCCATATGCTTCCTTGTTACGCACAGGGGCCTGCCTTTTTATCCCAGCTCGGTGGACACCTTAATGCCAGTGTGGGCTACCCTTCCTTGCGATGCCAGGGATTTAGGTCCTCAGTGGTCCTTAGCTTCCCATGGGTGATGAGGCATCCCAGAGCACTTGCGGGGGCAGCATGTGCAAGGGTCCTGCAGCACCCTTCCCCCCATCTTTCCAGTGCCAGATGCTGTTTCTGCGGTGCTGCGACCAAGTCGCCTTCCGGGGGCAGGGGAGCTGTGTTCTGGGGGACAGGTGTGCTTGTGCAGCACACGGCTGTGGGGGGCCTGCCTGCACTCTGCCCGGCAGCCGTCCCTTGTCAGCCCTTTGAGGGGAGGCGCTGCCTTCCAGCACTAGTTCTGACGCCACTCTCATTCCTTACACTGATCCAGATACTTAGCTGCTTGTTTCAAAAACTACCGCTCACGCTCGTTAGGGAACACAAGGACCTGTCTCTTGCTTGGCTACGGTGAAGAGGTAGCACAGACCAGGGCCCCGGAGCCGGGTGAGAACTCCTCCTGAACACTCAACGGCCGACACTGCTGTGCGTTGTAGGTACTTCAGAAAAATGCAGTGAAAATAAGCCTCATGTTCTGCTTCCTGGTCAGTAGAGACATGTGTCTTATAATTCTCCTGAAAGAGGCAACCGAAAGCATTTCCAGGAGGGAGGGAGCTGTTTGTGCACGACAGCATTTCGAGCCCACTGCCTTTACGACAGGCCGCGGACTGTGCTGTTTGCTGGGAGCAGATTTTCCAGCAGACAGGGAGGAGGCTTCGTGGCGGAGTCCAGGCCGGACTTGGGTCCTGGCTCTGTCGCTGCGTTATGTGTTCCGTGGCAGACTTTTTTTTTTTTAATAGCCTTTATGTTTTAGAGCAGTGTTGAGTTCACAGCCAAGTCAAGTTGCAGGTGCCGAGATCTGCGAATGCTCCTGGCCCTCTTACACACAGCCGTTCCCACTCTCCAGCATCCCACCTCCGACACGCACACAGACACACCTTTGTTCCAACCTGCGTTGGCATGTCATCACCCAAAGCCTTGACAGACTTCTGAGCTGAATTTTTCCAATTTCAAGATGGAAATATGTGACAAGATGGTTTTTACACTTGTTATTAAATTAGTTTAGGAGCTGAGTTTATAGTAGGTAGCACTAAATGTCAGTGGTGGAAATTGTATCCAGCTACAGAAATATTTTTAGGAATGAAGACTGCAAGGCATTTCATTCACATGGAAGGAAGATGGGAAAATAAACTGGAGTCCCTCGTACGGCCCTGGTTCTTTATCCCACGGCTTCCCTCTGGGTTTCTGGAGAGGCTCTCTGGCAGCAGGAGAAGGGAGCAAGGACTCACATCTACCGTGGAGGGCTCCCAGGGCTGCAGGGCACCTCCCGGCTCAAGGGCTGGCAGTGGCCTTGCTGTGTTTCTAGTCTGTCTCGCATACTCTTGCCCTTTTAATATTTAGTTATAAGCACATGAGGCAAAAAAAGTAATTTCTGTCAGGTCATAGTTTATGTAGAACAGACTCATTCAGTGCGTACGTTTCTCTTTTCGTTTTGTCCGTGGCCAGCTGGGCCGCTGCGCGTGAGCTCTGTGAGGGGGCGGCCTCTCCCGCGGAGTCCCGTCACGCTGCTTGTTGTAGAGCAGACTGAGAGACTTCAGGCCACTAGGGTTCCATGCCAGTTTTCTGTTAAGTTCCTCACTTTCCTAGATTTCTTAAACTTAAAGCCAAGTAGTTCTTCAGCATGCGATTGGTACCACATTACCGTTATGCAATAGCAAATGGCTTTGCTTTGGGAATCAGCAGTAGGGAACCCTGGGATCATTTCCCCCGCGAGCCTCCAGAGTGAGCGTGTCTCGTGGCCCAGAGTCTCCGCTCGAGCCATGTCGCGGTCTCGGGACCAGATGAAAATCACCAGGAGGTCCATCTGCTGCCGAGAAGGCGTGCGGACCTGCACTGCTCTCCTGTCGTGGACCAAGAAGTGGTTTTCACTTGTCTAATATTTTCCTTTTCCTTAAAGAAAAAAAAAATGTTAAATTACAAGTATACTATTTTAAATACATTTATCATCAAACACAGAGCTCAGAAAACCCCATAAATCAAATATATGGCTTAATGGATTATAATAAAGTGAACACGGTTCCGGTCAAGCGATACAACGATGCCGACCACGCCAGAGGGCTCTTCCCCATACCACATCCCAGAGACAGAACCCCTCCCACCTAGAGGGACCCCACACTCTCCTGAATTTCTAGTAGCAGTCTCCTTGCATGCTCCTCTTACAGCATGCTCACCCAGACGTGCCCCTCTAGGTGCTATGGGTGTGTTTTGTCCGTTTTGTCTTAGAAGTCTGTGCTTAGGACTTTTTTTTTTTAGATTTTATTTATTTATTTGACAGCGCGCACGTGCACCCAAGTAGGCAGAGCAGCAGGCAGAGGGAGAGGGAGAAGCAGGCTCCCCGCTGAGCAGGGAGCCTGATGCGGGGCTCGATCCCAGGGCCCTGTGATCATGACCTGAGCTGAAGGCAGCCGCTTAACCCACTGAGCCACCCAGGCGCCCCTGCTGGGTAGGCTTTAAGTGTGCAGCAGAGGTTGCTTGGTGGGTGACTGAGACGCTTTTCAACTTAATTCAAGAGACAAATGTTCATGAGATGGTGCTTTTTGATAATAAAATAAGCATGAAAAAAGATGAAAGAGTCAGGGGACTCAGCAGTAAGGTTGGAGCATGAGGGAATGGATTGGAAATTAGTGAGATTAATTCTCTATGAAATTTACTGCAAATTAGTAGAAGGCTTGCCAAAGGCGAGTGAGTGAAATAAAATAGTTTTTGTAGCAGCTCCATTCTTTCTTGAATTAACATCTGGCATTTGTTTTTTTGCCAACAGTATGTTTTACTGTTAAATATTTTTCTTGAAATTGATTTTCAAACACCAATACACACATTTAAGAAGAAAACTTGCAGGGCGCTTGGGTGACTCAGTGGGTTAAAGCCTCTGCCTTCGGCTCAGGTCATGATCTCAGGGTCCTGGGATCGAGCCCCACATCGGGCTCTCTGCTCAGCGGGGAGCCTGCTTCCCCCTCTCTCTGCCTGCCTCTCTGCCTACTTGTGATCTCTCTCTGTCAAATAAGTAAATAAAATCTTAAAAAAAAAAAAAAAAGAAAACTTGCCATAAGTAGAAGGTAACAATATTAATACAAGGAAAAGCCATTATTATTAGATTCTAGCTGATACTTAGCCTCTCCTTTCTTTGTTAAAAACAATAACGTGATTAACCCTGTTCAACTTAATAGCCTGAAACTAGAGACCTTTCCCACAGTACAACATAGAGGATTCGAAAGGGCCTGAGTGCCTTCCTGGGCTGTCAGTGTTGTCATGCGTTCAGCGGCGGTGGGCGGTGAGAACAGGGACATTGTGAGGACAGGTAAGTGGTGCTGGGAAGGGCCTGGGCTGGGGCAAGTGCTCCTCACACCAGGTGTTCAGTTCTCGTCACTCTGGCTGCACCTGTCCAGCCTGGTAAGACACCACTTCAGAAACCAAGGAGTGCAAAGCTGGCTGAGAGCAGCGCGGCTGTCCTCCCCTCCTGTCCTTGCCCTTCGCCACCCTGCACCCCGGCACAGCTGTGTTATGCCGGGCGTGTGCGCTGCCGGGCGTGTGTGGCACATGTTCCTCTTTGCCAAAATGTACCATCTAGCACTTAAACGTGTGTGCTCAGCACAGTGACTCTCTGGGCTGTGCCAGGGGACTCTAGGCAGCCGGACAAAGGGACAGGCCACTGTTGGATGAGGTTTTGTGAGTTCAATGAGGTGACACACTGCCTGGCTCCTAGAAGCCCCGGGAAATACTGCTGGGAACAGTGCTCAGTATTTTATGCTCCACCAGTTTATGTATGAGTAGAAGGTAATCTTAACTCTGTTCTGATGTCAAAGACTCTCTAGAAGTTGCAAAAATAGAGCAGAGAATTCCTGTGCGTCTGATAATTTGTTTACATTGTTTTAATATCTAAATAATTATTGATGACTCTTTGGGGTTTTTTGTTTTGTTTTAGAGGATTCTTCATTCCTAGCTGGTGAAGAATGGGGGAGATAGAAGGAACTTACAGAGTCCTGCAGACTCAAGGGACACGCTTGGGCAGCCAGACCCCAGCAGGGGTGAGCACCCTCGAGTCCGGGCAGACGCTCTTGGTAACAGCGGCCCAGGCATCAGCCAGAATGCAGGAGAAGCACCTTCACATCCGAGTGAAGCTGCTGGACAACACTGTGGAAATATTTGACATCGAGGTAAGAAGTGTAATGTTTGGAAGAATATTTCCTTATACTTTCTAAAAGTATTATGCACCACATTCCATGTTGCTGATCAGACTTTGACTTTGCCTATTTATTAAGCTGCCCAAGAGTGGCTTTGGTAACACTAAGATCCTTGGAAACAGAGTCTGAGCTTCTCCTTTTATTTGGAAAGTGTTATTCTCTGTCTCTCCTTAAAAATTCTGATATAGGGGCGCCTCAGTGGCTTAAGTGTCCGACTCGAGATTTCGGCTCAGGTCATGATCTCAGGGTCGTGAGATTAAGCTCTAGGCTCAGTGGGGAGTCTGCTTCTCTCCCTCTGTTCTTCCCCCCACCATGTGCATGCGCACACACTCTCTCACTCTCTCTAAAATAAAATAAACAAATCTTTTTAAAAAATAAATATTTTTTTAAAAATTAAGATAAAATTCTGATACAACGTGGCCTTTCTGTTCTTCTGAAAGGCTGGCTGAATGCTGTAGAGCACAAACCAGACCCAGACGGCCTCTGCCCCATTCTGCCTGGGCCCAGGGGGGCAGTTAGCCTCCTGGTAGGTTAGCTTCTCATCTGAAACGTGGGGGCGATCATAGCCCCCCTTCTCAGGGTGAGGCCCGAGCACTCGGGACGGCCGTGCGCAGGGACGGCCGTGCGGAGGACTGAGCACTCACCGTGCAGGGGGCCTGGCGTGTAGCATAGGATTTATTTTTCTGTATCAGCAGTAATAACATTTCTATTTTGAAAATTCCCTAATAGATTGCACTGGTAATGTTGGCAAAAACAATTGAATATAACAAAAATGTGTAATTGTTTATAAGTGTACATATATTTAAAGAATACTTTTTAGACCCATGTAATATTTTAGAAAGCACTGATTTTCTTTTCTTTTTTTCTTTTAAGATTTTTATTTATTTGAGAGAGCGAGAGAGAGAACGCACGAGAGGGGGGAAGGGCAGGCGAAGGGAGAAGCAGACTCCCTGCTGAGCAGGGAGCCTGATGCGGGACTTGATCCCAGGACCCTGGGATCATGACCTGAGCCGAAGGCAGTCGCTTAACCAACTGAGCCACCCAGGCGCCCCGAAAGCACTGATTTTTTAAATGGCATTAGAATGACTGTGATTTTTAAAAATTACTTATTTATTTTATATGTAATGCATAAATATGTTCCCTTTTCTAATATTTTCATATTGTTTAAAGTAGTATCTTTAGAAGTTTTTCTGCTCTTAATGTCACAAAAGGAAGGACAAGAGAATGAATTTAAACTTTAGCAGGAGGTTGGTTTATGCCTAGGATGTCTATCAAGAGGTCAGGATGCTACCTAGAAAAGGAGATAGTCGAGGTAGGGTCCCGGGCTGTGAGGGACCTGAAGGAAACCTCTAGGCTCTGGTGGTGCCTAATTGCAAAATACATTGCATGAGACAAGGGAAGGCAGGGGCAAGGGAGTGACTCAGGGGGCAGTGGGGAGGGGGGCGGCTGGAGGTCAGGGCTGTCCTCCAGTCCTCTGGCCTCAGACCCCGGGCACACCAGCCCTCTTGCCTCTCTTGCTTGAGTGTTTGGTGGCAAGTATCTAGTGCATAGACTCATAGTATCTGAACTCAAGGGACCCCAAATGCTTCTTTGGAGGTCTTATTTGAGGAGGAAATCAAATGCCATTTCATCAGGGCAGCAGTAATTAAAACTGGTAGGACCTGTCTGTCCCAGCTTCCAGGTCATTCCTGTGTTGCCAGAGGCAGCCTCTGCGAGGAAGGTAGTCCGAAACAGGCAACCTTTGAACCCTAGAGAGCTAGTGGTTGGCTGTTGGCTCTCTTTGGCAGCATTTCCTAGCTCTGCTTGGTACTCTTTGATGAATCACCTGCAGGAAATGGGGTGAAGACCTGGGAGGCTAATTGGGCTTCCAAATTTCTTCTAGCCAAGTGCTCGCAAGAGTTTCCACCATGTAGCCATCCTTTGATAAACATACTCACTACAGTCTAGGCTCATAAAAGGTTCAAAATTTTTAAAAGAAAGAAAAGAGAGGAGGGGTGAGAGAGGAGAAAAGAACAGGAAGAACCGAACTATTTAAAACTTTTTTTCAAAGCTTTTCTTTTTGTCCCGCTTAATGGTCTTTATCAGCTAACACTAGGACCGAGAAAGAAGAAAGCACACACTCATTGTTGAGTCATAAATAAGAGGTAACCCTTCTCCAAGATACACTCTATTATATTACTAAGCGTCTGGGTCACTTTATACATCAGGAACTGAGAAGTGGCATTTTGTAAAGGTTTCAACATATTTAAAGCTTCTCGAAGTTGAGATTGTTGTATCCAGGAGGAAGAATCTCCTTGGCCCTTCCAGGTCCTTCTCACTGGACTAAGAATCACATTGTTGTGAGACAGATTAACTGATGAAAATCAAACTTAATAGTACACGTACAGGGAATCCACAGATAAGAAAATTCCAAACATAGTCAGACAATGTGATGCTTATATGAGCACAGGCGAGGGGCTGGGTCTGGGGCACAAACGGGAGAGGGACCATTAGCAGGGAGGAGGGAGGAGAGGTCTGGGAATAGGGGTCACCTATCCTGTAGAGAAATGTCTCAGGTGAAAAGGAGTCTGTTAATAGCTCTCTTCCTGGTATGGGTGGGCAGTTAAGGGGGCCGTAAAGAGCTTTTCCTGAATCTGCTCGGTTTGGATTGCCTTTAACTCAAAATAATGTTCATGCCACAGTGGCCCATCTGGGGTCTTGGCCCCTATAGTTGCTTCTGTTAATCAGATATAACCATCATATTCATTTCCATGCAGGTGTGGTATTTTGGTAAGCCTGGCAGAGTCAGAGTCAGAAATTAAAGAATCACATTGCTGCCACGTACCCTGAGTTGGGTGGGCTACTTTGTGAATTGCGTTACCCACCAATGCATACCTTTTAGGAAGGGTTAAAATTCAGCGTATTTTTGTAAGTTATTTGTATTCAGCTTCCAAATACCCTGTCTATATCAGTTGGTTTTGCTAAGTAACCACTCCAAACCTAGTAATTTAAAACAACAAATTCTGAATGCATATTTGAGTATTGGCTTGGGAGGGTCTTCTGGGCTGGGCTGGCCTGGAGGGGCTAGTGGTCTAGGATGGCATGTTTTCCATGTCTGGTACCCCAGCTGGAACCTCTTTCCATGTGGAATGTCGCTCTCCAGGGAGCTAGCTGGGCCTTATCTGCATGGAGATGGGAATGTTCTCAGGAGTGGAAGCTGTGAAGTGCCTGTAGGCTTGAGATTCGTGCGTGTTTCCCACCATGTTTAACTGATCAAAGCAAGCCATCAGGCAATCAGGCAAGCCCCAATTCCAGGAGCGGGAAGCAATAGAGCTACCTTGATGGAGGAGTGCCAAGGAATTGGTGGCCATTTTTTACAGTTTACTACAACAGCTGTTGCCAATAGATGGGGAATGTAGTCTCTGGAAAGACGACTATCTCTGTGAAGCTCTAGTATCTCCTGTCAGTGGGCTAGTCTCCTTTGCCAGGTGACACGCTTTGTGGGGCCTGCCCCAAAGCAAGCCACCTGGCCTCCTCTGGGGGGATGTGCTTCCCCCATAGCCCTCCACGAGAGGCTGGCCCAGGAAGGTAGGTTTGCCCTGATCCTTTCTCCCCAGTGTCTCCCATGAGCCATGGCTCCAAAGATTTAAAAGATCCAGAGATGGAGGCTGGTTGCCCCTGGGTCCCCCTCAGTGATCCACCACCACTTGTCCCCTCACCTCTGGTAACTAAATGGGCGGGAGTTCCCTGCTCGGTGAGTCACACATAGAAACTGCACCAGATAGGCTGTCGCACGAAGGAAACTGTTTGCACCAAATGAGATCCCAGGGAATAACTTCCAAAGCCGTGACTCCCTGAGCAAGGGTGGATGGAGTCCTTGTATTTAGGGTTAGGATGAATACTCAGAAAGAGGAGCCTTGTCTGTATGTAGAGGCGGGCATAAAGTCACGCGTGGGCCTCGAGGAAAGGCTCGTGCTCCTCCTTGGGCAGAGGTCTTAGTATCATAATGAGG
>CM052883.1:172353221-172370547 GCA_028534135.1 Potos flavus
GTTATTCCTGCGTGCAGAGTCACGCGGGGAAGATATGCTCTCCCTCCACGCTGCGCTAAGTGTGCAAGGCGTGTAGACGTTATTCCTGGTGCAGTGGAGGGAGAGGCCTTCTCCTAGACTTCAGGGCAAGATTTCTAGAACAGATACCCCTGTAGTTATTGATAATTTACCACCAGCTTTAGGAACTAATGGGAATTTTAGCTTTTCTATTATCTAGAAGCTAGTAACGTGGAAAAGGTGATATTTAGTGATTAAAAGAACAATCTGGGATATAGTTTGGGTGTGTGAGACCTCACCCATGAAAGTGAACATCCTATGTCTTTGCTGACAAGTGGGGAATGAGTTCTAATGAATGTGAGGATTTTCTTGATTATTCAACTGTTTGTTCACATTCCCCTTTTTATCATAATTAAAATTTGGGGAGTGGGGTTGCCTTTTTTTTTTTTTTTCTTTTTTTGAGAATTAGAAAAAGTTTGGTTAAGTATGTGACAAGTGGGAGGACAAAGTCATGAAGTTCCATGCTAGTTGCTATTCTGGTAAAAACTTAATGTTTTCCTTCTGGCCAGGAAGAAATAGTCAAAATTCCAGAAAGTATCATAGCCAGATGTTTGTCATTGCTCCCACTTGAACATCCTAAATATGGCAAATAAACCGCCTTAGAACTTATTTCGGTCTGATCTCAGAAGAAAAGTTAGTGATTCAGCATCTGAATTTGGGGATAATACAGGCTTTATACAAAAGGTCTTATGTATTTCTAGTATATACAGCTATTGTGTGACTGTCCTGGCCTTAGAGCCCTGTTATTTTGTCTGAGAAAGTCGATCTGTTTCTTTGACCCTGATGCTCCGGGATGTGGCAGGGTGGTACCGGGCAGGGATGTGGACGTTTTTATTCCCAGTGACCGAGTCGTGGCATCAGAGCTCCCAGTGCCAGCTCCCCCAGCCAACCCCAGCATGCACGCAGCACGAGGTCGGCGTACACAGTCTCTTAGATACGACCATGACTGGCAAGGAAGCTAGACCAGCAGATGGAGAGGAAAAGGGAATAGGCTTCCTCCTGACCGGAGTACCAGTGAGAGTCCCATCAGCACAGTCATGTAACGGGGTTCTCGCAGGGTCTCAGCGGAGGCTCACGGACATGCGTCATCTTGACTTGGAATGCCACTTTTTGGGCATCTGAGTTCTGGCACCTGGCAGCTTTATCTCGTGTCCTCAGCAACCCCAGCAGGAGATGGAGACGCAGGGATGGAGTGATCTCCCGGGTGAGCTGTGAGCCTGCGCTCGCGCCCACCCCCGTGCTGTCTCCAGAAGCCCTGGGCCCTGTACTTGCCCCGCGATACTCCCATTTCTCACCTGCAAGGACTTGGTTCTGCCATGGTTTGTCCCAAGAGGCCAGGGAGCTGAACTTCTATCTGATTTACTGGCTCAGCCTTTGAACCATGGCTCTCCTTCAGTTCTTTTCATCTCTTCCCTGAAATTTTAGAGATCTGCATTCTTGGCCCAGCTCCCCACAAGTAGGTGGCCCACTTGAGGGTGGTGCTTGGCTGCTGAGCTCTCCTGTGGGGCCCCCAGGCCCAGCATGCTCATCCCCCCTTTCTGTGGCCCGTTCCTTCTCTCTATCCCTAAAGAATCACCACATGGGGCAAGTTAGGACCAAGTTTTAAGTCTCAACCCTTGGGGCGCCTGGGTGGCTCAGTTGTTAAGCGTCTGCCTTCGGCTCGGGTTGTGATCCTGGGGTCCTGGGATGGAGCCTCGCATCGGGCTCCCTGCTAGGCGGGAAGCCTGCTTCTCCCTCTTCCGCTCCCCCTGCTTATGTTCCCTCTCTTGCTGTGTCTCTCTGTGTCACATAAATAAATAAATCTTAAAAAACAAAACAAAAAAAAACCATATTAAATCTTAACCCTTAGCTGCTTGATGGCATGTGGAAGTGCCTTGTTCCAAGTCTGGGAGCAGCTTGTATCAGGTGTCCCATCTGGGACTGTGGGATAACATGGTGCGTGTCTCCTCCTGCTGGGGCCACGTGGGTTGCAGGTGAGGGCAGTTCCCAGAGGCCGGAAAGGTGCAAAGTCGTCCTCTGTGCACTTTTCCTCAGCTGCCCAGCACACACACACACACACACCCTGGTTCTTACAGCCCTGGCCCACTGCACTGCTTTCTGAATATACTGTAGTTCATTCTCGTTCCGTTGGTGAACCCCGAGGCTATGTGTGCATTGTGGGCAGACGTGTGGGATTCTCTAGAGTGTGTTCTAGCGGGGACTCTGTGGTTGTGAGATGCGCCCATCCCAGCCCTCCCCGGATCGTGCAGAATTGCTCTGCCCGCTGGTTATACCATTTGACGTCCTCTCCTTCCACACAGCGCCCTCCCCGGCGTGTTCACCTCTCTCCCCTTGTCCAGCCATCGCTGCCTTTCTCTTAGCCTCGCTCTCGTGTGGGCGCTGCTGCCTGCGCCCAGCTTGTTGTGGAGCCTGACCAATAGCTGCCACCAGCTGGGCCGTCACCGTCCTCCCTTCCTGCTCCTCCAGCCTCCGGGGGCCTTCCACACCTGGCTCCAAATTCGGGTCACAGGGCACCTGTAAGACACGCTGTGTGGCCGAGCAGGCCCTCGGGTGATTGGGGCAGGACCAGGGCCTGTGGCTTTGAGAAGAGTTGGTACATTCTGGAATTTCTACCCTTCCTGCTGGTGCTCCCAACCATTTGTCGATGCCATTTTGTCCTGGCACTGCCCTGCCGTCTGCTCATCCGTTCATCCGTTCATCATTGAACAAAGACGGACAAACTCTCTTCTTCAGAGCCCCATCTGAGCTTCATTTCTGTGGCGCGTCTCTAGGTCACGCCAGCCCCACGTTTTCAGTTTGAAGAAAGCTAATCTAGGGTATTGATCTCTCTCAGATAGAGAAAGTAACCAGCATCCTCCAGAAAACTAATTGTAGAATTACAGTTATCTCTCTTTCTTCAAAGAGAGTATTCTGCTTTTCCAGTTTTTTTTTTTTAAGTTTATTTCTTTTAGTAATCTCTGTACCCAACATGGGGTTTGAACTCAAGACCCCAAGATCAAGGGCTACACACTCCTCTGATGGAGGCAGCCAGGTGCCCCTTCGTTTTCGCCTCTGTGGAGTGTTTCGCGTATGTTTCGTTATTCCCTCCCAGGGATGCAGTCACGGGTCAGCACTGGCACGGGGCCGCACGTCAGCGTCCGCGGGGAAGCCGGGCTCCGGTGAGGCCCCCCTGCACGTGCACAGAGCCCCGGGGCGCCGCGCTGCTGCTCGGCTGTGCAGGGCCTGGAAGACCAACCAGGATGTCACTCGGGGTTGCTGACACTTAAGGTTTTAGATGGAATTGACCTGCAAAGTAGTTTAATTTCCGTTAAACAAATAGTACATGCTTGTTGTAGAAAAATAGGGAAACTTAAATGGCCCACAACCAAGGATAACTACCCAGAGGGAACAGCCATTCACGTTTTTCTGAATACCCTTCTTTTACCTTTTACCTACTACATGTATTAAGTAAAATTGGAATCAGACTTACATGCATTTTTATAGTCTATTTTTAAACTTAATACATTATGAATATTTTTCTGTGTAATTAGTCTTTAAAAAGTTTTTAATGGCTACATAGTTTCCTGTTTTCAGTTTCTCTGTAATAAAACTTTATACACATTCTTGATTGTTTCCTTTAAATAAATACGTAGAAGCAGCGGCTTTGTGTCTGAGGGTGTTGTGCGGTTTTGGAGGCCTGTGACTCGCGCGGTGAGGTGACTCCACAGATGGGACCACAGCCGCCAGCGGCCCCCCCACCCCCGCCAGCGGTGTGCACACCTGCTCGCTTCTCCCCTGCGCCAGCAGTCCATATCATAACTGTTAATAAAATCTTCAGTTTAATAGCCAAGAGCTTATGCATTTCACACAGTTTCATCAGATAACTTTATCTTTTTTGTCTTGCGGGTTTAGGGAGGTTTTTTTCTGGTATTTGATCTACATCATTTTTTGTTCTATTTCATTGTGGTAAAGTACGTGTGACACGAAGCGTAGCCCCTTAGCTGCCTTTACGGCACGGTTCAAGGGCATTAAATACACGCACTCTTGCATCCTCTCCGTAGCCCTTTTCATCTTGTCAGACTGAAACTGTCACCTTGAAACACGAACTCCCGAGCCCCACCCCAGCCCCTGGCGCCCACCCTTCTGCCTTGTCCCCATGAATCTGATGACTCTACGTGTCCCGGGTAAAGTGGAATCCTACGCTGTTTGTCTTCTGGTGACAGGCTGAATCGCGGAGCGTGATGTCCTCAGGGTTCAGCCATGCTCAGGCAGGTGTCAGAATTTGCTTCCTTTTAAGGCTGAGTCACATTCCACTGTGTGCATGGATGACATCTTGCTCATCCATTCGTCTGTCAGTGAACACTTTAGCTCTCGGGGACGACGGTGCTCTGAGCCCCGGGACGCACACATCTCGCGAAGACCCTGCTCCCACTTCCTTTGGGTGTGTCTCCAGAGGCGGACTTGCTGGGTCACGTGGCGGTCCTGCGTGTAATTTTTGAGGACTCCCAGACTGTTTTCCACATCGGGTGTACCATATTGCTTTCCTACCAACAGTGCACAAGGGTTCCAGGTTTTCCGCATCCTCTCCAACACTTGTTTTCTGTTATTTTGCTAGCAGCCATGCTAATGGGTGTGAGGTGGTATCTCCTTGGGGCTCTTGTTTGCATGTGCCTAACGGTCAGTGTTGTCAAACATCTGTTCGTGTGTCTGTTGGCCGTTTGTCCATCTTTGGAGAAATGTCTGTTCAAGTCCTCTGCCCATTTTTAAATCCGATTGTTTGGACTTTTGTTGTTGAGTTTTAAGAGTTCTCTATACAGTCTGGATATTAACCTCTTATCAGATACGTGATTCACAAAGATTTCCACATTGTATTTGAAGTTTTAAAAAATAGGAAGTTAAGAGTTAGGAAAATAGCAAATACATTGTGTTGAAAGTGGGGGGAAAAGGATGGAAATAAGAGGGAATGCTGGAGATGTCACAGAAAGTGACAGTTACAGTGATGAAAAGGACAGAAAAATTATGGAAATGGCACGTGAAGATTTGCTGCATAGGCACTGGGCTGTCACCGTGGGTCTGGGCTGTGCTTACTGACCCCATGGCTCTCAGGGGCATTTGTCGAGCCCGCGCTTACTGAGCAGCTGCCGGGCACCGTTCCAGAAGCTGGAAGTGCAGAGCTGAGCAAGATGGACCGGAGCTCAGCCTTCGCAGCGCTAATTGTGCAGTGGGAGCTCGGCAGTAAGCAAGGTGAGACGCAGAATGCTCGGTGCTCAGGAGAGAGGAAACGGAGGGGGCAGGCGTGCACCTCTTTCGGGGAAGAATGTTCACGGGGTTGGAACAGCACGGAGGAACCTTGAGGTGCAGGCAGAAACACGGGTGTGATGACTGGATCAGAGCCCGGTCAGGGCCTGACCCAGGACGTGGTGTGGAGGGAAGGAGCAGGAAAGTGCTAACAGTCAGTTTCGTCCTGGAGTATTTTGAAGCTGGAGCCTATAGGATTTGCTGTGCAGGAGATGTGGGTTCAGAAACCAGAGAGCCAAGGTGATGCCAGCTCGGGCCTAAGATGGGGGCTGGGCAGGAGAGCTGCTTTGGGAGGTAGGTAGGAGCTGTTTGGGGGTGCAGGGAGCCAGAGGTGATCCTCGGCATCTGAGCAGAGGGTTCTTGCCATGTCCTTGAGTGGCCTGTGCCCTCATGCACAAGGACGGGGTGGCCATTCCTGTTGACCTTCCAGAAGGTGCTGGCGTTGGCCTTCTGCGCTGCTGTGATTTCTGTTCATACTGGTTCGTGTTAGAGTGTGAGTATCACATGTGTCGTGCTGTTGGCCAAGGAGGCGGCTTCTTAAACTACCCTCAGTCCTTGACTCCTGGGTGGCCGTAATTATGGGCTTTTATTTTTAGAGACTTCGACTAGTCGTTAAAGAGGAACAGGAAAACATCTGTTGGTGCTTCCAGACTGCTGTTATTGGAATGCTCTGGAATGTTCTTGTGCACACGTCTTACGCTTTTATGTGTATAATTTCATAGTTTATATAACAGCTTCATTTGGCCACAGCGGCAGAGAGGATCTCAGCCCTTACTTAAGAGCTTTTTCTGATGACAGTGAAAAAAAGAGAAATATTTTCTTCCTCAATCCACAATCTTAAACACCTGCCTGGAACTAATAACCTTCTCTAAAGCTTCAGTTTAGCCTTCTGTAAAATAAATTTGTTGATGAGTCTAAAAAATGTCTTTTTTGGGGCACCTGGGTCGCTCAGTGGGTTAAAGCCTCTGCCTTTGGCTCAGGTCATGATCTCAGGGTCCTGGGATCGAGCCCTGCATCGGGCTCTCTGCTCAGCAGGGAGCCTGCTTCCCCCTCTCTCTCTCTACCTGCCTCTCTGCCTACAAAGTCTTTTTTTCTAAAATAAGTCTCATGTTCCTGATTATGAAAAATACATTCTTAGTATTCTGTATTTAAATATTCATGATGTTTCGTCATATCTTCATAATTATACTTTTTGGATTTGTTTGGTCTTTACTAATATGTGACAATATGCTTTGCTTTTTTTCTTTTATTTGCATGTGTTGGTATTTGTAACTGCTTAAGTCAGACTTTTTAGCAGAAGAAAAACCAATTTTTTCCTATTATTCCTATTATTATTATTATTATTATTATTATTATTATTATTATTATTTTCCTAACCCTAAGGTCATGATTTCAGGGTCATGAGGTTGAGCCCTGCAGACCTTTTTCAATACTTGTTTCTGCATGCACGCACATCATCCATAGCACCAATCCTATGTGATTAGTTAAACACTGAGAAAGGAAATTAGCTTCCCATTGGTAATGTGTTAATGTCTATTTTTCTCTTTACCTCCTGTAATTTTTTTTTATTTTTATTTAAATTGAGTTAACATATAATGTATTATTGGTTTCAATAGAAGTCAGTGATTTATCAGTCTCACACAATACACAGTGCTCATTACATCATGTGCCTTCCTTCATGTCCATCACCCGTTACCCCATCCCTCCCCCCCAGCAACCTTCAGTTTGTTTTCTATGCTTAAGAGTCTCTTATGGTTTGTGAGTGAGGCTGTTGGTGGGAGAGGGCTGGCAGAGGTGTGGGGAGCCCAGGATGTAATTTTTGTTTTATGAATGTTGACACTGTATTAATTTGTACAGAGATATTCATTGTTATATCTTGACACGCACAGTACTGCTTCCCTTTTATAAAATGTCCCGGGCTTGTTTGTTTGCTTGTTTGTCTCAGTGCCTTTTTGGCCTAAATGTAACTGTGTATTCTCTAAATTCAGATTTCCCTTGCTTCCTTTGCAGTGTGCCTGCTACACTTCTGTCATAGTTTTATTTTTCGGCCTTTCTGAATCATGTGTTTCAGGTGTTTATGTACCTAATCTAATGGCCAGCACTGTTTACCACATCCCAAGTGGTGTTCTAAAGCACTCTGCAGGATGTGTTATTTAATTCATCCTTACCATTAACATTATTATTAGTTTTATACTTTAGAAAACTGAGGTACAGAGGGTTTTTAAAACTTAGTCCTGGAAGTTCTAGCCAGGACATTTGAGAAAAATAGAAGAGAAGAAACAAATGAAATAAAAGGCATCCAGGTTGGAAAAGAAGTGAAACTTCTTTATTTACACATGACATTATCATATACATGCAAAAGCCTAAGGAATCTACCTCAAAAAACCCAAGCAAAAAACTATTAGAACTGATAAACAGATTCAGCAAGATTACAGGATATAAGATCAGTATACAAAGATCACTTATATTTCTATATATTAGCAATGAACAATTCCAAAATAAAATTAAGAAAAGTTTCATTTACACATCAAAAAACAAAATGGTTGGGAGTAAGTTTAATAAAAGAATCCAAAACTTTTACACTCTCTTGTTATCAACTACGAATTTCTTAAAGGGGAAATCTGTAGTTATGAGCCATAAAAAGAGTTTTAAAAAGATAATTAGTCACCTGGAGATTTTTTTTTTAAGATTTTATTTTTTATCAGATAGAGTATAAGCAGGGGGAGCAGCAGGCAGAGGGAGAAGCAGGAGCTGAGCAAGGAGCCCAATGTGGGACTCAATTCCAAAACCCTGAGATCATGACCCAAGCTGAAGGCAGATGCTTAAACTGAGCCACCCAGGCATCCTGTCACCTGGAGATTTTGAGTTAAACTTTTCTTTAATTGAAGCATAGTTAACACACAATGTCACATTAGTTTCAGGTGTTTGGGTTTTTTTTTTTAAGATTTTATTTAGGGGCGCTTGGGGCTCAGTCAGTTAAGCGTCTGCCTTCGGCTCAGGTCATGGTACCAGGGTCTTGGGATTGAGGCCCACATCGGGCTCCCTTCTCATCGGGGAGCCTGCTTCTCCTTCTGCCTGCTGCTCTCCCTGCTTGTGCTCTCTCTCTCTGACAAATAAATTAATAAAATCTTTTTAAAATAAATAAATTTATTTATTTGAGTGGGAGAGAGCACGGGTGGGGGCGGGGCAGAGGGAGAGAGAGAAGCAGACTCCCTGCTGAATGGGGAGCCTGATGTGGGGCTCAGTCCCAAGATTCTGGGATCATAACCTGAGCCGAAGGCAGACACTTAACTGACTGAGCCACCCAGGTGCCCTAGTTTCAGGTGTTTAATTAAGATTTTTATTTTTAGGGGAAAAAAATCCAAAGAAAATAACCCAGAGAGATTTTTTTCTCCTTCCCAGTGTAATTATATAAATAATTGCAAATTCCCAAGTACAGTAAAATTATAATTAAAATACAATCCACTGATTTGTTGATAGGGCTGAATTATCCTCCATTGTGCATTGCCCATCCATTTTCCTATGTTTTAAAGTTTAAAGTTGTGGAGTATTTATGTTGAATCCAGCTACAAAAATATTTGCTGGTTTTTACATTGCAATTTTTTCCTAAAAACTAAACACAGTTGTATATTTGAAGTCCCAAATCTCTGTTCTAGTCTTCATTTATATTTGACCTGTCTAGTAGAAGTACTGATATGAGATAGAACCAAATTTTATGTTTTCTCTGAAAAGATCCATTAATTAGGGAAAAAACCCTACATGCTACTAAAAACAAATTCAGTAAATCTCCGTATTTCTGAAAAAATGATTTTTTTTTTTTTTTTACGTGAAATGAGTTTATTTTGGAATTAGTATAGAAGCCTTATAAAACCACTCAAATATTCTAGGAAGGTACAGTGGAAGGAGCAGGTAGGTCTCATGGCGACTCCTGCTTCATTCCCAAGAGACAGTGCTTGTGCACATATCTCATAACTTTCTAGAAAAAAAACATGGTCTTTAAAAAGAAATTTTAAACACCAGAACCAAATGTCAGAAGACTGAGATTTTTTTTTCTTCAATAAATACTTAAAGATTAAAGGCAAAGATTCGACTTAGAGAACATGTATTATTCACTTCTATTTTAGGATGGTGTTTACCAAACTATAATAAATGCTTATTAGCAACTGTTCCTGGTGTTTCTAGCAAAAGGCAGTAAAAATTAAACCTAAAGTACAGCTGTGAAAGTCCAGTTTTTTTGCATTTCATCATTCCACTTCCTCCTACCCTGTTTAGGACAGCCCAGATTCCAATGATCATGAGAGACCATTCAACAGAATTCCAAACAAATATTATAAGCTCTAGTTTTATTTTAAAATTGTGCACTGAAAACTGTACAGCTGTTGCAAGAAATTAAAGAAGATCTAAATAAGTGGGAAGACAGCCCATGTTCGTGGATGAGAGGACTTAAGATGGCAGTACTCCTCAACTGATCTACAGATTTAATGTGATCCCCATCAAAATCCCAGCTGGCTTTTTTAAAGAAATTAACAAGCTGATTTTAAAATTTATATGGAAATGCAGCAGACCTAGAATAGCCTAAAATAATTTTGAAAAAGAAGAAAGTTGAAGGACTCACACTTCAAAACTCACTATAATGCTACAGTGATCAATTCATAGTGGTACTGACGTAACTATAGACATAAATATCAATGAAATAGAATTGAAAGTCCAGAAATAATATGTTCTTACATTTATGGTCAGTTCAAGAAAATACTATAAAAGAGTGCTAAGCCAGTTCCACAGGGAATGAATAGTCTACTACAAATGGATGAGAATGAAACTGAAGCCTACCTAACACCACACACAAAAACTAACTCAGAGTGGATCTGTGATCTAAATGTTGAGCTAAAACTATGAAAGTATTAGAGGAAAACCTAGGAGTAAATTTTCATGAACTCAGGCTAGACGATGGTTTCTTAAGTATGATACTAAAACCAGAAATGACAAAGTAAGAAAGTGGATAAATTGGACTTCATCAAAACAAACAAACAAAAAAAAAATGTGCTAGAAATAGTACTATTGAGAAAGTAAAAAGAATGGAGAAAATATTTGCAAATTCTGTATCTGAGAAGGAATTTATAATTACTTACAACCTAATAAAGACAAGTGACCCAAGTTAAAATATTGCCCAAAGTCACAGAACTAGAAAACGGGTGCAGAGGAACTGTCACCCAAGTGATCGTTTTTCTCTGATGGGTGTCATCTTCTCTAGAGCTCTTACATCTCTGCTTTGTGCTCTTGACCAGAGGCAGTTGCTTTATTAACTTTTTAAAGAATTTCATGATGAAATTTTGGTCACAGCTTCATCTGCTAAGAGGCAACGTTTTTCTGTAGTGTTCATCTTGCATTTGTTTCATGTTTTGTTTCTCCTTTTATATTGAATATCTTTGAATATTTGCAGAGTTCGTTCTAATTTGACTACCCATTTTGGGGAAGGTAAGTTATTCCTAGATGGCCATTTTCAAGAGGTCTTGTAAGGGTGGCTGGTTATAGCCTAGTTGAAATTTAAAATTTATCCAGCAATCTGAGGTTTGTTTGTGAGTTAGTTTTGTCTTCACTTCTCAGCTAGTGGTAGTAGCTGGCAGTGGGGTGTTTCACAGTGGAGTCTTTTACACTGTATCCCACTCGTGCAGCTTACTTCTGATTTCTTACTTGGTTCTCTCTCCTGCGCTTCTCCAAGCCAGACAGGCCCAAGATTGGACTCTGCTACCAGTGCCTCTTACCCCTCCTTTTTACAAATAACCGATTTAGGTTTTCCTCCCCAGGTTCTACCTTTCACTGTTAATCAGTGCTCTTTGAGGCTTCTGCTGAAATTTGCTTCTTGGCATCTTTTTTATGCCTTCCCATATACACCAACACCCTCTGGCTCTGGCTCTGTGGCTAGTGACACTCTTCCCACCAAGTTTTTTGATTCAGGATTTAACAGTTTTCCTAGTTTTGCTGAAAATGGAGTTTACATTTTCGTTTCTTATTTTCTTTTTTGATTTTGAATGGTTCTAGCAAGAGATGGAGGCACTGACAGCTTACACTACCATCTTCAAAAAATAAGCCACCGAGTATTTTCTGGATTGTTGTAGCGTGCCCCACACCCCTTGTACCCTTTACCTTCTCCATCCTGAAACCCCTCTGAGACACATTTCTGAATTCGAACTTTTCTCTCGTTACTTCTATCTCCAGAAGTTTGCTTCTGTTTTTCACACCACTGGTTCAAATTCACACTTTATTCATTTTGTTATTCAGGCCGCCTGTTGAGTTTTCATTTCTACAGTTATCTTTTTATGTCCCCTTTTAATTCATTAGTCGCTTCTCTTTTCCCCAAAGTCTGCTCATTCCGTGAATGCTGTGGCCTATTACATTGACCTTTTTGAGGACCTTCATTTTTCTTACTGCATTTTTTTGGTACACTCTACTATCTCTCTTCATTGGGGTCAGTTTCTCAACTTTTGAGGTTGATATCTCTATTTCAGGAGTTTGGTTCTCAAGGTCTGCTCACTCTTGGTTGTCCACGTATATTTGCAAGTGAGGTTCCAGACTGATCAGTATTGTTTTCACTGACCTTTGCAGTGGCCACAGGTTGATTTTCCCAGGCAGGCTTCCTTTCTGAAAATGACAGTTGCCTGGCTGCGAGGCCATGGGCGGGACGAAGATCGTGGCTGGGTGAATGGGTAGGGCACGCTGACAGACAGGTTTCCTCCGTGCGTATGAGTTTTGACAAGTACACACAAGTAAGGACGCGCCAGCCACCCAGAAACCTTCTGTTGATGAGGGAAGAAGAAAGGAATTACCCAAGAGGCTGATTGCTCCGAGAGATTTACTGCCAAGCTAAGATACCCTTCCTTTCCTTTGATTTTTCCCTGATGCTAAGTTAAAGACAAGGAATTAAAAAAAAAATAAGTAATGGGTTGATGGTCCAACTTCTAAAACGTATCAGAAGTAGCACGTTTCTTCTCTGGCTGCTGCTGTGTAACATGCACTGTGTACAGATGTGGGGAAGCAGGGATGTCACGAGGCTCGGCCTCATTCACTTGGCGTGAATGAGGTGCCCTGGCTCTGATGTGAGGAGACTTTAACGGTCCTTCCCCATAACGAGAGAGTCTTTCGCGTTATCCCCTCGTGTGCTCCTGTCTCAGTCCCCTTCGTGCACGCCAGCGCTCCCTCTGTAAGAAGCTTACTACTGATTCTGTGTTCTCGGGCTGAGACCCACCCTCCCCCGTTTATGAGGGCTACTTGAAGGCGCGGTTTTTCTTGTTGCTGTTCCTAACAAATTTGGGGATATAAGTAGGGAACTAGCGGGACAGGTACCTAAGTGAGCTCCAGTTTAATTATGAGGCTGGTCCTGCTGAGCTGCTGCTACCGTGACAGGGCGGTGGCTGTGCCAACTAACGGCTCGAGCTTGGACGGATTACCGGAGGGCCACTGTAGATTGAGAACTCTTCTTTCCAGGCCAGAGATGTTAAGGGTCTGCCGACCACAAGCATTTTCCAGGGTCTCCCTGCTGAATTATTCACGGTCTAGTCAGGAGACAAAATACACCAGTAGTCTGAACTGGGAAATGTGATAGCAGTGATTATTAACTAGGGACAGGGATGAACTACTAAGAGGAAGAGAGAATCCTGAAGAATGCAGAATAAGGGATGCAGTGAACAGCTACCAGTGCAGGCTTGGAAGAGGTCTCTTCCTGCAAGGCCAAAGTTCAGACTTACAGATGGTGGAGGTATTGGCTAAGGGGCCATGGGATTGGGCTGGCAGGAAGCAAACTGCCTCCTGGCAGGACTGGAGTAGAAGAAGGGGTCCCAAGAAGGTGCAGCCATGGAGTCTTCTGCACACAGCTAGCAGGGAAGCTACCTACTGACCATAGCAGCAAGAAAGCCCAAAGCCCCAGAATCAGGGAGAGAAGCTCCTTCTCGTATCCCGCAGCACCCTTTCCTGACAAGGCAGCTTGTAAAAGAGAGATGTCTATAGGGGCCTGCCCCAGTATCACAAAGCAAGGCTAAGAAGGGTAGATTTGGAGGAGAGAAGCAATAAATGGGTACGTAGCTCACCCATATTAACAGGTTCAAATTTGGGAATTTTAAATTGTCCTGTTTCCTTGAGTACTTTAAGAGAAACTGTCGTAGGAAGAGCTGGGTACCAACGGATCCATTGATAAATAAGTTCCCATGTTATACCTGTGTTTTATGGTAGAGAGAATTCATGCGAGATAATCTTTTCCGTCTGAGAACGCTGAATGCATAGGGATACGTTTCTCCTTTCAGGATATAGAATCCCCTCTCTGATAAGCAGAAGTGGCTGTTATATCTTTAGGCTCTCAAATTCAACACAAGTCCTTATGGCTTTCAGTGCAGTTTGGGTCAATCTCTGGCGCATAGGATTTTTGGGGAGATGTGAGAGCCTGAGACTTGAAAGTGTGCCAGAGTGGGAATGAAATGCCTATCAAAAATGTTGGTGACCTTTCAAAGAATCTAGAATGAATGTAGCTACAGTTTCTTGTGAGCTCTCAAGACTATTTTCATTATACAACATAATATTATACAAGGAAATTTGGTGTTGATCTAATTATTAGACACAAATTTTAAGTAATGAAATTGTAGAGCTATGAATTGTATAATAGGAGTAGGCATCTGGGTGGATGGAGGACTTATAATTTGGCAAATGAACTGTAAATGGGCATATGAAACAAGTCGAAGGACTAAATCAAGCTTTTTCCAGAATTTTCCCACAGTGCTTAAGACAAAGAATAAAGAAGTACTTTGTTAGCTGAGAGTTTGTAGCCCATTTCCATCCAGACAAAATCTTTAATGGTACTTTTGTCTATGTAAATTTTTAACAATATGCTTTATGTCTAAACTTGGAGAAGAACTTTAACACTGTGGCCAACTGGAAAATGGGAACACTGAACAAAAAATTTTGGTTTTTAACCTATATTTTGTATATTATGTTTTTAATGATGTTTCTCCTCCAGTCTAGTGTTTGAAACACAGTTCTAACTTGAGTGGCTGCTTACCTCAGTGGGAAATGGGTTGTGAAGGCAGTTTTCTTCTGTGGTATCCGTTGATGATGCCAGTGCTTTCACTGCCTGTAAGGCCTTTCCAGTACAGAGTTCAGACGCTCTCCTTTCCTTCGCGACCTTGGGAATGTACGGTGGGTACGGGTCTTACACTCCACCTGATGGTGCACTTCTGGATTTAGGAGCAGATGATGCTTACCCCAAGCTTTATTAGGATTTGCCTCTCCATGATTCATGTTGAATTGATATTTGTGTGTGGTGTGAGGTAGGGGTTGATGTTCATTTTTCCTCATGTAGTTACTCACTTCCCTCGGCTCCAGTTCTTGAAAAGACCATCCTTCCCGCACTGAATTACTTCGGTGCCTTTGCTGTAAGTCATATGACTGTGGGGGGACGGGGCTCTGTTTCTGGGCTCTCATGTGCTCCGCAGGTCTGTTTTTCCCCAATACCGTACTGTCTTAATTACTGCAGCTTTAGAGTAAGTCTTGGTATCTGACAGCCTAAGTCCTCCAACTTCGTTCTTCTTTAAGATTGTCTTTGCTTACCAGGCTTTGGTATTATATTGTTTTTTAATCTGCTTGTCAATTTCTGTGAATGCAAACTGCTGGGATTTTAATTGGAATGGCATTGAATGTGTGGATTACATGGGGAGCACCGATGTCTTATATGGAGGGATGTGCCGTGTTCCTAGATTGGAGGATATCGAGCATACGCCACCGGATGGTTAGGTCTTCTGTAGCTTTTCTCAGCAATGTTTTATAATTTTCAGTGTAGCAGACTTCTGGGTCTTTCCACCATAGATGGCATGTCTTAGATTTCACTTTCTAGCTGTTTATTATCAATTTATAGAAATAGAATTGCTTTTTGTGCATTGACTTTACATTCTGTGGCCTTGCTAATAAATTCACTTCTTAATTCTGATAGTATAATTTAGATTCTTTTGTTTTCAGCTGCTAGATAAATTTCTGTATTTTTCATTTTTGAAGCTTTTATTTTGAAGCAGTCTCAAACTTACAGAAAAAATGCAAAAATAGTACAAAGATTTTTCCTTCCCTGAATTATTTGAGAGCAAGTTGCCCCAGCACTCTTATACTTCAAGTGTATTTCCTACAAACAAGGAGGTTCTTCTTCATTGCGGTTCAGGACATGACTGTGGATCCCTTGCTACCCTCAGGTCCCCAGGCCCCGTTCAGGTCCCCCTGCTGGTCCCACTAGTGTCCTTTTTAACAAATGACGCAGTGTACAGTCCCGTCTCTACTCTTCAGCCTGTGTGACTGTCACAACACTGACACTTTTTATGTTCACAGCAGTTGATTTGTAGGTGAGTCTCTGATAGACTTGGCTGTTTCTCCATGATGGGATTCAGGTCGTGTGTCCTTGGCGGAGCGTTACTACTGAATGCTTGTGTCCACCAAAATTCGTATGTTGAAACCTAACCCCCACTGTGATGGTCTTTGGAGGTAGGGTCTTTGGAAGGGAATTAGATCATGAAGGTGGGGCCCTCATGAATGGGATTAGTGCCCCTAAAAGAGAGAGCTCCCAGCCCCTTCCATCATGTGAGGACACAGCTGAAAGACAGCCATCTAGGAAGCTAAAAGCAGGCCTCGCCCAGACACCTAATCTGCTAGTGCCTTGATCTTGGCCTCCCAGCCACCAGAGCCTGAGAAAGCATTGTATGTTGTTTTAGCCACCCGGTCTGTGGGGTAGCAGCTGGGTGAACTAAGACAGAGGGTGGCGTGGCAGGGATGCCGGGCCCTCCCTGCATTCTCCTACATGGTGGACAGTTTCAGCTCAGCCTCTGTCTGGCAGTGTCCTCTCTGGGTCCATCCAGCTCTCTTGCTGCCCCAGACCTGGCATTGGCCCTTTCTCCAAGGAAGATCTGTGTTTGAGGTGTGCTGCTGACCTTCTGAGTCTTGCTGATCCCAGGACCTGTCAGGGGACAGAGCCAGGGGCTGTGGCTCTCTGTGCCAGGCCATCCTCCCACGTAGACATAGTCCCTGTGGCCGCTCTCATCCCACTGTGCACTGCTGTCTTCTGCAGACATTACCTCCCTCCACTCCCGCCCACCACTGCACTCGGGGTGACCGCGCGCCCTACCTGGGACTCGGGACCCTGCACTCGGCCCCTCTGTACAAACAGCTCACCCCCCCAACCCATACTGAGCCCACTTTTTTATTTTTTAAAAATCACATAGACTTTTTAAAAAATAGATTAGGACGTGCTCATGATACAAATTTCAAAAAGGATGCAGTCACACAGTTCAGTTTTCTGGAAACAACCGCCGTTCCTGGGTGCCGTGCTCCTTCCAGAGCATCTATCTCCATGTGCGTCTGCGTATTTACATCTGTGTGTGTGTGTTCCCCACACGGATGGTGGCGCATGCATTGCCCCGTGCCTCGCGTTGTGCCCTCAACAGTGTATCTTGGAGGTCTTTCCATTTTCGTGTGATCCTGGCTGTGCCACAGTTTATTAACCTGTCCTGTCGGGGTAGATTTAGGGGGGTTGGATCATTTGCTATTAGAAGCATTATTGTAACGGATGCTGTCTTAGACGCCTGGGTTCGCACTTCTGAAATTGTTCTCAGAGTGGGATTTTGGGGAGAATGGTGTGGACATTTAGGTTTTAGAGGTAGCTCCAGCCAGGCGGGCCCAGCATCAGGGGCCGCGCTTTGCCCCCAGCCGTGTGTGGGAGCACTTGGCCGAGCTCGCTCACGTGGCGTGTCTGGCTCTGAGTTGTGGCGCCCTGACCCACACCGCGGTGGAGCCTCCGCCGGACGCGGACCCATGCACCTCTGCTCGTGCGTCGCAGCCAGCCTCTCTGTGTGCGCAAGCGT
This sequence comes from Potos flavus, assembly GCA_028534135.1. NCBI lineage: Eukaryota > Metazoa > Chordata > Mammalia > Carnivora > Procyonidae > Potos > Potos flavus. The sequence goes on from CM052883.1 coordinate 172,370,435, forward strand.
CCCTTCGGCCTCTGGGCTTATGAACAGCCTGTCCTTTTGCCCGTTGTTCTCATCAATTCACAGCCTTTTTACTTACTGATGTTTACAGTCTGGTGTGTTTTACTTTTTTTTTT
>CM052883.1:172371047-172395586 GCA_028534135.1 Potos flavus
GGAGCCGGGAGCGGGGGCGGCGGGAGCCGGGAGCGGGAGCCGGGAGCGGGCCGCCCCACCTGTATCTGAAGGACGAGCCCCGGCTGAAGAGCGCGGCTTTAGCTCTGGCCTTAGGTTGGTCCAAGAGTCTAAAGAAGGTGTGATTCTCCACACAGATCTTCCAGAAGTTCTTGCATTCGTCTCTACTGCCCAACAAGAACTCCAGCGTGTCCTGGTAAGGTCCCTAGAAACAAAATACGAAGGGTCAAAAGGAACTAATTCAAGTACCTTTAGGAAGCATTCAGATAACAGGCTATTTATTCCAATGTTAAAAATTAGGAAAATATTATTTTCTGAAAATGATCCATAGACTTCTGGTGCCGTTTACATCTAAGAGAAGAAAAGCAGTATAGACCTATTCACTGCAGAAGTTATCGGAAGAACGCAGTCACCCACGATGACACAACGGCTGACACTCCCACGTGCACCCTCGTGACGCACCCACCCGGCAAAGCAGGGCAAGCCAGGGCGCCCCCTCTGCCCGTGGGCCGCTGCTCCGTCGCTCTCCTGTGCGGCTCGGGGGTGTTCCGGGTGTCCGGGACACACGGTTTCAAAGGCTCACACACATCATCTATTTTTTTTCTTAAAGATTTTATTTATTTATTTATCTGACAGAGAGAGAAAGAGAGAGAAAGAGGGAACACAAGCAGGAGGAGAGGGAGAAGCAAGCTCCCCGCTGAGCTGGGAGCCCGGTGCGGGGCTCGATCCCAGGACCCCGGACCTGAGCTGAACGCAGACACTTAACGACCGAGCCACCCAGGCGCCCCACACGCCATCTTGAAGTAACTACTGCGTTATCTCTCATAGTTATTCCTCAGGATAAATTCTTAGAAATGTTATACCGAGCTTAAAATAATGCACATTTAAAAAATGGTATTTATTTATTTTAAGTCACTTCTACACCCAACACGGCGGTGGAACTCACGACCCCAGGATCCAGAGTCTCACCCTCCGACAGAGCCAGCCAGGTGGCCCAACAATGCACATTTTTGAGCCTTGTGACATATTACCAAATTACCTTCCAGAAAGACTAACCTACCCGGACTCCTATATTGTCTTTGAGGTCTAAGTGCTGGGGGATCCAAGCTGCCGCTGTGCCCAGGGCAGCTGTCGCCCTGGCTCAGAGCCTCAGTGTCCCGGAGCAGCAATCCCTTGTTCCCTAGCTTGTCAGAACCGCCCCAGAAACAGTTCTTGCATTCAGAGAAAAAAGCGGCCCTTTACCTGCATTTTGTGCATGTTTTTAGTATTCCTCAGACTTTCCTTTCATTCCTACAACGGATATTTGAGTAAGAAACAAGCCACTCTTTCGTGCTTCTACAGGAAGGAAACACGCACGCGACACGTGCACCTGCCGTTTGACCAAAGCTCTGGCGGACCGAGTGCCTTTCAGAAGCCGAGGGAGAGGCTCTCTGCCCACCACTCACGGCCTGTCTGCTCGGACACTGCCGTCAGCCTCCTCCTGCAGCGGTGCGGCCCGTCTGCTCTCAGTCCCTCCCCTCCCCTGTGCACTGGAAACGTGACAACGCGGATACTGTCGAAGCGCTTCAAGTATCAGATTTTTCCTATCAGGCTGTATAGACAGGTACTTTATCCATTTCAGTAAATTCACATGTAATTATTATTTTATGACTGACAATCTCAAAAAGGAAGGAGTATTTATTTTCTGAAAATCAAGGCTTCTCCAACTAGAGCTAGCAAAAGGTCAATTTCTGAATACGTGAGACGACTGGGAACGTCCCTTACTCTGGACAGAAGCTCCAGCACTAATCTGCCGTAAGACTTCGGATCACAGTTAAATACCTCGTGTCTCAGCCTCCTGACCTAGAGACAAACAGTCCTGACCTAGAGAACCGACGGACTGTTCTCGGCAGCCCCTGCGAGCTTCTCTCTCTCACCCCAGACCTGCTGGATCTGAAAGCTGGCCCAGTGATGAGTGGTTTAGCAGCCCCTCAGGGACCCTGGCCCAGCCTCAGGAGACCTCCCGGGAAGATTACCCAAAGCCCTTCCACACCCCAATTCCAAATCCCGTCCCTAAATTCTAGTGTGCATGATTCGGAAGTGATTCATAGAATAATTAACAAGTCAGTGTTCTAAGAGAATAAATTCTCTCGTAATTCAGAAAGTGCTTGAAATCATACTTACACGGACCTCTGGGTGTAGTTTGATGAGAAACCTTTTTCTCTTGAAGCTCAGTTTTCGGACCCTGGACCAGTTGAAAGTGTTAATTTTGGTGGTGCCCTGAAATTCAAGAGATGGACACTCAGACACATTTGTAACCCACACAGACACACAACTTTTTATGAAATAGAGAAATAGAGAATGTTCAAATTACAACCTTGCGAGATAGCACAGCAATGCACTTGACATTTTATAATTATATCTGGAATTATATCTGGAATGACTCCGAATTAAAATGTCATTACTAAACACAGGAATTGACTTTAGAAGAGTCACTTGGTTTCTTTGATAAGGCTTTCTTACAAATTGCTTTTTATCAGTGCCATTCCTGAACACTCCTTGCAGCCCACCCCGGCGAGGAGGGTGGTCAGGAGGAGCGACGGTGGTGGCTGGGCCGGGGTGGGAGCAGAGCCGGGATTCTTGCTGCAGGAGGGGAGGATGCTGGCCGGGGCTGTGGGGGGCGCTGCCCTGGAGAGGGAGCTGGTGGCATGAGCTCCTGACAGAGCGACGGGCACACCGAGGGGCTTGGCTTCTAGATACGATGCTCCACTGGAAAGGCCAGACAGGGCTCTGCGGTCTTCGGGGTGAAGTGGGCAAAGCTCCAATTGACCCTGCAGTATCTTGTCTAAGAAACTACATGAGCGCTCAATGGGATGGGATGTGCCCACCGGACACAAGCGCCTGCTTGGAGGGATGTCCAAGGGCCAATGTGGGACAAGTCACAGATCAAAATGAATAGGGACAGCAGCAGATTATCAGGTGTCAGAGTATAACCCGAATTGTTATAATTCAAATTGTGATGCGAGTATAATACAAATCCAAGAGTCCACAGTGATACGAAGTAAGCAAATGCAGAGAAAACCCTTCCAGGAGCACAAAAAAATGGCAGTAAAAAAGCCACCACCTGGCAGCCATCAGAGCGATCCAACCAGGTGAGTGGGTGAGGTAGAGACATCTACATGGCCTCAAACTGTCTCCACAAAAGGCTCATTAATCACGAAGGACAAAAAGTCACTCTGCAGTAGACCAGCTTGTCAAATGCCATCTGACCGAGTGCTCGATGTTGACACCGCCTGCAATGGGACAAATGGCACCACGGGCCACCTCACAGCCGTACCAGGAACACGGTCACTTCAGTGATTTACCCACGAAGCTAGTCTAGGGTCTGATCATCGGCAAGTATTCAACGAGCCCATATCACAGTCATTCCACAGAATGACTGGCCTGTAATCATGAGAATCAGGGAAAGAAGAAAGAATGTTCCAGGCAGGGCACGGTGCTTGACCTTAGATTGGATCTCTTGCAACAAACAAGATTAAGGCAACTGGTGAAATCTGGATGGAGATCTCAGGTGAATAGGTTCTTTGTAATGTTCTTGTAACTTTTCTGTAAGCTTTGCATTGTTTCAGAATAAAAATTCAATGTTTTGAGACACCTTCCCGGTTTTCTCCCCTCTACTCTTGACCATCATGATCATTTACTCTCCTCTGTAAACCTGAGATGGGGCAGCAAGGTAGGGAATGGAGTTTCCCTTCAGAAGCTCCAAAAACCTTCGACCTTAAAGGGGGATGTCACCACATGGATGTGTTCTGAAAAGAAGGGAAGAAGCCAGGCCTGAGGACCCAGTTTAGGCGCCGAGCCCGGGAGGAGGAGAGCCTGAGGCAGGGCGCAGCTCAGTGGCGGTGAGGGCGGGCAGTGGGTGACTACAATCACTGGATTACACAGGGTGATGGATGCAGGACTGTGTAAACACACTAAGAAGACATGCATGTATACTGGAAAGTGGTAAACTTTATCGTCTGTGATTTACATCTCCATGAAAACAATTCCCAAGTTAAGAGGTGTCCTGAAAGCCCAGATAGGAATGTTCGGGTCTCCACGAGAACTGAAGCACCCCGTATTTCCAAATACTGCCCAAACACTAATTACTCTAATTTCTGCTCAAATTTTCAACTATGTTCTCAAAAAAAAGCAAGCAAACAAAATAAAAATAACCCAAAGACAGAACATCAACAAAAGAAAACAGAAGCCTCCCTCCTGCGCCCTTACTCTCCCTCCCCCCCATTTTGAACTCCAGACGTGGTTTGCGCGCCTGGGCAGGGGCCGTGGGCGAGGCAGAGACAGTGTGTCCCCCAGGACAGACACGGACCAGCTGAGAGGTCTCACACACGGGTGCTGCCTGCCTGCTCATCTTTCCACTTTCTCTTTTGGTCAAAATAAAAAAAATGTTATATTCCAGAGTTTTAACTACTGTCACAAGTCAAAAGAAGAAACAAAACCCGATCACAACTGGAGTGTTCATGAACTCTGCCTCACCTCCACAGACTTTGAGACTTTTCAACTTTTAAAACTGAGCAGCTGGCTATAAACAGAGCTACTGCTTTCATTTTAATTTTTATCCAATAACCCATGGCACAATTATAAATGTCTGGGAAGGCTTGAGACAAAAGCCAGCCATTCAAGGCCTTCCTGCTGGAGACCCGGCCTCCCGAGCCTTCCCATACCTACTCCGCGGGGGCCAAATTTTAAATCTGGCTTTTATATTACTGCTCATGTGAGTACTTCTCACAGGTTGAGCCGTGGTGAATCCTAACCTCTGTTTTGCTCCTTTACTTTCAGTTCTCCCTGAGATACTAAGTGCCTCTTCCCGTTTACTCAATTTTCTGTGTTCCTATCACTAATTCAGCCCAAACCCGCCCTGCAGAATTTTTTTTCTTTAGATTATTTCTTAGAGCGAGAGAGAGAGCACAAACGGGAGGGGCAGAGGGAGAAGGAGAGAGAGAACCCCAAGCAGGCTCTACACTGAGCGGAGCATGACGTGATGCCCGATCTCACGACTCTTGAGATCAGGACCTGAGCTGAAACCAAGAGTCGGACGCTCAACTGACTGTGCCACCCAGGCGCCCCATCCCTGCAGAGTTTAAAACTCTTCAGTGGGGTCTGATCCGAGAAACGATTCTCTCCACGCTGCTCACGTGCTGATGGCGCTCCCTGGGCCCGGCCTCCGAATGTGCGGCCCCGTCCGCCGCCATTCCTGGTCTGTTCTCTCCTCTGGTCGTGTGCTTTAAAAAGTGCTCAGCAAACCTTAGAAAAGCTGTGTATCTGGAAAATGTTTTTATTTCCTCTGCACAGAAGTCACGTTGGATGGGGCACAGGATCCTGGGTGGGAAATATTTTCTTCCGCGCCCCGCACCACTGCCTGCGCCCTACTGTCTTGTAACCTCCAGTGGAGCCCCGACAAGCCGGACACGGTTTCCTTCCCTCTCCTCCTGGGGGCGCTCCGGCCCTCTCCCCACTCTGGCACTTCGGGCCGGTGTGTCCCGCAGGTGATCTTTGCTCACCGGCTATACCAGGAACATGCAGGCACTTGCAATATGGACGCTCGTGCCTTACGCTCTGGACACGTCTCTCACGTGATTTTAACAGTTTCCTCCGCTGCTCTGGGCTGTGGCCTCTGGGCCTCCTGGGTGCTGGAGGCTGGGCCTTCTGCGCTTTTCCCTGAATTGCCACTTGCCTCCTGCACCGTGAATCCTCTATCTGCTCTGTGGAGATTTCCTCAACTTCGTGTTCTGGACAGCCTCGCTCTGCAGCACGGGCCTTTCTGTTACCACGTTTCTAGATGCACAAGCACTCCTGTCCCCCGAGTGTCCCTGTGACTGCAGACTGCTCGTGTTTCGGAGGCAGGTTTTCTCTTCTGTGAGGCTTCCCAGAAAACATAAGGCAGTAACACATGAGCAAGGTTCAAAACCTCAGCAGGATGAGTCCTCAGGGAGGAGTCCCTTCTCATCCACTCCCAAAGCCTGGAGCTGCCTTCCCTTCCCAGCGGCTATTAATGCCACCGGTTTACTTTGTTTGGCAGAGTGTGTCATTCTCTCTTCTCCCCACAAGCGGTAGCAAACCCCACACACTTGCGTCTTGGCTCCACACGACAGTGCATCTCAAGGTCCCACGCACCACGACACAGAAAGCCTCCGCGTTCCTTGTGTGGCTGCCTGATGGTCCATGATATGGATGAACCTGCCTCCTAATGGTCAGTTCTACAAATAAGGCTAAAATATAAAATTGCAAGACGAAAATCTTACACATCTGATTCCTACTCCTCCTGAGCTTGACACGGCGTAAAGCGATTTTTCTGCACCTTGCCCATGGGACAGACAGAAGCGGGGTCCTCACTGAGGGCTCTACAGGGCTTCTCCATCCCATTCCTGGCACAGGCTCTGTTTCTTCTGAACACTAATCTGATATCTGTCCTTAAAGAGAGAGGATTTCCTTAAATTTCTGGCGATCCTTGGTTATCTGCCTGAGTTTAAAAGTGAGGCCCCTGGACTGTAAGAGTCTGTGACCATCTGGTCACCAGTGAAATCCAAGGGCAATCTGGAGAGGGACAGGATAACTGCATGGTCTTAGAGGTGTCTCTCCACGGACGGTTGACTGGTTCAAAAACTAGAAACTACAATAACCAGTAACTAATAACTAAAGTTAGTAACTAGTAATCAAGACTAGTAATTAAGAACTAGAAAGCAAGGATCAGGATTCACACCACCAGTGAGGCTGGATGGTGTCTCAGTTGTGACTCCCGGTCAAGGACGTGACAGCACCTGGGTACTAGTCCAGCTGGGAATACGTCCCTTGAACCTTACCCCAGGAAAACAACCGACAAACCAAAAATGGAGAACGTCCTATTAAAAATAAAAAGGACCATGCTCAACAGTGTCAATGTCCTAAAAGAGGAAGAAAAGAAACGCTCTAGCTTCAAGGACACAGCAGGTGCGACAGCTGAACGCCGTGTCTGGTCCTAGCCTGCGCCCTGTCCTGCGGGATAAGAGCCGTGAGGACACCAAGTCGCTGGCTGACAAGACCGGAGAAGGGCCAGCACATCGGCTGCCTTGAGGATGACAGTAAGGCAATGCTCTAGGCTTACAAACGTCTGCCTTCAGTGGTCAAGGGTTCTGGAGTCTGCAGCCCATTCTCAAATGCTTCAGAAGAGTTACGTGTGCACGCGTCTTCACGCGTGGCTGTGCGTGTACACGGAGTAGGGATGAAGAAGCGTGCCGAGGGGAAGCGCAAACCACAAAGCAAATGTGTAAAATGCTGGAACGGGTGAAATCTGGGGTTAGGGCACATGGGGGCTCTTTGTGTCGTTCTAATTCTTACAGCTTTTCTGTAAGTGTGGAAGTTATTCCCGAATCAAAGTCTTTAACACAGAAGGCTCTAAAATGCTGGCTGAAGGCTCTCTGTGGGCTGGGGTAGGGACCCGGGCCTGCTACCATGGGGTGCCCCCGTGCCAACACCTGCAGGGCTCCCATAGGGCCATGTGGCCTTTCTCGACACCAGTATGCTATCTCTGAGATGTCAGCCTGGCCACCATTCCGGGGGGGACGGAGACGGGGACGGCCCATGGCAACACTGAGATTATAGGCTTTCTCTTAAACCTCCACTTTGAGGTTTCTCTCTTACTCACCCCTACCATCTGAGCCACACCCCGGAGAGGGAGGCCCCTGCCCTCTCCCAGCACAGGGAGGGGCTGCGGCCGTGCATGCCCCTCCCACGGATGAGCTCAGGCTGTTTCCAGCCCCAGCCTGCCCGGGGCCATCAGAGGGGCCCTTCCCAACTCCTGGGGACACAGAAGCCTGACTCCCCACGCCCTTCTCACTGCAGGCTGTGGGATTTCAGTCCTTCCTACTCTGCACTGTTCCCACTCATCTGCCCACTTACCAATTTCCAAAATGTCACCGACACTTGCCTTCTGTGATTTTCCAGTCTTGGTTCTTACTAGTTAAACTTAAAAAAAAAGACAACACAAAAAAACTCCTTCATTGTCATTCTGGTAGGGGTTTGAGGGAATAGTAATGGATACATCTGAGGTGTTTAATTTGAAGTCTCTAATCCCTGCTTTTAACTTCTTCCAGTTACAAATTATCCTTTTCTGGAAAAATCACCCAGCTCGACTGGGATGGACGTGTGATTTTCACCTCTGCACGATATAGGAGCTCTCATGTGAGCCAGCAGGCGTGGGAGGCCCTGGGTCCATCAACTCACTCAGTGAGCCTGGCATCGTCTCCACCCCCCAGTCAGTATATGATAGAACACAATTAAGATTCTGTTGACAAAATAAGATTTTGTTTCCCTAATAGGAAAATGAAAAGTTGATGGCTAGGTTAAAAATGAAAGGAAAAGAAAAAGAGGACACGTGTGGCTTGACCATGGGGGCCTGGATCAGCTGAGCCGTCCTAGGTGACCACAGGTTAAGAAGAGCCCACACAGGAAGGAGCGGCTAACGCAGCCCCTGGACGCCCAGGACGCATCCCCCACGGCGGTCAGTGCCGAGCAGCCCTTGGCAGGATGTCCACGTGCAACTGGAGGCCCACAGCTTGGCAAAGGCCGGACCAGAGGGCTCCCTAGAGGGGGTTCGCAGCAGCAAGTGGGCCACGGAGCCTGGGGAAGAGGACGTGGGCAGCCCTCCCAGCATCTCCAGGCCGCGGAGGGCCTGTGCTCCAGCAGCCGCTTCTACACCGCAAAGCCCAGCACATGCACGCTTCACTGCGGGCAGAACTCAGCGGCCCTTTATGGAAGCATCTGGCTCTCCACACACAGCCAACATAAAGATTCCCGGAGATCGTACTGATGGTTATCAAGCGCCGCAGCCGCTGACCATTTCCGGTCTGGTCTATCTTTCTGTCCTGAAGTGAGCGCAGACACCTCCCAGTGCATCACGTCCAGACCTGCCGCAGGTCCACGCCCGAGGCCTGGAGACGGCGCCACACAGAGGAGCCAGTGTGTCCGCTGAAGGCTCTATGGGGATGACCTCCGGGTCAACATTGGAGGTGGCATGTGACGGGGTGCCCCAGGGGACAGAGGGCTCTGCGACAGTGAGGAGGGAGAGACAAGGACACAACTGCTCCACGGGTGAGAGGAGGGATCAGAAGATATGCAAGGTTCCTCCTCCACGTCCAAGACCTTATGCATCAAAACAAAACTTTACCAGCACGTGTAAAATCAAGCCCCACCGATCAGAGCGCACTCCCGCCCTCCCTACCTGGAACACGAGGACACCCATGTGGGAAACGGCCAGGTTAATCCTGGCCCCCTCCCTGTCAGAAGCCGTGTGAAATCTGATGCCATACATTTCCAGCTTTCGGGCAATTTCGAGCACCTGGAAATCCGACTCGGCAGGCGTCTGGCCCCTAAAATAATAAAGGACGGCATGATCACAGCACTGAAAACAACTTCATTTCTCAAAAAGCCAAAGCATATAACAAAATTGATTAGGAAAACAAAACACAACAAAACCAACCAACGCCAGAGGCTCTGTTTCAGAGGAGACTGCTCCCCGTAAGTTTATTTACCCACGGAAATGCAGCATACCGCACACACGAACCAAAGAAATTGTCTGTTTCCTTTTAGCCTCTAAGCCATTTCCTGACGGGCAGAAGGTTTTTTGTATCCACTAGATGCTCGGTCTTATACTTTGCCCTAAATACTGACACAGTCCCATGCAAACATTACACGCAGAGACAAATACTAAAGGTGGGAAACACCAAAGATAACATCAGTATCTCATTCAACCCATCTCAATACTTTTCCAAAACATTTTCATAATGCACAATTCTAACCATTGGAATATACTTTTACAAGGGTAAAATTATGACACTGAATAGAAATACGTTTCTCAAGATCCCAGTCCAGTCACGCTCCCAGGGAAGAGCCCATGACCCGTGTCACACGGACCAGCCTCCAGGAGGGTGCTGCTCAGACAGGGTGCAGCCGGGCCGAGGGGAGAGGGTCCTCGTCAGCGCACCCCCACTCAAGGCCTGCGCCCTGCATGTGGGGCTCTCCATCAACAACCCTTCCTCTTACTTCCAAATGTCTGAGCTTTGGGATTTTTTTTTTTTTTTAAGATTTTTTATTTGAGAGAGAGAAAGAGCGCAGCAGGGAGAAGCAGAAGGAGAGAGAACCTTAAGCAGACTCCCTGCTGAGCGAGCGCTGAGGGGGGTAGGGGGCGGCGCTGCTTGATCTCAAGACTCCGATCACGACCCAAGCCAGTACCCAGAGTCCAACGCCTAACTGAATGCACCACCCGGCGGCCCCTGAGCATTTGGATCTTTAAGGAACAACACGACCATCTGGGTTATGCTATTCCCATGGTTTCTATTCTTGGACTAAAATTCTCTTTCTTTGAGTTTGCCACAGACACATGCCTATCAGCTTACATTTAATAAATCTTCACTAAGAGAAACACCAAGAGTGTGACAACCGTTTTCTAAGGTGTCCTAATGGGGAAGATCTGCTTATTACTTTTTAATTTTTTTTTAATTTTTAGTAGGCTCCATGCTCTATGGGGGGCTTGAACGTAAGACCTTGAGATTAAGAGTTGCATGCTCTACTGACTGAGCCGGCCAGGTACCCCAAGATTTGCTCATCCCTAACGCTTCCAGCGGCCACTGCTCCAGCTTTGGAGCAGGGTGCCAGGCAGAGGCTGGGGGAGTTCTGAGGTGTAGCTAGCATCGGGGAGGCTAAGGGAGAGTCTGGTGAGGACTCAGAAGGAAAAGAGAGTGGAGAAAGCCTTTCTTCTCAGAGAAGAGTGAAGCCTTCGAGAACAGAACTGGGTAGCCGTGAGGAGGGTAAAGCTATTCTGGTGAGGTCTCAGAAGGAAGCGAGGAATACACATTATTGGAAACAGGAGAGAAGGTGATCCTTTTTATAGAGTGGCACAAAATCTGGCTGAATTATATTTATGTCCTAGTGTTTTGTGGCGGGCAGAAACGGCCAATGATGGAACTGGATGTTTAGCTGGAGAGATCTCTAGGCCAAGCCGGGAAGGTGCGGCTGGGCTCCTCCAACTGCTGCCAGGAAAGCACGAGAGAGAAAGGCCTGAGAGATGGAAGTGGGAAACAAAGAGGAAGCAGAATTTTAAGATTAGGAAAATGCTCACCTGTGCATCCTGCAGAAAATGAGGACACTAAGGGTGTAGCTAAATGGCTGAGATCAGTATGGAGAGAAATCAGGACAGCGGGAGAAGGACCCCAAAGGCAATTCAGGTCAGGGCTGCCCCTCCCATCACAGGCTGGTGGGGAAGAGGGTGGGGGTTGGGGGCCCCACGGCCTCCATCGGGTTTCCAAGGCCAGGGCTGCCCGGAGGGCAGAGCACTGAGCCAAAGAGGATTATTCCTGAGCCTTAAGGTCTAATGTCATTTGCCCTGCTAGGTTTGGGGCTTGCCTGAGACCTGTTACCCTTCCCCTCCTTGTTCCAATTGCTCCCTTTGGAGGGGAGTGCCAGGCTCATGCTGTCCCCCAGCATAGTCTGTTTTCACAGGTTCGCAGCTGGAGGAAACTTGGCCTCAGGCAGAACCATAGCCGGAGTCCCAGCCAGACCTCATCAAGATGAGATTCAGGAGAGGCTGTGGGCCTGGGAGGGTTTTGGAGTCGGTGTAGGAGCAGTGGGGACGTTCCGGCAGTTGGGATGGAATGAATATGTTGGGCATGTGAGGGGGACATGAATTGTGGGGGGTGGAATGTTACAGGGTGAATGAACGTCTGTGTCCTCCAAAATTCCTAGGCTGCAGCCGAACCCCCAGTACGATGGTATTTGGAGGGGGGTCTTTGGGAGGGGGCCGTGTAGGGGACTCATGAATATTAGGGAGCTCCAGGGAGCTCCCAGCCCCTTCGGCCCTGTGAGGACACAGCGAGAGATGCCATCTATGAAACAGGCTCAGCGCCTGAATCCACCAGTGCCTCCATGTTGGACTTCTGGCCTCCACAACTGTGAGAAATCAAGGTCTGTGGGCTACGAGACGCCCAGCCTGGGGTGCTCAGTTACAGCAGCCCCAAAGGACTAAGACACCAGCTTTCAAATCTTTTTCTTCAATCTCAAAGATCCAAAAGAACTGTGATTAAAAAAAAAAACCTTTTCTTCAATATCTTATTCAGCGATTACTGAAGTGTGTTTCCAGCGGGCCAAGGAAGATATTCTATACTAGGTAAGAAATTTATCTTGGTTAGGGACGCCTGGGTGACTCAGGCAGTTAAGCGTCTGCCTTCGGCTCAGGTCATGATCCTGGGGTCCTGGGATCGAGCTCCGCATTGGGCTCCTTGCTCAGCGGGGAGCCTGCTTTTCCCTTTGCCGCTCCCCCGCTTGTGCTCTCTCTAACAAATAAATAGATAAAATCTTAAAAATTTTTTTTATCTTGGTTAAATGAAGGTACCAACCACGTTATCTTTAAAAACCCACCATAAAAAATGATTTAAAGAAAAGAAGTACAACAAATATCTGATGACTGTGGAAGATAAAGTCAGCACGCCGGAACCATGAGAGGACCTCCTGATTGGCTCCATCGATGGGAGCATATGACTCTTGATCCTGGGGTTGTGAGTTTGAGCCCTGCATTTGGCGTAGAGATCACTTAAAAATAAAAATCTTGGGGCACCTGGGTAGCTCAGTCGGTTAGGCAGCTGCCTTCGGCTCGGGTCGTGATCCCAGGGCCCTGGGGTCGAGCCCTGCATTGGGCTCCCTGCTCAGCGGAGAGTCTGCTTCTCCCTCTCCCTCTGCCTGCTGCTCTGCCTACTTGTGCCTCTATCTCTCGTCAAATAAATAAATAAATAATCTCAAAAAAAAAGTGTTCATCCTTAAAAAAAAAAAGAACCATGAGAGCCCAGAGAGCGACAGCGGAGCTCAGGCATGGGGGCGCTCCCGTGGAAAGAGCCTGGGTTTAGTCCTCTATGAAACACATACCCCGATTTCTCCTCTAACTGGCTTTCACAAGTTTTTATATATAAATATGTATATTTATCTATCAATCAGAGTGGGAGAACGGGCACACAAGCAGGGGGAGTGGGAGGCAGAGGGAGAAGCAGGCTCCCTGCTCAGCAAGGAGCCCGGTGCAGGACTCGATCCTAGGACCTTAAGATCGTGACCTGAGCTGAAGGCAGACGCTTCACCAGCTAAGTCCCCCAGGCGTTCCTTTCATGAGTTTTTAAAGCAGTCACCTTAGGACACACACCTGACACGCCCGTACACATGCACACGCGTGCAAACACACAGACATGCAAGTGCAGGTGCCCTCCCTGGGGCGTCTCTGCTCACGTCCAGGTGGCTCTCAGAGTGACCGCTCGCAGACCTGCACCATCCCCTCACCCCACTTCCAGTGTGAGCCTGGCCTTCACCCTGACCCTCACCTCACAGGCACGCTTGCATGCACACTCGCCGGGCCTGGCGCTGAGCCTCTGCCCAAGGGGCTGTGCCCTTTCCTGCCACACTGCCCCTTGGTGTCCGAGGCTCTCTTCCTGCCTCGCTCGCTGCCCCCGTTCTCGGGGCCTCTGCCCCTTCCTCGCTCACCCTCCCACGGCCGGGCTTGAGGGTCTGTCCTAGGCTCTGCTCGCTTCTCCGCCTGTCTCTCCCCTCCCCTCCCTAGGTGACCTGCACAGCCTGTCTGCTCACATGCTGAGACACTCGGCCTGCGTCCCGGACCCACCTGTTGGCGCCACTGCGGCGCCCCAACCCCCACTCCAGGAACAAATCCCGGACGGCTCATTGTCTCCTCTGGGACGGGCACGGGACTCAGGCTGGCACTGGGAGATGGCCCCTCGCTCCTTTGCCCTGGTGTGCTGAACTCTGGCCCCAAGAGATGCCCCAAACCGTGACATCCAAGACCGGGCTGGTGCCTTCACTCAGTCTTGCCATGGGAGGAGGGTCACACACAGCCTCCTGTCAGCAGCAGGCACTGTTACTCGCCCCACTGCTTAAACCAGAACTTCAGGTGGAACTGTGGGGGGCAGGCTGGGCCCCCCGAGCCTTCTCCTGCCCCCCCCCAGCTGCTGTCTCTGCCTGAACGCCCCTCAGTGACCCGATGTGGCTAATTCCTCAGAGAGGCCTGCCCGCACCAGCAGCCCCCCACTCCCCCTTGTCCTCACAGCGAAGGAGCCTGTTGGGCCCGTGGCTCGCACACCCTCATGCACACAAACTCGCGCAGCCGACGGCTGCCCCGGTGCCGGGCACACGAAGGGCACTCACTCCCTAAGTACCGTGAGCGGCAAAATGCACAAGAAGCTGCAGTCTCGCAGGGGTAATAGAGTCCTCCACGGTGAGGGTCCTGGTCCACTGCTCAAGCTACCCCCTCCCCGCGTGTGGACAGGAGGGCCTGACAGACAGCCGGCACCCGAACCTTCGATGAAAAGCTGAGAGGGATCCCCGGGGAGCTTTCCCCACAAGGGTTATCTGACCAAGATAAAGCCGCACATCCACGGGCCCCTTCTCAAGGGCAAGACCAAGCCATCAGGCCCCTCTCCTATGTGCTTTCCCTTCGGTGGGTTCAAGATAACGACCACCTCCCTTCGGCCCTTGGCCGTGGTCCTCCCTCCTCGTGGCCCCTTCCTGCACCTCTTCACCCCAGAAAGCACACTGGCGTCGTCCTGGAGAAACCCAATGAAGTCACTCACAGAGCGGGTCTGCGAAGCCAGCATCGGCCGGCCCTGCCCCACCTCGTGGGAGGGCCCACGGACGCTCGGCAGGCTTACCACACACGGCTCGCACACCGCGCAGTTAAGAACACTCACACATAGTTGCCCCTGATGCCCTGCCCTCCGGTCACTCTTGTCAGGGCGCGGACTCCATTCGAGCCTCCCCCCAGCAGTGGCACCCAGGCAGGAGACAGTAGTGACTCTGGTCAGGCTTGCAGAAGCCTCGGCGGTGGCTTCTGTTATGTAAACACACTAGTTCGTCATACAGTGTGGTGACACGGGGCCAGCGGTCGGCTCCGACGGACTCACGTGTGCTTCCGGTGGAATTCTAGAATCTTCTCAAGAGCATGCTCTTGACTGGGCAGGTACTCATTGGCTTTGAGGTGCTCTCGGTCCAGGGTTTCATCATAATCTCCTATTTCCGCTGAAGTGAGACAGTAACAGACAGTGATTCTAACTTTCAAATGAAAAAAAAACAAGCATTCGTACATGCAAATGCATGAAATAAAAGTAGAAAAAAATTATCCTAAATTTGTAGTAAAAGAACATATCCCTCAAATAAACAGGATTTTGTAGTTTACTTGTGCACATATCTTAAGCTATTAAAGGCAAATAGGAAGGCAGGTAAAGAAGTTTTTTTCCTGAGTTTTGAAGAACAAAGATGCTGGTGAGTGACCCCAGGGAGGCCAATGCTGAGCCACCAGTCTATCCTGAGCGGTTTGCTGGGTCTTAAACCACCTTTTATCCGTCTGCGGTCTCAAGACTGTTGTGACCAGGAATATGTATCTTATTTTATTTGTTTCAGGATAATGCGTTTTAAATCATTTTTTCTCTCAGAGCCTCTCAAATTCTTAAGGAACAATGTCTCTTTCTAATTTCAAGAATCTTGAGGCCACTCATGTTTTCAAGAGTCATAGTTAAAGCCCAATTACCTTAAACAATATCGTTCTTTCTTGAGACAGCCTCAAGTTCACGGCAAGCTGCGCGCACAGCCCAGGTCAGGGAGCAGGACACTCGCGCCCAGCAGCGTAGCGCCTGCCTCACAGCGGGACGGGCCTCTGCTCGGCCACCGTGCGGGCGCCGCGGGCAAACAGCCCAGCTCAGAGGCACACACCGCAGCTGGTGGCCCTGTCTCGGCAGGTCCCTGCAGTGTAAGGGACACTGTACACAGCCCTCGGGCAGGCGGCTCTGCCAATGACCACTCGCACAGGAAAGCCGTCCGTCTGAGAAGACTTCAGACCCAGTACGAAATAAGTCACTCTGAAAACTTACAGTAACAAGAGCCGACAAGGCCCCTAGTGCAGGACGGCACCTAGAACGAAACTTGCTCTTTGTAGAAGGTGCGTGGGGGGGGGGGAGGGGGACAAGTAAACCACAGATTAACTCACATACGTATTAGTTGCTACGATTCCTGAAACTTTCTACGTTATACTTCCTGTGTTCGAAGTTCTGCGCCAGGGGACTCGAGCCCAGCAGCGGCAGGCTTCCCTCTTCCTCCCCTGTCAGCTGGGGGCTTCGTAAAGCCCCGGCAAGGACAGCCTGCTTTCAGAACCTCTTCCTACGCCGTCATTCTTCCTGTTCTTCTGAGCCGTCCCTTGCTCTGGTGACATACTGAGAGATGTGTTCTTTCTTCTCAGGGTTTGCTACCTAACTCGCCACCAGAGGGGCTGTGACATTCACGCCAGGGAGGTCTCTTTCCAGGGGTGCTGAGGGTCAGGGCTGCCATTTGGCTCCCAGACTGGACATTTATGGGCAAATGCAAGAAGGCACAAAGGTGAGACATTCCCAAAGAACGTGTATGGCTGCAGATCTTGGCCTTGAGCCTTTCTTTCCGGGTGGGAACTGCCTCAAGGACCTCCACCTTGTAGATGTTAATCGCCAGCTTATTAGAGAAAATGGGCACATGAAAGGCCTGTTCTTCCTCACACTCATTAACCTTAAGGTGCCTCGGGTGCTGGTGGTCAAGAGCGCTGCGCACCTGGGACCTCGGACGGGGTCGGTGCCTCCACGCGGCGCAGTGACATACTAACCCTGCAGAAGGTGGGATGCCAGGAGGGCGGCCGTGGAGTCTGCGCAGGGCAGGCGCTCCTCTAGGAGGTCTCTCTTGAGTTGCAAGGCAAACAGGTATCTAGGAATTCAAAACAGCACAGACGTCAACTCCGAAGGCTCTAGCGTGAACCTCCCCCCCGTGGGTCCATCACAGGAGAGCACAGAGCCCCAGGATACAGCAGCGACCAGGGATATCAGAGCAGACAGTGAGCGAAGGTAAAGTGACAGCAGGCCCCTCGCAGGTGGCGGCTCAGTGGACAGGGTCAGCGCACCGCACACACAGGAGCACTCAGACGCTCGCCTTCCAGACACACACCTTTAAGGGGAAGCTCACAAATTCATATTACTTCTGTTACACACACAAAACTGCACACGACAATTCTGTTGTGACAGAGCAGAAATATCCAATGAAGACACAGCTTTAAATGCGGCTCTAAGAGTGTAGATGGATTGAAGATATTTGGTCTTGGCTAGGATCTAAGAAACAGGCACTCCTGAATGGTTAAGGATGTAACCACAGAAGACAATCTGACTGTATTCATATATTCGTTTATTCCATCAACAAATAATTACTGAGCAAGTATTACATTCCAAGTACTATTCCTGAAGTTGGAAGGACGATGCAAGACAAACTCTCTCCTTGTTAGAATTTATACTCGAGGGCGAGCTCACAGTTTAAATGTGCCTACCCTTGAACTTAGCAATTTCACTTTTATGAAACTTTCCTGGAGAAATATTTTCCAGAGTTTACAAAGATATGTGGGCAAGGCTGTTTACTTGCAGCAATACAGCAAAGAAACACTGGAAATAATCTAAGTGTGCACAGACAGGAAAAGTAGACTATAGCCACACACACTGCTGTTGAAAGACATCCACGGCACACTATGACACGTGAGTGAAACACAAAACGAGGAACAACCAGCCTAAAGTACTCTGTGGACAGTGATACTGCTTTGTAAAATAATTTCTTTAAAGACCCAGGTCCACTTGTATATCGCTACGAATCCCTCAAGCACACCTTGACGCACACCTCAAGCAACACTACTTCTGGGGACAGTGCCGTGGGCAGAGAGTGAGGAATACGCTCATTTTTTACAAAGCTTTATTGTGAAGTTTCTCTTCTTTTATCATGAACAGTAAATTTTTCTTATAAATAACAAAAAAGGACCTTCTTAATAAACATGGCTTGGACCCAGGACCCAGAATTAGGTAACACTTCCTATTCCTTGTTACTTTCCAGGTATATATATTTAAAAATTATTCCCTCAAAGAGAACTTTTGGTAAACGTCAGGTACATAATACACTATGAAGATGAGTTCTGTGTTCACTCTTAAAAACACTTTTTGCTGTCTTTGGGGTTCGGTCTTGTTACCCAACAAATGAGGGCTGGACTAATGGGATCCCAGCCTTTCCCTGCAGCTGACAGTCTGATTTTGCGATGTTACAAGGCTCCACGAAAACCTTCTAAGGAGAGGTTCGTAAGATGCCTACGGTTCAGGCAGAAATCCATATTTAGTCAGAAGGGCTGTTACTACTACAATGATGTCATAGTTCTCTTTTATCTTACATCTCATCTTGGGTTTTGAGTTGGTACATAAAACACAAGGAAAAAAGCTTCCATAATCTGCTGCCGAGATGAAAGAACTGTAAACATTTTCTTTCAGTTCCTTCTGCCATAAAAGAAATCACCTAAACTATTTCTGCTCCATATACTCACAAGGACTTCTCCCAGCTGAGCGTACTTCGTGCGTTTATGACGGCGAGACTCCTGCGAACCCGCGCGGCACAGCCCTGTGCAGCTGGAGACCATCGCTTTCACGGTGCACTAGCACGTAACCCCCATGTTTGTCCCCAGATTTCACCATAGGCCCTTTTCTAAGCTCTACTGGCATTTATGTTTGTGCAAGAGCTAACTGCTTCTTTTAATGCTACACATTGATCACACCTTCTGTGTGTGTTGCAGCTTCATTCATCCTGGGAACACAAAGATCCTGAGCCCCTAACGAACCAGGTGCCGTGGGAGACAAAGGTGAATTCTAGACGCTGCCGGCAAGAGCTGTGCTTCAGGAGGGGCTCTTTACCTTGTATATTCTTCCTGCAACTGACCCGGATCAGGTGGGAAAAATTTCACTGCTAGATGAAGCAATGCGCTCTTTGGCCCTGTGAAAAGAAACACTTTATTTATTTAAAAAAAATTTTTTTTAAAGATTTTATTTATTTGTCAGGGGGAGAAAGAGAGAGAGCACACAAACAGGCGGAGGCGCAGGCAGAGAGAGAGTGAGAAGCAGACTCCCTGCTGGGCAAGGAGCCCGATGTGGGGCTCGATCCCAGGGTCCTGGGATCATGACCTGAGCCAAAGGCTGAGCCACCCAGGTATCCCTAAAAAGAAATATATTAAACTTCACAAGTAAAGTCAATCCCACTATTTTTTGAAATCTTTATATACTTTAGTGAAAGAAAAATGTCATCACTCCCTATACTGAACCAGAACAACCTGATTACTGGAAAGAAAAAGCAGAAGGTGTTAGCTCATCTGAGCATCTCAGCTTTACTGAAATCTTACAGTAACACAGCTGTGTAATTTTCACCAGCAGAAAAGAGGAGGTGTGCTCCAGGGCCACGATGACCTACATGGCCTTAGGTCACCAGTGAGTGACGAAGCTACTGGCATCCTCTCTCATATGGGACCAAACAGATTGCAGGTGAATCTTGGACCCCTGGAGAGCACCCTGTAACTAAGAGGCATTACTATGTGCCCCAAATTTTAAAATTTAACGGAGACTAACAAAATAATTATGTTTATAATTACAAAACAGTATATTTTATTAAAAGTGTAATTAAACTATGTGTCAACTATACTCAAAAAATAATACCACAAAAAATAAACTTTTAAAAATTGTTTAAAAAAATTAAAAAGCTAATTAAAGAAGAACCTTAATGCCTTTTTATAACTTGGGGGGAGAAACTGCATACTTATTTTTGCATATTGGCCAAAAATTAAAGTAACACATCCAAGAGCATATCCTGTCACCGCGGCATTTGAGAACCACTGACTACCCCCGCTGCTGCAGGCTGAGACTAAGCAGTGAAATGACCTCCAAGGTCACGTGCTGCCGGCGATCACGCCGCTGCTCCTCAGGGGGCTGACGGTGAACGTGTGAACATACCTCCAATGTGAACAGTCACGAACAAAAGCATTTTAGGTGAACAGAATTTTAAAGAGTTTTTAAAAAAGGACTTACTTCGTACTTGCCGAATGATGGGCTTCATAGGTTCCAGCCAGATCTAAAAAGGATTTAAGAAAAGAGATCAAATCCATTCAGTGATTTCTCTATTTAATAACTATGTTCCAAAACACAGAGCTGTGTCTAGCTAGGAGAGAGAGTTAAGGCAGGCCTGTTTTGGGCACCGCTCGCACAGCAGTCAAATCCTGACAGACAGCTGGGAGAGGCACCGGAGCGCCCGCCCCGAGAAGCACGGGAGGAGGAAGAGACACCGCGCAGGCCGGGACCCCCCACAGCGTCACGTGCACACTGTTGCGGCTGTGCACAGCACGGGTACCAACGATTATTCTGGGGGGGCGTCTGTTAAGGCCAAACAAATCTTTGGTACAAGGTGCCCCTGTAAACAACTCATTGTCAAGTGTGCCACCGCGTGAAGGAGTGGACAGAGCTCTGTAATGCTGACATGCTTCCTGAATGGGCTGAGTTTGGTTTCTGTTTTTTTTTTTTTTTTTAAATAGACGCCACACCCAACAAGGAGCCCAGTGTGGGACTTGAACTCACCACCGTGAGATCAAGACCTGAGCTGAAATCAAGAGTTGGACACTTAATGGACTGAGCCACCCAGGGGCCCCTGATTTTGGTTTCTTTAAAATAGTTCCATCTGTAAATATTAAAGTTCCACACTTTTTAAGGTTCATCTATCAGATAACATGAGGGATAATCAACGAATTTAGTAAAAGTTTGCCCAAGATGATTATCATGCCGATGTCCAAGCAGTTGTCTCTGGATTTCCTGGGCACACGTACTGGCGGGGAAAAGAAACTGAGGGAGGATGGGAAGTCGGCTTCGCTAAAAGGCAAACGCAGTCCGTGTCTGCACAGTGAGGCCGGTCACAGCGGCGCGACACAGGACGGTGCGCCTCACTGCCGCGGGGCCTCAAAGGCTCTCTGCGGCCACGCGCACGGTCAGCACCCCTACCTCCCCGAGAGCCCGCCTGCAAGAAGAAGGCAAGGACACGTACCCAGTAGGACCGCGGGTGCTGAAACTCCAGCCCGAAGTAGTCGCACTCCGTCAGGTTCAAGCGCCGCCACACCTGAGTCAGCAGCGTCTGGCCGTCGCGCTTGGGCTGTGAGGGGCAGGGAAGGGAACACGAGGGGTGAGGGCCTTCCCACAACACGGGTCCGTGGAACGCCGGGCCGTGACCGGGCCTCCCGCACGTTACACTCCACCCTGCGGAGCTCCCGGCTTCGTGCTGCCTTCTTAAGGCTTAGGAACCGTGGCAAAGCAAATACAGAGCCCAAGGCTGCCGGTGCTCAGAAACTGACACCAACGTAAAGCCAGACAATTCCTCCAGTCTTGTGTTCTCAGTTGTGTCCTTAGCCATTTTTCTTTGTAACTTGAGGCATTTTCAGAATGCAGAATCCATTTTCAGCCTCAGTAAACATCTGAGCAAACAATTTGATATTTACTAAGAAGGTGGGTCTCATACTCCATGTTTACGTAAGATCCACGTGAGTATTATTTGGTAACAACATCAGCACGAAGAGCATGGACTGTTCAAACATGAGGTGGCAATCAGCTCTCCGTTTAGAAGAAAAATGGGAGTTAGATCCCTGGTCCGCACTGCTCACAAAAATAAATTCCAGTGGACTGAAGAATAGAACAAAACAGAGGAGAATATTTCTCCAATCTTGGGGTAAGTAAAGTCTTCCTAAGTATAGCATAAAGACAGATTTGATTAAATAAAGATGAAAAACTTCTGAATAGAGAAACAGTGAACAGGGACGCCGAGAGGGGACGCCGGGGGGCCGGGAGGGGACGCCGGGGAGCTCGCGCTGGGGACGCCGGGGGGGGCCGGGAGGGGACGCCGGGAGGGGACGCCGGGGGGCCGGGAGGGCACGCCGGGAGGGGACGCCGAGAGGGGATGCCGGGGGGCCGGGAGGGGACGCTGGGGGGCTCGCGCTGGGGACGCCGGGGGCCAGGAGGGGACGCCGGGGGGCCGGGAGGGGCACCCAGGGCTGTGGGCCCACGGCGCTCCCGCGCAGACCGCGCCCTCACCGGGGCCTCCGGGCGGCCGTGCCGTCAGACCCACGGAGATCACGGAGTCGGCTCCGGCTCCTCTAACACTAAACACTCCTCCCCAGGAAGCTGTCCCGCAGCCACGTCCCTGGCCCGAGCGCTGGAGCGGGGTGCGGGCGGGGGCCCCACACGACGCGGCCTCGCCCATCCAGGGCCGCCTGGACGCCCGGCTGCTCCTCGCGGGGAGACCCCCTCTCCCCCTCTGCCGGGGTCCAGCACACCCTGAGAGCCTGAGGAGCTCGTTCCCTCAAGGGCGAGGTCCCCTCACTTCGGTCGGCCCCATGTAAGCGCCCGTCGCTCGGTACCGGCCCCCAGCTTGTTCACCTGTCGGCGCGGGCGCGGTCCCAAGACGGGACGCTCACACACTGGCCCGCATCCCGGAGTCTGCAGGCCCAGCCCACGCGAGGGTTATGTACGCGTGCGGCGGAGGGCAGAGGCCCAGTCCCCACGCGCCCGCGCCCACACCCGGAGCAGGGTTTTTAAATTGGGGCATAAAAATGCACTGAATTACACATGTTTCTGTTCTAACATACACGCATACACACACGTATCCACACACACATATACATACGTATGCGTGTTTAGCTCCTGGATTAGGGGAAATTTTACTAAAGTAAAAGAGCTTTCTCAAGTCGGTCATCCTATGTTTAGGCAAAGAAAAGGAACTTTGTATTCTCTGTGTCACCTGAAATACATATTGAACTCTTACAAAAACCGGCAGAATCAGGTGTTTCCACAAACCATGGAGGGACAGACATTTAAGAAGCTATTTAAATTGGTCTGACGCAAGGTGAGTGGTGGTAGTGGTCTCTTCTAAATCTTCTTCTTGGGGAAGAACCCCCAAACTCCATACAAACGAGAGAGAAAATTCCAAGTTATAGGTATCAGTGAAAATATCCTGAGTAAGGGGCCCCTGGGTGGCTCAGTCGGTTGAGTGTCTGACTCTTGGTTTCGGCTCAGGTCATGATCTCGCCCCAACTTGGGCTGCACTCTGGGCGTGAAGACTGCCTAAGGTTCTTTCTGACCCTCTGCACCCTCCCCGCCTCTCTCAAAAAAAAAAAAAATCCTGAGTAAAATACCAGCAAACATAATCCACCAACAACTCAAAGATTAATATACCATAACCAAGTAAAATTAATTAAAAAAAACAGAATTCAATACAGTATCAGCATATTTATCACTATATCATATCAATAGATCTGTCAGAAAAAAAATCCTAGGATTATCCCCAGAATCTGAAAAGCTGAGAAGGTATCTGATACAATTCAATTTTTCCTCTATATAATTTTTTTTTAAAAAGCATTTTTATTTATTTGAGAGAGAGACAGAGAGAGTGTGCACATGCATAAGCAGGGGGACTGGCAGTAGGAGAGGGAGCAGCAGACTCCCTACTGAGCAGAGAGCCCGACACTGGGGTTGATCCCAGGACGCTGGGATCATGATCTGAACTGAAGGCAGGTGCTCAACCGACTGAGCCACCCAGGTGCCCTTGATATAAATTCTTTTTTTTTAATACATTTATTTATTTGACAGAGAAAGAGAGAGAGCACAAGTAGAGGGAGTGGCAGGCAGAGAGAGAGGGAGAAGCAGACTCCCCGCTGAGCAGGGAGCCCAATGTGGGGCTCGATCCCATGGGATCATGACCTGAGCCGAAGGCAGATACCTAACGACTGAGCCCCCCAGGTACCCCCTTGATATAAATTCTTAATAAAATAGGAAGAAAAAGTGATTCTTTAACATTTAACAAGGCGAGGAGGCCACTCCCAACAGTACACTCAATCACTGCTATGTGACACCGACATCAAAATAGAGAAAGAAATGAAAGGTAAAAAAATCAGAAGGGAAGCAAAACTATCATTATTTGTAGGTATGATAATTTATGTTGAAAACCCAAGAGTATCAACTAGAAAACTATTATGAAAAAGATGGAATTCCTTTAGGTAGTGGGGGAAAATTTTTTATACTTACATCGAAAGAGCCTTCACCCACACACAATTACCCACCATTTTCAGGAGAGAAAGGAATAAACAACCACATTTGTAACAGCCACAAAAGAGTTGAAGTGTCTTGGAATAAACTTAACAAAGAAAGCTTCACGGAGAAAGTTTTATGGGAGAAGAAGGGGAGCGTGGGAGGGCATGAGGAGGCGCAGGGCGCACGGCTCTCTTGCCCACAAACACCCACACGGCGGTCAGCGCCCTTTGAATTCGGCCAGACCCCACGCTGTCCTAATGAAAGGGCTAGAAGGGTTCTCTGAGGAACCCGATAGGCTAATTCTACAGTTGGTATTTTCTTTTAAATGCAAGCATGCCAATGAAAAAGAAAAATAGGTGAGGACTAGCCTTACCAGATATTCAACCTGTGGAAAACCATAGTAATTAAAATGTTTGGTACTGGTGCCTGTCCACACAGACAAATAACTAGAACAGATTAGGAGATGAAGAAATATGCCCAAATATGTGAAGTACTGGAGTGCCTGATAAACGGGGTATTTCAGGTCAGTCAGGGGGAGGAACA
>CM052883.1:172396086-172431151 GCA_028534135.1 Potos flavus
GCTAGTAGAGCAATGCCATGGTAAAGGTTGGGTTTCTTCCATGTCCCTTCGTAACTGCAGACCTCCTCTCCGTTCCTGTGTGCAGGACCTCGAATTCTCTGCCTTGGGGGCGCGTGAGTGCACACCAAGTAGCCCGCTCTCTGTTCCCAGTCACAGTCTTTCTTTTGTCATCCATGTTGATTGAACACCAGCAGAGGCCTTTTGCTAAGTGTATAGATTTTCCGTGTTTGTAGCTGCCTTAAAGCTGCGCCACGGTCTCATTACTGTGGTCTGCAGGATTAGCGCTTGGCCTGTGTCCCTCGCACCCACCCTGAGGCCTGCCCTCCGTGCGGTGTGGAGGCGGTATGTTGGTTGACTAGTGTCTATGAAGAGATGCCGTGACCTGGGTGAAAGGGCGGGAGGCGGGACAGTACGTTCCGGACACTTCGTTTCCCCCTGGATGTCACTCAGAAAGCAAACCTGGGATCTGTTGGGGAGGGGGGGGCAGTTACTATGGGTAATGCTTTTCCTAGACTCTGTCGTCTAATGAATGTGCCCAGCGTTGCCCTCGGCCACCCTACATTGTCGTGTCTTCAGCGTCTGGGCAGCAGGCCCCCCGTGGTGGGTTTGACCAGCCCTGCTCCCCAGCACCGCCAGGTGCCTCGTCACGCTCTTGTCCTGGAGTCAGTGCTGCTCCCCGACAGTTTCCGCCAGGCCTTCCTGTAAAGGGGTGTTGCTTCCACAATGAAACTTCATTTTCTCGAGTTGATTTTTTAGCTCTTTATTTAGAAAGTTCGCAAAGTATCCCAAAGCAGAACGGGGAGTAAACACTCCCCTGGCACCGCCCCATTCAGCGTCCCCAGAGTCGGACCCTGCGCGTGGCCTCCATCCTTCCCTTCTCCTCTGCGTTTGGTGCTTTGGGACTTTCACGTGGGTCCTGACGTGCGACAGCTGCCCTCAGAACTATGTGCACCTCTGGAGCACCAGGACACCTCCTTGCATGGCACACAGACAGCCACAGGATCAGTGAGCCCTTGCTGTCCTCGAATACCAGGGACGTACTTGAATTTGCCCCGTTGCCTGAAGTGCCTGTTAGTACCCAGTTTGTTCAAATTGGGCTCCAAACACAATCCGCTCACTGCACGCGGCCGTGACCGCTCTTCCCATCTCATCTTGCTGAGAAGACCCCCACTTCATCCCAGTGAATTGCGGGGAAGCCGGGTCCCTGCCTATGCCGCCACCTGTCTGCCCCGCCCCTGCTTCCTTGGAGGCGGGACCTGGAGCTGCTCTGCCCGCAGACCACACACCCGCCCCCACACCCACCACGGCCCCGCTTGGCCGGGGCCTCCACGCTGGTCAGCTGACACGAGCCCCGTGCCCCAGATGCTGCGTGGGCACCACCAGGGCAGGTGTTCGGCTCACTTTTATCAGGAGACATTTGTACGAGCTCTTCCACTCCAGAGTGTTTTCAGTGTGTTTAAGTTTGCGGGTTCCCTTTCTAGGGAAGCCAGCTACGTAGAAACCAGGCGTGGCTCTCCTGGGAGGCGCCCGCCGCTCACGCCTCCCTCCCCTTTTGCTTCTGGGTGGATTGTAACCTGCCACCCGAAGGAAATTCTTTAGACACCCAGGGAAAGTGAGCCCGAAGGACACTTCCTGCTGCAAATAGCAGGCAGTGTAGGCAGCGACATTGTCTTGTCTTCGTAAGAGATGGTTTACCATAAATACTAGAATATTTGGAACCGTTCAGATCGAGGGTCAACCCTTCCTAGAGCAGCTTTGGCTCTTTCTTTTGTTTGCTTATGGCTGTTGATCACAGTTGCCTTCTCTTCGGAAGCCCCGTGTCGTGCAGTGCTGCCGTCTTGGGAGCGCGGTCCACACGGCTGGGTTCCAGGAGGAATGGCTGAGTGAGGTGTGCAGAGCGGCGGCCAGCCGTCTTACATCAGGAGCCAGTTTGCTGACAGTGTGTAGTTGAAAAGTGCCTGCAGAGTGCTGACTGTTTTCTCCTGGAACGTGCTGCTCTCTCGGCCAGACGCAGGCCTCCCCTCCGAATGCAGGGCCACCCGCCAGCCCCGTTGCAGCCAGGAGCCTCGGGGCCCTGGACAGTGCCCACTGTCCCCGATGGTCCGCCTCGGAGAGGACACCTGCTCTGGGCAGACCAGTTATTTTTTATTAGTTATCAAGTCTGTTTTTGTACTTAAGTTTCCAAAGTCCAAGTATTTTATGTAAGCCGATACATGAGTATCCAAAGTGTAACAACAGTAATGTTTCAGCTTAGTAAGAGTGACTGCACTCAAACAGGTGATGGTGTCTATTGCATCGCTTCTTAAATCACAGGACGCACGCCTGCCTCTTCTGTACTCCGGAGGGATCCTCTGAGTACGAATTAGGTTAGGACTCCCCTTTCCATTTAGCACAGTGTCATTGCGTGATCGACACACAATAGTACGTCGGTATAGCGACTCCATAAGGCTGGTCGTGAGCTCAGCTCCCCGTGAGTGTGGCTGCCGTCTGTCCCCACACAACCTCCTCACAATCCCATTGTCTGGTATCCCCACGCTGTCCCGTTCATCCTTGTGACAGTTAACACACATTTCTAAAATAGTGGTAACACGGTAGATGGATGGACAATAAAAATAAGACATCGAACAGTCAAGGGGGGAAACCTCTAGATCTGTTGGCCAAGTCGTTCCCCTTTGTTGTTCACAAAGTGTGTTTTGAATCGCGCCGAGTAGTCATCCTTTGGTTTTCGGTACGAGCTCCCCCAGCCTGGGCAGCCCTGCAGGAGTCACCGGGAGCAGCCCTCGCGTGGTGGCTGTGAGCATGTGGTACCCACACAGCACACGGGCCACGTCCCTGTGTCCCGTGTGTTTGTGTGACGTTCGAAGGTACGCTTGCTCCCTCCTGGTTCTTGGAACATCAACAAAGACATCCATTTCTAGAACAATTATGTCAAAGACGAAATGTGAACATTTTTTCGGGTGCTTATAGTTGGATTTGTAGTTCAGGGCTGTGGGGTCACTCTGCCAGGGTTTTGCTTTGGCCCTTGTCCTGAAGTTACGGAGCTTGTCACAGCTGGAGTGCAGGTGGCCGCGTTGGCCCCTCGCCACGCAGTGGCCGTGCCCGAGATGTCCCGGGGCGCTAGGAACCCTCCCTCAGGAACTGTGGAGCAAAGGAACTAGCACTTCCTTACACACTTAACTTGTTCACTCTCTACAGAAAACAGTGATGCTGCCTGGTCTGTGGTACTTACAAGATTCGTTTTCCACCGAAACTGCCGTATAAATTTGCAGACATGTACTGATTCAGAATTTAATTGTTTATTCAATAAAATAAGGAAATATTTACTATGAACTTTTAAATGGACCTTTTAGCTTCCTTTCCCTCTTCTTGTTTATAGTTTTGATTTGCACATATTAAAGATTGTCTCACATATTAAATGAATCCCTGAAACCGCCACGTATTGTTTTCACAACCTCTTCGCCGACACCTTTTTCACTTCATAGGCTTCTGAGCAACAAGTAGGCACCGTGACGCTCCACAGACGGTCTTACTTCGGGGGGGGACGCTGACGTCCCTGTGGAAGGCCAGCGGGGGAAGGCGCCGCGCGTTTTCACAGCGTTCGCGCGCGCTCGGGGCTGTCCGCTCGGGCCCGACAGGCGCGGCCAGCGTGCGGGCGTGGACTCGGGGGGCCGTGTTCTGCTCTGGCCCCGCACCGCGCCCGTGGCGGTGCTGTTCACAGTGTTGCGGACAAACACGGGATCCTTAGGCTCGTAGTGCACCCAGAACCCTTGCTGTTGGCTTCTTAGTTCTGAGGGTGAGAACACTGTCGCCCTCCTTCCCCTGTCAGCTGGAGTCTGCCCTGTAAAATCTCTGGCCCAGAGCGTAGCAGCAGCCCACATCCTGAGCAGGCCTTCACCCCGGCTCTGAACTCCAGTGTCCCGCTTGGCCAACGCAAGCCTTTGCTGCCCCCACACGTCTCCGGCCCCACTCAGGCCTCGGAGCTCGGTGGACACGCCCGCCTCCCGGTCAAGGGCTGCAGCCAGCCTTGCGGGGGCGCGCCCATGGCCTCTCCGGGCGCTCCGAGCGGCACAGGCAGCTGGCAGCGGGTGCCGGTCTCCTCTGGGGGCTCACGGTGCCCGGCACCTGGCAGTGCGTGCCTCCTGGAGCTTGGTGTCTGGGCGCTGCCACACTCCAGAGCAGGGTGCTGCCAGCACAGACTCCCCAGAACCCAGCACGGGTGGTCACCTCCCCACTGGGGGGGTAGTGCATCACGGGCATGCCCGTTCCTCCCACGACACGCGGGCCTTGCTCCCTGCCCAGTGTCCCCGCTCAGGGTGAAGTGGCGACATGAGTGGTTCCCCAAGGAGGTATGTCATTTCACAAACCCAGATTTCAAGAAACTGCTCAAAAGCATTTCTTTTTTCCTTCCCGTCTCTGGGTTGACTGGTTATGAGGATAAAAACTGTATGGCTCTTATTTTTTAATTCCACTAACCCAGATTACGTTTCTTTCCTGGCGAGCATCACCTGCAGGCTCTTTGGTTTCTCGGGACAGTTTGTTTGGGGTACCTTGCCCCCGTCGCTCCGGCAGTTCCAAAGACCCGTAGACAAGATGTGTCCTCTGTTAGAACCCACACGCGGGGGACCCCACACCTGCAGGCGCTGATCTGGACAGACGCCCCAACACGTGACTGTGTTGTAGGCTAGAACACATATATTTTCCTTGACAAGAAGAGTCTTGTTTATTGCTTAACAAGGAAAGACTGAAAGTGCTTCTTGGGGGCACCGTGTGTATTGACGTCACCCTCTGAACTTCGGGTCACCACAGCCATACCCGCGCCCCAAAGCCCCTGTATGCCAGGCACCTGCTCGCAGCCTTGTGGGTGTGGCCACGGCTGAGCCCCCCAGCGCCATGGAAAGGGTACGGCACAGGTCAGACCCTGCTCTGCCATCTGGCAAGTGGCAGAGATGAGGCAGAGGAGGCCAGTGACACTGAGAGGAACTAATGTTTGTACCCCTGCGTACCAGCCATTTTTCTTCCTCCCGCTTTTATTTTTGAGCCAGATTTTGGGTAAAAGGGACTCGCGACGTCCTAGTCCAAAAGTGGAGCCAGAAGTAGTTTTCTGCTAACTTGTTAATAAGCTCACATTTACTTGGGTTCTTGGTACAGTTTAGCTTTTTTGTCTTAAAGAATTAACCCATTGTTCAAGCCAAAGAGGGAGTTTTAGATCTTACTTCCTGCCATCATGTTAACCTTCAGACTTGACCCTGAATTTTCCAAACCAAAGCTGATTCTTCTTCCACCTCAGGCAAAATGGTCAAGATTATTTATTACAGAGTTCTGAAAAAGAATTTAATGGTATGACATGAAAATAAGCTTAAATTTTGCTCTAACTCTGATACTGCTCTTTCACCACATAGGTGAATAAAGTGAAGGGAAACATAGAAGGATAATACTATGCTTTTTAAACTGACATTTCAAAATTATAAAACACTTAGAATTTTTTGAAAATAAAATCACCTGTCAGAGTTGCTTACTGCCGACAGTTTGAAATGTTTTAAATGTGATCAAACCTTCTAACGTGCCCCTTTGAGCGCAGGGCCTGTCTTGAACCACAGGTTGGACGGTGTGGTCCCCCTCCAGCAGGAATGTGGAGTTCAGTAGAACGTAACTACCGTCTGTGTCTATCAATTTCAAATAATTTGATGCTGGAAATTGAAGAATTTCCAAAAATTCCTGGACCACGGGTAAAGGAATCAGTCATTCTTGATCCTGCGGTGGGATGGTAGAGCACCCCCTTATATCTAAGTGGATCTGATGGTAGAGACGCTCGTAAGTCAGAAAAATATTCTTGCAATTTTTTGGTGGAGGACCTTGGACACAGGAGTCTGTTTTTACAAATATTTAAGATTCTTTCCATGGCAGTTAAGGCTAAACGTATTCTGTGGTATCTAAAACGATGTTTAGCGTTTTAAACATCCTAAGGCCTGCATTCTGGTATGCATTGTCAGCATCGACGAGGTTTCCTGTGGCAGGGAGCTTCTAGCGCTAGTGCCCTTGCACACCCGCCGCCACGCACGGTGCGGAGCAGCCAGCCTCGAGCACGATGGCTTCCGCCGCTCCCGGAGCGTGCCTGTGTTCTCCGTGCAGAGCACATGCGTAGGTGACTTCGCACACGTGGTGTTAAGGCTGACCCACGCAGGCTAGGGCATGGAGCCGTGCGTGCACGCTCTGAATAGCCTCGAGTGTAGACGGGCTACGTGCCTGTGCCACTGGCTCGAAAGCACATCTCCCCGCAGATTTACTTTGGTAGGATCTGGGTTTACATAATGTGAAGTAGACATGATTTATAATGTTTTGCTGTAGCTGACAGATTTAATAAAGACAAATGTTTAATGGAAGTTTGTGGTACTTTTTAATCTGTTGACTAAATTATGAGTTGATGTCTGCAATGATCATATCAAAGATAACTTTGAACCTCCCTAGAAGGACAATAGTTTTCTCCAAATGAGCAGTCTCTCCTGCAGGGGCAGCTCCTTACACAAGTTCATCACCCAGGGGCCATTTATCGGAAGCTGCATTCTCTTATTCAATGGCCCGATGAGCCCGCCCCGGCCTGTTTGCCGGCCCCACGGCCCCTGGAGCCCCTAGAGCCCACCGCCTCCTCGAGTTCCACCTTCCACTCTTTAAATATGAAGTCAAGTTTGTAGCCACTTTTTGGGAAACTGTCCACTATTAACTCGCAGTAGGACTACCCGTCTTCAAGGGAGGGGCTTTGTGAGGCACTGGGGGACCGATTGGAACGGTGAGCTTAGCTTATTTTCATAACCAGTAAGTGTGAAACATCAACGTTCACGCTTTGGTACATTTGAAAAATAAGATCTGTTGCTAGTAGCTTCTGGACTTTTTTCTGAGTTCTTCGTGTGTAAAAATATCTCATTACACAATTGTGGCCCTGTTCAGGACAAAAAGGGGTTTGGAGTATGAATCCTAAGTAGCTCATCTTTGGAAATCCGCCCCTTCCCCACACAGGGGGTCCTCCACGCTGCCAGGACCGGCAGACTCAGCTCCGGCATTCCGTGGGGGGCAGGGGAGACAGAGGGATTCTGTGTGATTTTAAAGTTGCTTAGCATATCTTACATGTGTAATAAAAGCAAATTCTAATAAGCTGGTAGTTAATAATTGCATACTCTTAACATTGTCCAAGTTTGCACTGTCGGTGAGTATGTAGTGGTGAGAAATCCCACAGGAAAGTTCTGTCGTCCTCGCGTTGCTAGCTCACCCCCAGAAGCCCCTGGGCAGGACCCCTGACCGCGCACTGCAGCCTTCCAGAGCTCCAGATTTGTCAATGTGAAAACAAGGACCCTCCCTGCAGCCCGTTGGCCATGCTGCGGGGAGGTTGGCACGGGGGGCCCATGCCCGCCCAGGGAGCCAGCGCTCAGCCGGGCGGCACCCTCCGAGGAGCCCCACTGCACTACCTGCCTGCCTGCACACGTACAGGTTTTAGGCCAAAGAAGCCAAGTTGGGGTTCTATAAACTGTCAAGTCTGATGAGGGTGTAAGAGGATCGTGCTCTGAAGCCAGCGGTGGGTGGGAGGGGAGGCTCTGGGGATCCCGGTCCAGTTACTTCTGGGCAGGCACTGTGTTCGCGCGCCCAATGGCAGGCAGAAATCTCGGGAGCTGCGGTGTTGGAACGGCTGTACGTTTGTAAGCCTAAGGTCAATTTCTGTTACAAATAGCTTCTAAGCTGGTTAATTTCTTGTATAAAACTCTGCTATAAAGATATCGTTAAGACTTGGCGTTGAATAGTTACTGATGTCCCATAGAAAAACATGAGACACAACCCTTCCAGACGTAACTCTTGATAAGAGACTCCCTTTAGTACAAAATGTGTGGCGGAGTGTGCCTCATCAGCAGCCGCCTTAGAACTAGGCCAAAATTTTGGCTTCTGCTTAGTCAAAAGCAAACTGTTTTAAGAAGAAAATATTGGTTTTCTGGTATGATTCGAGAAAACCAATACGAAATCCTTATTCATTAAAAATTCAAAGTAGAAAACAGTATAGGAAGTTTCCATGATGCAGTTTTTTAATGAGTAACAAGCGTGTCCTTCGAGCACATTTGTTTTTCAGATGTGTTCGCCGCGCTGTGACCCACCCCTCATGTCCGGCCTCCGCGATCTGCCTTGCGTTGAGCGCGCATGGAAGGTGCCCCTCTCGGATCGCACCTTCTGCTTGGCACTCTTGGTGCTGCTTATTTTTATCACGGTTGCGTCTCGTGTAGACAGAGGAGAACTTCTAGACACACTGAGCCCTGGGAGTCCGAACCACCTGTGGTTGGTCTCCGAAGCCAGACTGGCCAGCCGCCAACCTGTCTTCGTCTCACTTTATGCCACAGCGAGAACTGCACGTGATCGAGGCTTTGTTTACACGCCTCCCAGAAGGTGCCTGGAGGCAGCATTAGGCTAATGTTGGCTACAGCGCAGTGACAGCTGCTGTGTGGCCAGCGTGGCAGCCCTTTCTCATTTCTTGCTCCATCCCCTGCCCTGTTCAATTCCAGGCCTTTCCGTGGAGAGTCCTCAGCCTTCTCCCTCTACCCAGAAGAGCCCACTGAGCCAGAGCCCTGCGTCTCAGGTGACTCTGGGCCCAGCTGGGCAGGGCTTGTCCCCCCTCCTGAGCCCTGTCCTTAGCGACGCTGGTGGAGCCAGGACGGACGGCGAGGAGGAGCCGAAACACAAGGTGGGCACTGCTCCAGCAGACGGCTTGCTGCTGCTGGGCCTGGTTTGCAGGGAAGCCTGAGCGGGCAGGGCAGGCTCTGTCCGGGGCGGGGAGGGGGGGGGGCTGGCTCCCCCAGTGAAATCTGTCCTGAGAGCCACATGTCACCTGGGACATCTCAGCTACCTTTGCACAAAAGCAGGCTTCCTTATTCATTTAACGGCACTTCCTGCCCCCTATGGGTTTCAAGTGGGGATGTAGGGGAATGGCCAGGCCTTGGGGGAGCCCTCAGCCTCCTGCCCTCCCTCCCTTGTTAGGCACTCTCTTGAACAACCGTGTGTTTGGGAGGAGAAGGCTTGGGTGCTAAGGGAGGGTGACCAGGGACCCCATCTTGTTGGGCTCATGGGTGAGTGGGTTCTGAAAGAGGGTGCGGGTTGGGGGGAGCTCCACACTGGGGGATGTTGTAGCCGGGGAGGAAGGATGTGTGCGGGGTGTGTGTGGACAGTACGAAGTTGAGGTGGTGCCCACGGGTTTCTCTTTGTTGTCAGGGTAGGAGTGAGGGCGCGCTGGGAGGCCGGCAGGTAGGAGCGCCCGAGCTCGAGGACGAGGCAATGGTCAGAGGACCCATCACGTGGCCATCCCGCTCTCCTGGCCTGTGCCCCCCGCCTGAGTGGTAGGCGACACAGACAAGGCAGCCCGGGCAGGCAGCTCTGTGGGAGGGCACACAAGAAAGGACAAAGGGGCTGGGCCTTTGGAGGCTTGGGAAAGAGAATGGTTGAAATAATGGGCTGTGGACTATGGCGACCCAGGGGACATCTGTCCCCCTGCATGTGGGGGGGTCCCTGAGGAGCAAGATGGCCACAAGCATGTGGGGGACCCCGCCTCGCAGGCGCCTGTCATTGTGGGAGCTGACACCGAAGAACACCTTGTCATGCCACGGTTCCACCCTGAAGTGGCCGGAGAGCGAGTCGAGCCGAGGGCCGTGTGCGTGGGACACGGGAGCTTCCCCGAGAGCTGGGGTAGACCAGCGGGAGGACTGGTGAGCGCTCTGAGCACACACTCCTCCCCGGGCCCCACTTCTGAGAGAGCAGCCCCTCAGCTGGAAGGCACGCTGGCACGTGAAGTGGCTCGGCGAGGGTGGGGGTCCCAGAACCCCGGCTCCACGTGCAGGGCCTGCAGCCCCCTCCCCTCAGGCCTCCGTCCTCCTCGAGCTGGCTGGCAGACGTGGTCCCTCGGACACTATTTAGTAGCAAGATGATTGGGCTGAAGATGTTTTTATTTATTGACTTTGGAAACCTAATGGCCATCTAGTTAGCTCACCGTTGCTTTAGTGCAAAAACAGAATGGCTAGAAAGCTATGTAAAAAACGAAATGTTAACTTGTACTTTTCTGCACTACAAAAAATGGTCCTTAGGTAGTTCTGTGGGGGCCATGACTGCAACACCAGAGGGTCCCCGCCAGGGTCGTGGTGGGCGGCCGACCAGGCCTCAGAGAAGGAGGCTGCGGGGCTGCCCCTGCGCACCGGGACCCCAGGCTCTGCCCGCCCCCCGGAGCTCCCCCTGCCTCCTCTCCTCGCCGACAGCGCGGCCTTATCGTTGCCAGCCCTGCGTGCCGCCCGCCTGCCAGGGGCTGCGCAGCCAAGGGGCAGTGGGCGCCGGTGGGCTCCCGGACGACGGCCGGGGCAGCCCCCGAGCCAGCGCTGAGAGCCGCGGGCTTCACGGTGCTGCTGTGAGCCGGGCCGCGGGCCCACACGGCCTCCCCGGCCGCTCGGGGAGCTCGGCACCATGGGGCTTCCGCGCGTGTCCGGCTGCTCTGCTCCGAGCCGACCCCTGGTCAGGAGCGCCTGTGCCCGCTCGTCTCCTGGCTTCCTCCTCACCAGCGTGTCCCACGTCACATGCTGCTTGTCCCTCTGCTTTCTGCTAGGACTCCGTGAGGACCAACAGTGTCCGGCAGGTATGGAAGCCGCAGTGCCGCCGGCTCAGGGGACAGCACACTCCAGTCCCTGGCCGGGTGGCTCCCGGGGAGAAGCTCCCCTGGGAGGTGCCCTAAGGGGTTGTCTCTGCCCTGGAAACCAGCAGACCAGCCCTGGCTACACAGGCCGTCCGTGAGCGCTCCTGACCACCGCACTCCTTGTGTCCCCTGTCGCTAACTAAGGGCCCCTGGGACATGGTTGTGAGCTCATCAGTGACGCTGCCGGGGCTGTGTTTCTGAGCGTTTCTCTCGGGGCACCTCACCCCCCACGGGTGAGGAGCAGGTCTAGAACCTCAGGGTGACCCTGTTTCTGCAGGATACACTCAGGGCTGAGGCACTGCTTGGGACCCCGGCAGAGGGGACTGCAGTTAGGAAGCCAGCTTGCCGACCGTGCGCCCGCATGGACGTGTGGAATCAGGGACGCTTGGCTGCATGGGGGCCCAGGGCCTCCTGACCATGAACATGGGCCTCTTGGGGCCACCTCTGACCCCAGAGAGCTTGCTGGGCACACCAAACTCCAGAGAACATGTGACTTTTATAAAGTGGACTGGGATTTGAAAAAGTCATGTTTTAATAGCACAAAGCCTAAAAAGAAAGATAGCTGGAGAGCATGAAGGTTGCCGCTCTGTGGGGGAGAGGGACTGGAGCTCCAGGGACCAGGGGAGGGCACTCCAAGATGCTAGCCGGACCCCGGCATCACGAGACCGCAGAGCAGGCTCACCTGGCCGCTAGGACAGAGCAGCTATTGATTATTTGGGAAGAGTGGATCACATGGAATATTCCTGGAATGGAGGAGGGGACACGGCCATAGCCGTGGTCTCCAGGGCACGCAGGAGGAGTGCACCTGTGTCACCACTGCGAGAACACTGCAACCTGTGGGGGGTTCACCTGGGGGTCGGGGGCACAGGGAAGAGGCGGGCCCCCAAATATCAGCCTCCAGCCCAGCCTCCCCTGTCAGCTTCTAGTGGGCATCTGAAGTCCATCCCAGACTCATGCAAACCTGACCCCTGACCTTCCTCCCCAAACCCGCTACCTTGGGGACAGCAGCTTTTTCCCTCGGTTTGGGCCCAAAAACAGTCCACCCTTGCCTTCTCTCTCGGACCTCCACCCACACCAGAACCTGACCTTGAGATTGTGTCTGGGGTCCTGCTGTTCCCCTCCCTGGCTGTGGAGCCCGGATGATGCAGAAGCCTGCTGAACCCCAGCCCCTCGTGCTGCTCGAGCAGCAGCCAGCCTCGTCCTGGGGACCCGGCGCACCCTGTGCTCCAATAGACCCCGGAGGACCCCCCTGCCTCCCCGACCAGTAGCCAGCTCGCTTATCTCTTGCCCCTGCCCTCATCCTTGACCTCCAGCCTGTCTCCCACTACCGGGCCACCCCGTCTCCTCCGCTAGGGGCTGTGGCCGCCCCGCGCCTCTGGGCCTCCAGCCAACCCCTTCTGCTTTTCCTTCTGTAACTGTCAGCTCCAGGGCCAGGACCTCTCTTCCTGGGCACGTCTCGGGAGCCTCTTGGGGACTGGCCCGTGCTCTGTGGATGTGTGCATGGTGGCCTCAGGGACAGTCAGCCCTAAGGTCCTCGGCCTGGTGGAGGAGCCACAGGGCAGCATGTTGGGGATGGAACAGGACCGGCAGTCCGCCAGGTGGGAAAGGACAGAAGAGGGGCCTTTGAGCTGGACCTTGACAGAGCAGCTCCTGAGGTGCTCAGGTTGTGGAGGGACCCTGCGGGGCCAAGACGCAGGCCCGCCCCAGTGCAGCAGGATGCCTGTCCACTGCTGGCATGCCGAGAGCCTGGTGGGGCCCAGGTTCCCGCGGGCCCAGCGCGGCCCTTCCTGCTCCTGACTTGGCTGCTGGCGTCTGAGCGTCAGGCACAGGCCCTGGCGGAGGGTTAAGAATTCCTAGGGCTGAGCCGTCTCCGGCTCCGCCATCCAAGTGTGTTAGCCGGCCTAGCGCTCTGACGCAGGGCACGGTTAGGACTGTGTTTGGCAGTTTTAATGACCTTTGAAAGTTAGACCTAATCGTGTAGAGTCCCATGTAGGTAAATATACACTCGCGTGTGTCTACACCAACTACACCCCTGACGGTGATACCAGAACAATAATTTGATCACAAACCAGTAATAAGCTTCAATAATAGATGTTGATGTTTGAACAGTGTTTTTTTTTTCCTCAGAAGGATTCCCATAGGGGCACCTGGGCGGCTCACATGGTTGAGCATCTGCCTTCAGCACAGGTCAAGATCTCAGGGTCCTGGGATCGAGCCCCGCGTCGGGCTCCCTGCTCAGCGGGGAGTCTGCTTCCCCACTCTCTCTCGGCCTTCCCTCCTCCCCACCCTGCCTCTTATGCACACGTGCCCTCTCTCTCAGAATGAATAAATTAAAATTTTTTTCTTTAAAAAAGGGAATAACATAAAATGAGAAAAACACGTAAGGGAGATCCAACTGCATTTATATTTTTACTCAGAAGGAAATCTGTTCAGGAATTACGGAGGAAAAGCGCGTGATGATGTGAACTGGCGCAGAAGAAAGTGCGAGCTGTGAACGTCAGTGATGTGGCTGCCAGACACGCGCTCACACGGTCTGTGCTTCTTGCAGAGCACGGCAGCAGATGAGGCCTATTTCATAGCCAAGGAGATTCTTGCTACAGAACGAACATACCTGAAGGATTTAGAAGTTCTCACTGTGGTATGAAACCTGAGTCCTTTATTACTTTGTCTTCTTTAATACTTCCTAAATCTAAACCAGAACTAGATGATCCCTCCTGAGAAGGAGCTCTTGGCCATCATGAGACGTACATGTTTACGTTCTGTTGAATATATTTGCCTTAAAGCATATCGGTCAGAATATTGCACACGATGTTTTTGTAAAACTAGGAGTATCCATTTGAAGCTTTTCAACCAGAATTGTTTTCTTCTAACGTGAAAATGGGTGGTCAGCCAAGAGGATAGCTGTAGCACCGATTGGGCTGTCCCAGTGGGGACTCTGGGGTCAGTGCTGGCTGTCCCGGGGCTACAGACCCTCAGAGGCGAGGTCCCTCGGTCACCCTGACTCTTCCTGCAGTGGTTCCGCAGTGCTGTGGTCAAGGAGGATGCCATGCCCGCAGACCTGATGACCCTGCTCTTCTCCAACATAGACCCCATCTATGAGTTCCACAGAGGCTTCCTGCGTGAGGTGGAGCAGAGGCTGGCGCTCTGGTAATACCCTGCACACACGGGCAGCCCCTGCGCTGGACCCCCACATGGCAGCTCTCCCCTGTCCGTGTTCTCGGGAACTTCCCGGCTTCACAAACTAATTCACAAGAACCATTGTTTCATTGAAGTATATTTTTTAAACTTGGGGGAGGAGTAAACCTTAAAGGCCATTTTTATTCATCCTATTCCAGAAAGGAGAATGAAAGAAGTAAGTTAAAAGTAGATGATCCCCTTTTTTGTCTATTACCATCTTTTAGAAAATGGTCAAAATGTTACTGTTTCTGTCAAATATGGGCCTTCCCCCTTAAGCATCTCACTGCCATTCTGGCTCTGACTGGGACAGCCAGTCACACAAGCATTCACCAAAGTACAGCACACAAGCTTTAGCAACGTTTTGACCATATTTGTCTGTTTCTACTCCAGGGAAGGGTCTTCTGACACCCATGCCACAGGCGGTCATCAACGAATCGGGGACATCCTGCTCAGGAACATGCATCAGTTAAAGGTAGCAAGGATTGGTGTGATAACTCCACCCCTAGCAACTGACAGTGCAACCTCAGCATTGTCCCCAGGACAGCGTTGTCCCCAGCATTCCCCTCAGCATTCCCCCCAGGACAGCTTTCCCCTCAGGACAGCATTGCCTTTAGGACAGCATTTTCCCTCACAGCAGTTTTTTCCTCAGGACAGTGTCCCCCCCCAGGACAGCGTTCCCTCTAGGACAACATGCCCCTCAGAGCAATTTTCTCCTCAGGACCGGATTCCCCTCAGGACAGCATCCTCCTCAGGACTGTATTCCCTTCAGGACAGCGTCCCCCTCAGGATAGCATTCCCCTCAGGATAGATCTCCCTCAGGACAGCATTCCCTACAGGACCACATTCCCCTCAGAACAGTTTTCTCCCTAGAACAGCATTCCCTTCAGGATAGCATTCCCCTCAGGAGAGCATTCCCCTCAGGACAGAGTTTCCTCCAGAACAACATTCCCCTCAGAGTAGTTTTCTCCTTAGGGCAGTGTCCCTCTCAGAGCAGTTTTCTTCTCAGTACAGGGTCCCCCTCAGCACAGTTTTACCCTCAGAGCAGTTTTCTCCTCAGGACAGGATCCCTGTCCCAACAGCATTCCCCAAAGACAGCATTCCCCTCATGACAATGTTCTCCCAAGGACAACATTCCTCTCAGGACAGCGTCCCCTTCAGGACAGTGTTCCCCTCAGCACAGCGTCCCCCTCAGGACAGAGTTCCCCTCCGCACAGTGTTCCCTCCAGGACAACATTCCCCTCAGAGCAGTTTTCTCCCCAGGACAGCATTCCCCTCAGGACAACAACCCCCTGAGGACAGCATCCCCTCCAGGACAACATTCCCCTTAGAGCAGCTTTCTCCTCAGTACAGGGGCCCCCTCGGCACAGTTTTACCATCAGAGCAGTTTTCTCCTCAGGACCAGATCCCTGTCCCAACAGCGTTCCCCCAAATACAACATTCCACTCATGACAGTGTCCTCCTCCCCCCCCCGCCCAGGACAGCATTCGTTTCAGCTCAGCGTTTCCCTCAGGTGTCTGTTCCCATCAGGACACCTTTTTCCTCAGGACTGCATTCCCGTTAAGACTGCAAACCATCAGGACAGAGCCCCCTCAGTGGCGCCTTCCCCGCAGGACCACATGAGAGGGCATAGGTGCTACGGGCTGACGCTCTTGACACCCGCGGATCCGTGATCTGCGGTGGGACCCAGGCCCGTGTGCAGTTGTTGCCTCCCTTGCTGAGCTCACCAGCCCGCAGTGCAGTGTGCAGAGACTGTCTAGGCTGGGGTTGGGGGTTGTGTCCACACAGCTGCTGGCTCAAAATTTAGGGTTTTCCTCAGAGGCGATAGGACTCCCTCAGGTAAACTGCCAAGGAAAGTACAAACAGAATGGTCAGCAACGTGGCAGAAGCAAGATGCCCTCTCATCAGGACCAGTTGTCACAGGTGTTGAAAACAACGGGGCCAGCTGTGGTTTCACTGTTCAGGGGCCTTCCTCCGGCTGAACAGGCCTGGGTGAGGCCTGCTGCACCCAGGGGACCATCCTGGGGCAGCCCGGCGGCATCCTGCCGGGGACTCCACCCCCTCGCACGTCCATGGGCTCCCTGGCCCCCACACCCGCACACCAGGCTGGCTGCCGCCTCCAGCCGAGGCCTGTTGCCCCTTCTGCCCAATCCAGCCACTCCTGATGTACCCACAAGCCCCGTTCCATTCCTAGAAACCGAGGGCCCCACAAGGTCACTCAGCTGTGTCTTCAGATAGCCCTGCCCGGAGCCACCCTTCTTAACCGGAGCCTGGTTTCGGTTCTCTCAGCTGGGTGGTAAATCTGTCACTCCTGTCTATCTCAAAACCTCAAAATACACACCATCTTCTTTGAGGTTATCGTACCACGGACATTATGTTCAGTAATGTTAGTAAAACAAATTGATGTCCTATTAAAACCTTCCAGGAGGGAAGGAGGGACTGGTTGGGTTGATGATCTAAGACTCAGTCCATACACGTGTGTTCCTGGACTTGTGCTGTGAAGACGTGGGCAGTGGTGACACCCTCTCGGAGGACGGGCCAAACCCCCACTCTGCTGCCTGCAGCCTCCGCGAGGCCGGAGGCCAGAGCCCGAGCGAGAGGTTTCCTCCCCGCCGGGCGCCGCTCACCGGGTCCCGTGGGGCAGGTTCCAGAGGAGGGCCGAGGCCTGGCACGCACCCAGCCTGTGGGGCCATCGCTGGCTGCGGGGGAGCCCCTCTTCCCCGGTCCGCCTGCTGGGACTTCAGCTCATGGGTGACACCCACGCTGGGCGGGCTGGCCGCTGCTGGCCGGCGCTGGCTGGCGACCCCCTCGTGCATGGCTGCTGTCCTAAAGGGCCCCCCTCTCGTGCCTCCGCAGGAGTTCACCAGCTGCTTCCAAAGGCACGATGAAGTCCTGACAGAACTGGAAAAGGCCACTAGACGCTTGAAGAAGCTGGAGGCGGTGTACAGAGACTTCGAGCTGCAGAAGGTCTGCTACCTGCCGCTGAACGCCTTCCTGCTGAAGCCCATCCAGCGCCTGGTACACTACCGCCTGCTGCTGGGCCGCCTGTGCGCGCACTACGGGCCGGCACACCCCGACCAGGCGGCCTGCCGCGGTGAGTGGGGGCCCCGGCCTGTGCGGGCAGGGGCCGGTGTGGACGCCTGTGCGCGCACTGCGCACCCCGACCAGGCGGCCTGCCGCGGTGAGTGGGGGCCCCGGCCTGTGCGGGCAGGGGCCGGTGTGGACGCCTGTGCGCGCACTGCGCACCCCGACCAGGCGGCCTGCCGCGGTGAGTGGGGAGTCCGGCCTGTGCGGGCAGGGGCCGGTGTGGGCTGGCCTGTTGGAAGTTTCTGATCTAGATGGACTTGGTCATTTCCTGTGGTAAAGAGACAGAGGAATAAAGTCTGAGCTCTTAAACCTACAGATGGGTTCTAGTCGTGTCCGTCTGGTGCCGGAGGTTTTTAGGAGTAAGTCTGCCGCCGGCACGGAAACATGAGCGATGACTTAGCTTCTCTTCGCTGGTCTCCGCTCGTCCTAAAGCAGTGTAAATAAGCTGCTTTCGGATGGATCGGAAGACATCTTCCTTTCCCATCGTTCTAAGAGCAGGTATTTTCTGTCTGCTCAAAGGACAAGACGGTCAGAAATGCCTCCGGGCCTTTTGAGGGAAACACGCAGTGTGGCGGCCTGGGCGCTCGGGGCCGGGGACGCAGGCTGGAGGCCAGAGCGAGCGACAGGGCCGGACCTGCTCACCGCCGGGCGACTCCTCCTGGGCAGGACCCGGCCCGCAGGCTGACGCAGAACCCCAGCGGGGCCGCGTTTCCGAGCGT
The DNA here is from genome assembly GCA_028534135.1 of Potos flavus. Taxonomy (NCBI): domain Eukaryota; kingdom Metazoa; phylum Chordata; class Mammalia; order Carnivora; family Procyonidae; genus Potos; species Potos flavus. The sequence continues at coordinate 172,413,766 of CM052883.1, forward strand.
GCCGTGAAAACGGTGAACACGCCCGGGGGCTGCTCAGCCGGCAGCCTGGGTGGGTTTGCTGCAGGGCCTGGCTGTCCCGAGGGTGCCCCGGGGGTGCCGCCGACGAGGGACGTGCTCGCTGGCAGCCCCAGTCCGGGCCCCTCCCACCTGCTCCCCCACACGGAGGCCTCAGGGGAAGCTCGAGCTGGAACCTGTTGGGCGAAAGGGGCTCCCTTTAGGCCCGGGCTTAGCCGACCTAAGCGGGGCCCTGAAGGATGGCAAGGCCGGATGGGACGGGAGCTCAGGAGTGTGCGCAGAGCTGAGCCCGGTGTCGGCCCTGTGGGAGCATCCCTGGGACTCTCACCGCCGGTCACTGTGTCACCCACACATCACGTACGGAGGAATAACTCGCCCAAGCATGTCCTTTCTTACCTGACTTTACTGTCCTAAAGCCGTGAGGCCGGTGTCCTCGGCCCACCGGGAGCAGCCAACCTGCAGGGGCGGAGGGGAGGGAGCACCTCTTGGGAGCACCAGACACTGTGGCCAGGGTGTCAGTGGGGGTCCTGGCGGGAAGACAGCAGACTCTCTGAGCGGTTCCAGCGAGCTGCTCACAGTGTGGCCTGGTCAGCACCGCGAAGACCGCCCCCAGTGCCTGCCTCTGGGTTCCATGCGAATGAGCTTCCTTTTCCGATTCTAACCCTTCCTGTCTGGACTGGAGCCGTAAGATCAGCACCCGCTCCTCCAGTCAAGGAGAAAAGTACAAATGTTTTAAAGATGCAAATTATTTAGCCTTTAAACTACGGTAGGTAACTCTCTCGAAAGAGCAGATTCTGCTGTGCCCAGAACGTGAGTTATTCACAAAGGCCGCTCTTTCTCCTTACCGACCTTGAGCATCCGCCAGTCAGAGGTTTGGGGTGAATAAGTCCCAGTTCCGGGTCGTCCGCAGGGACCCCCTCCTGCTGCACCGGCCGCTGAAAACCGTGGATGGTGGTCCTGTGCGGAGTTGGGAGCAGAACGTTCCCTGAATTAAAACTGCCTTTCAAAATGCCAGTTCTTGTCACAAAGGGGGTTTCCGTCCATGCCCACCCGCCTGGGCACCCGTACTGAGCGATCTGTCCCCGCAGATGCCCTCCAGGCCATCACAGAGGTGACCTGCACTCTGCATCACAGCCTCGCCCGGCTGGAAAACCTCCAGAAGCTGACAGAGCTGCAGCGGGACTTGGTCGGCGCAGAGAATCTCGTCGCCCCCGGCAGGGTGAGTGACTTTGCGAAGGCTTTTCGAGATGGTCGCTTCAGTGCTTTGTTTCTGTCTTCAGCTCCAGCGCAGGTAACACACGGCGTTCTCCTAGTTTCGGGGGTGCCGCCTAGCGGTTCGGCCGTTCCGTACGTGACAGGGCTCGTCTCGAGAAGTGTGCTCTGGTCGCCGTCACCCGTCTCCCCCCTCCCCCCACCCGCCTCCCCTCTGGTGACCGTCTGTGTGTTCTCTGTAGTTAGGGGTCTGTTTCTTGGTTTGCCTCTTTCTTTTCCTTTTTTCATTTGTTTTGTTTCTTAAATTCCACATACGAGTGAAATCATAGGGTATCTGTCTTCTCTGGCCGGCATATCTCACTTGGTGTCATACTGTCTAGATCCAACCATGTTGATGCGAACAGCAAGATTTCATTCTTTTTTATGCCCGAATAATATTCCATTGTGCGTGCGCCACCCCTCCTTACCCATTCATCCGTCGACGGACACTGGGCTGCTTCCGCGTCTCTGCTCCTGTAAACAGTGCTGCTATAAACGTGGGGCGCATGTGTCTTTTCGAATTAGTCTTGTCTTTTTCTTTGGGTAAATGCCCAGGAGTGTGATCTCTGGGTCATGTGGTAATTCTATTTTAACTTTCTGAGGGCCCTTCATTCTGTTTTCTAGAACGGCTGCACCAGTTTGCATTCCTGCCAACAGTGCATGAGGCGAGGGCTCCGTTTTCTTCACAACCTCGCCAACACGTGGTTTCTTGTGTTTTAAAGTCGTCCTAACAGGTGTGAGGTGATATCTCATTGTCGTTTCCATTCGTGTTCCCCTGACTGTCAGGGATGCTGAGCATCTTCTCATGTGTCTGTTGGCCATCCGTACGTCTTCTTTGGAGAAAAGTCTGTTCGTGTCTTCTGGCCATTTTTAACTGGATTATTTTGTTTCTTGGTGTTGAGATGTATAAGTTCTTTGTATATTTTGACACTAACCCTGTATCAGACATGTCATTTGCAAATACCTTCTCCCATTCAGTAGATTACCTTTGTGTTTTGTTGATTATTTCCTTTGCTGTGCAAAAACTTATTTTGATGGAGTCCTAATAGTTTATTTTTGCTTTTGTTTCCCTTGTCTCAAGAGAGATAGCTAGAAAGATGTTGCTAAGGCTGATGTCAGAGAAGTTACAGTCTGTATTTTCTTCTAGGATTGTTATGGTTTCAGGTGTCACATTTAGGTCTTTAATACATTTTGAATTTATTTTTCTGTGTGGTGTGAGAAAGTGGTCCAGTGTCACTCTTCTGCCTGTGGCTGTCCGGTGTTCCCAGCCCCATTTGTTGAAGAGACCACCTTTTCCCATTGCAGAGTCTTGCTTCCATTGCCAGAGATTAATTGACCATATAATCGTGGGTTTATTTCTGGGTTTTCCATTGTGCTCCATTGATCTGTGTGTCTGCTTTTGTGGCCGTACCATACTGGTTTGATGACTACAGCTTTGTAGTGCAGCTTGAACCCTGGGATTGCAATGCCTCCCGCCTTGTTCACTTTCACTTTCGTTGCATGTAATGGAGACGTAAGTCACATAGTACGGAATTCACCATGCAGTCCAGCGGGCTCTGGCGTGCCCACGAGCTTGTGCCCTCATCACTAGTAATTCGAGGACATTGTCATTCCCCCAAAAAGCAAAGCTGTACGTGCCGAGTCACTCCCCACCCCACTCCCTACTCTATGGCATCTGCTAATCCACTTCCGGGGGCTTCGCCTCTCCTGGGCATTTCCTGTAAGTGGAATCACTGTGTGGCCTTTTGTGTCTGACTGCTTTCGCTGAGCATCGTGTTTGCCGGGTTCCTGCTGTGGTGGGTCAGCACCGCCTTTCGGCGGCCGCATGGGTTCCATTCCCTGCACACACCGTAGCCTGTCTCCGCCCATCTGCGGCGGCACACTGGGGTTGCTTCCCTTCTGTGCTGATGGCGAATAACGCTGCTGTGAACATTTGTGCACAGGCCCTGGTGTGAACATGTGCTTGCACTTCTCCTGGGTGGATACCTAGCGGTGGAACTGCTGCGTCACGTGCTGTTTCACGTTTTGAGAAACTGCTGGTTTTCCAAAGTTACTGGGCAATTTCACATTCCCCCCAGGAGCGCGTGAGGGTTCTGGTTTCTCCATATCGTATCTTTTTGATTCTAGCCATCATGGTGGATGTAATGGGATCTCGTTGTGGTTGTGATTTCCAATTCTCAGATGACTAATGTCAAGTTTCTTGTCACGTATTTATTAGCCACTTGTGTGCCTTCTTTGGGGAAATGCCTATTCCGATCCTTTGCCCACCTTTTAACTGGGTTGTCTTTTTGCTGTTGAGTTGTGAGATTCTTTATCTATTCTAGACCCCAGACACTTACCAGAATAGGATTTGTAGACATGTCCTCCCATTTCGTGGGTCGTTTCACTTTGTCAGTGGTATCATTTACAACACATAAGGTTGTTTTTTGTTTTTTGTTTTTAAAGATTTGATTTATTTATTTGACAGAGAGAGAGATCACAAGCAGGCAGAGAGGTAGGCAGAGAGAGAGGGGGAAGCAGGCTCCCTGCTGAGCAGAGAGCCCGATGCGGGGCTCGATCCCAGGACCCTGAGATCATGACCTGAGCCGAAGGCAGAAGCTTTAACCCACTGAGCCACCCAGGTGCCCAAGGTTGTTTTTTTTTTAATTATTATTTTTATGAAGTCAAATTTACCTATTTTCTCTTAGATTGCTTGTGCTTTAGATGTCACCGACGAGACACCACTGCCCAGTCCACAGTATGACAATTTACCTCTATGTTCTCTTCTAGAAACTTCATGTATTTCAGCTCTTACATTTAGATTTGATCCCTTTGTAGCTCATTTTTATGTGGTGTGAAGTAGGGGTCCCACCTCATTTTTTTCCCATGTGGCTATGCAGCGCCATTTGTTGAACTTTCCATAGACACAAATGGGCAAGTTTAATTTTTGAACTCTTAATCTTATTCCGTGGGTCTACATATCTACACTGCTTACTTTGTCACTAATGCCTTTTTGAACTCAGTACTGTCAATAGAAGAAACCCATTTTAAGGGTTGTATGAGGATGTTTCCTGTCTCAACACAGACATACCTGTATCAGAGTGTGGCTACGTAAGCCGTGTTTCCGTGTTAGCCTTGTTAGAAGGTACAGAGAATGCGGGGTCACAAGCTCAAAGAAGTGAACTACACTGCAATGTACAGGAAGGTTCTGACCTCCTGGAGTTGGGGCTTTGGTCGGGGGCCAGGATAGCTCGTGCTCCTTTCCCTCCTTGACCACGGGGCTCTGAGTGGGCCTGCTGGCTGGGAGCCCCTGGAGCTCGGTTCAGGTGGTTTCTCGTAGGCCCCGCCCGGTGCCTTATAGATGGTGGCCCCTGGGACTTGTCACTAAGGGGGTCAGGGTGGGCTGTGCGGCCTGGGCAGGTGGCCCCACCTCTGTGACAGATGGCCTTGGGGCAACAAGGGGACTGCTGTCAGCTGCTTGGCCCAGAGCCACGCATGAAGTAGTTGGTGTGCAAACCCTCGCTGCCACAGTTTTGTTTTGAGCTGAACTCTGTAAAGTCCGAGCTTCATAACCAGAGCTCCCGGTCTCCTTGTCAAATATGCGCGTCAGTCAGACACACAAAGCACACTCGTTACGTGAGCAGAGGAATTTAAGAACAAGGGTTGTTAACTAGGAAGAAAGTTGGTAACGAGGAATCAAAGGGTGAGAAGGGGGAAACGTCTAGATGAGGCAGAGCGCAGGTGCCGCCGAGGGCAGGCCCGAGGCCTGGCGGGGATTGAGGGAAGAGCACCCACAGGCCTGGGACACGCTCCCGTGGAGAAGGGGCTGCTGCCCAGCTGGTCCCTGGGCCTCGGGGTCACGTGCCGGAGCTGGCTCCGTGAGGGCAGGAGCCCCCGCAGATAGGATCGGCGGCCGCAGGAAGAGGCAGGGGCTTCCTGCTTCCCCTCGGCCAAAGAGCAGGGTGGGGAAGGTGGGTGTGACGTCGAAGCCACGGCAGCCTCGAGCTCGGAATCGGGCCCAGCCGGTTGTGCGGTGCTGGTGCCCTGCCGGGCCTGCCCTCCTCATCTCTGTCTGATCCACAAGGCTTCTGTGAAGTCCTCCTTTCTGTGCCTTTGCTCAGTCCGTTTGAGGGCTGTGGTCTTCTGGCAAGTTCTCAGGGTGTGAAGCTCGTGCTCCTAAGTGTCTGAAAGGACCACCAGATGGGCCGGAGAACATCTGGAAATTGTTCCGACCGGAATTCTTTGGAATCGCCGGGACTGACGCTGCCCGCCATTGGCGCGGGCAGTTAGGGGCCTGGGCGGTGGCCTCCCGGCGCAGACGGGCCAGTGAGAGGCGTCCCCGAGCCCCAGCCGGCTGGTCAGGCCCCGGGGGAGGGGCAGCACCCTCCCGTCTCCCTCCCTGTGGCACTTCCGGCTCCTCCTGGGGCTGCGGCCCCGCCAGCGTCCCATCACGTGAGGTCGGAAAGCCCTTGTGGAACTGGGGACCCTCTCTCCACATGCCGGTGCCCGGGGGGGCAGCCGCTCACCACCCGCCAGCGCTTGCCGAGAACCGGGTGCCCCATCCTCCTCAAGCTGCTCCGGCCCAGTGTTCCCCAAAGCCGGACTCCGATCTCTCCGTGCCTGAGCCTTCCAGGCGCTTCCCCTCAGCAAGGACAAGACCGTTTGCTTTACGTGAGGGCCCTCAGCGTCGCGGGCCTGCGGCGAGACCACCGGGGCTCAGCCGCCATCAGCCGACGGTCCGGGGACGGCCTGATGACCAAGGGAAAACCTCGGGAGGGCGGAGGTTGGAGAGACGTGGAGGGGCCCAGGCCGGAGGGCGCCGTCCAAGGGCCGGTGAGGCGCTCAGAGAAGCATAAAGGGGGGCCTCAGCCTGGCTCTCGGCCCCGCCAGCACGCCAGCCGCGAAGGCGGCCTGGGACTGGCAGCCCCCTCTCTGTCTTTCAGGAGTTCATCCGCGAGGGCTGCCTTCACAAGCTCACCAAGAAGGGCCTGCAGCAGAGGATGTTCTTCCTGGTAGGTGGGCGGGCGTGGTGCTGTTGGGGCGGCCGGCGCCGAGGCCCAGGCGAGCCGCCCAAGTCAGACGGGAGCCAGGGGCGGCAGCGAACGCTCCCAGCGAGGGGCCTTCCCCGCGGGCTGCTCCGGGCGCCCGCGTGCGGGACCCTCCGAAAGCCAGAAGATAGCAGAGTCCGAGTCCCTGTTGCTGCAGGGACGTCAGGCCGAGCCCAGAGCCGGGGCCCTCCCAGCGAGTTCCCTCCATCAGCTTCCTGCCTCGCGCCCCTGAGCCGTCCTGGCCGAGGGGTGACCGGAGGACCAGCCGGGACTCCCCACCGCCTCCCGCTGGCGGGCACTGGGCGCTGGCCCAGGGGACCTGCTGACTCCTGTGGTTACTGGCTCCCTCCCGCCAGAACCGTTGAGAGAGAAAGCACGGAGGGGAGGGGCAGAGGGAGAGAGAAACTTGAGCGGACTCCGACTTGGGGCTCGATCTCCCGACCCTGAGATCACAACCTGAGCTGAAACCAGTGACTACTAGACATGGAAACTTGGCCCTTGTTTTTAAGCTTCCGTGTAATCAAGCCTCCCGTCCCAGTTCTCAGATATGCTGCTGTACACAAGCAAAGGGGTCACGGGCAGCAGCCACTTCCGGATCCGGGGCCGCCTGCCCCTCCGCGGCATGCTGGTGAGTGCCCGCGCGCCGTGCTCCGTCTCGGGCCGCCCAGCTACTGTCCCTGGGGCTCCACGGGCTCTGCCTGCAGCCTCGGCCCCTGCGGACAGGCCCGGCTCCCGTGTCCGCCTGGCTCCCGTGTCCGCCTGCCGCGCAGACCCGCCTGCCGCCCCCCGGGGAGCCTGTCCTTCAGGAGGAGCCGCAGGGGAAGACCCGAGATCGGAGCCCTGACCCACTAATTCTAGCCTGTAGAGCCTTTCTCTGTTCTCGTGCTTGTGGCTCTTCTCGCACTAGCACTTGTGTTCCCTTCATGTCACCCTAACCTAGTCCACGCACACGCATATGCGCACGCGCGCCCTCAGGACGGGAGGGCAGCACCACCGCGGACAGGCCGGCTGGCTGCAGTTCGGGGGCCGTCAGTGACCTGCTGCGCAGCGAGCCCTCTGTCCCTGCCACATGCCTGTCGCATGTCCGCGTCCCCATCACGGGCCCTTCGTTTTGACGTGATCCCACTCCTCAGCCTTACCCTTTGTGCTCGGTGCTTTTCGTGGCCTGACGAAGGCCCCGCTTGAAGGCCCCGGAGAGCCTCCTACACCCACGTTAACGCACTCTGATTTCCCTTGAGTGTAGACCTGCACTCAGCCTGGAGCCCCCTTGGGAGCAGTGAGGACAGGAGGCCAAGTTCAGGTTTTTGCCACAGAGCGCTGCTGCTGGTCCAGACCAGGTCATGACCAGGAGCCCCTGGCCTCCGTGTCCGCGGGAGGGGGTCGGACCCCACTCTGCTCTCACACTCAGCCAGTCTGTCTCACTTTCCACCCTCTTCTTCGAGGGGGCCTTCCGTTCTCGGCCCTCCGTGGTTCTTGGCACTGTCCCTCCTTCCACGGGGCACCCGAGCCTTCGGCAGGTGTCTGTACCGTTTGGTTCAGCTTTCTTAGCCCTCAGCGAAAAAGGGCCCTTTTAAATGACTGCATTTGCCTTCGCCAGAAGCCCGCCCCATCCATTCGGAAGTATACTTTTAAAAATGGACTTTCATCATAGGAGAAAACTGAAAACATAAAGTAAAAACCACTCGTGACTGGCCCACCCAATAATACGCACTGTGGGCATTTTGCGACACGGCCCCCGGTCTCTGGAGGGAGCTCGACACCCCCGGCGGCCGCGGCGGTTGGTCCCTGGCGTCTCCTGAGCTCGTAACCCGGGCTCTGTGCTCGGTGCACGGGCAGGAGCGCTGGGCGGGCAAGCCGGACCCCGGCTCTCCTAACTGTCGCCCTGCACTGGACATTTGGGCTCCATCTCGTTTTTCAGAATTAGAAAGACCAGCACGGGCTCTCTTCCGACACCCCTTCACCTACGCCTACAACTGTTGTTGGAGCAGCGGGTGCGCTGGCTTTTGAGGCCCTGAGCCGGGCCGTGCGTCACCGGGGCAACCGCACCAGCCGGCTTTCTGGCTCAGTGTGTCCCAACCCACAGCCTGGGGGGGACACGGGGCGCTCACCCCTCACCCTGGGCCACTCGGGGAGCGGCGCCGGCCCCCGGACGGTCAGCGCGGCTGACGGAGTCCGTGTCTCCTGGAGTCGGGGCCTCCCCCTGCGGTGGCGCCCCGTGCGTCTGTCGCTCTGGTCTCTGTGGCCCGCGTGTAGAAGCCTGCCTGCTCTCGGGTCCCAGACTCTTCCTCCACCTCGGAATTCCTTTTTATTTTTCCTGCAGTTTGGTTTTCTCTTGTAAAGCTGAAACCGCACTGGACAGGCGCTGTCTTACGCCTGGGACAGCGTCCGGCACAGCAGCCCCGACAACTACCAGTTGGGGGAGCGCAGTCAGGCGTCACTGTCCTCCCGTCTGTCCGTCGGCTCCCTCAGGGTCCCTGTCCTGAGTGCAGACGCCGACGTCCTTCCCCGCGCCGAGATCACAGTGGCACTTTGTCTTTCTGGCACGATTACGGTCTCTGTGGGTCCCCTTGGGTGTGGCCACACTGGGCCGCACGGCTTTCTTCCCGTCAGCGCAGCCGCCGTCCTCGTGGACACAGTTCACACGCGGGCTTCCTCCCGGGCACCGTCCTGTCGCCGCGCCAGCCTCCGTGCACAGTCTCCTGACCCACGCGCTCTGGGGAAGTTGCTATGGGGGTGAATAAGCGTGTCCCTTACTCGTCCTCCTTTTTTAAAAAGCGCATTGTTGCTCTCAAGTATTTAATTCTTCAAAACAAACTTAGGAATCATTTGGACAAATTTCTTCAAACACCAGCAGTCGGGTTTCTGACACCGCATCACATCTACATGCCAAGTAGGCTAAGGGACGCCGAGCGCTGACCTTCCCCTGCTGGCCCCTGCTCCTGCTCTCTCCGGAGCTTGTGTCCCACGAGGCTCCGCGGGGGCATCTCCCGGGCCCTGCGCAGGCTCACCGTCCATCCTGGGGCCGTCTGTAACTGGCCGGTCCCGGGGCGCGGCCGGCCGGGCCTCAACCTGAGTGCAGAGGGCAGGGCGACGGGTCTTGGCTTCGGAGAGGGGACCGCTGTCGTGTTTACAGCTTCCTCCTGTTTGTATCTGAGAGCCGGTGGCAGCAGTCACATGCGGGATTTTGGCAAAGGCATGTGCAGCACGTAGAGACGTCCGCCTTTCCCCGTGGACTCGGGGACGGGCCTGAAGCACCCTGGCAATCCCAGAACCTCACTCAGTCCTGGGACAATTCCCTGTCTGTGCTTCGGGCTGGGTCAGGTAGTGTTTGATGTGGGAGTTATTTCAGTCACTTACAACTGAGATCGGTCGTGTTAGTTTCTCTTTGAATCTCTTAGGTTTGGGTACCAGGTTTATAAAGTGAATTTCCGGTTCCCGCTTTAATAATGAAAATGCTCAATATTTTTTCCTGTGCTTGACTTTCAGCTAATAGTGCTGGACCCACCGGTGAGTAGTTGGGTGCCCTGCGGCCCACAGCTCACACTCCCGGGTGGCAGGCGCCATGGCGTGGTGACCCCCGTGCCCCTGTAGCCCCTCGTAGCGGGCGTAGACTGGCGCACGGCTTCCACGTGCCCGGGTCGTGCTGAGAGCACGGGTCCTGCCCGCCGCGTGCTCAGATGCTTGCCTCCTCTCCCGCCGCAGGTAGAGGAAGGCGAGCAGGGACGGTCCGTCCCCCACTGCTTCACCATCTGCACGGCTCAAAAGACAGTCGTCGTGGCAGCCGGGTACGAGCGCGCCACGTGTGCCCTCGCGGGGCCCCGGGGCTTCCCCGTCGCACCCCGGGGGCCCCCTCACACTCGAGAGTATCAGTCATGGGGTGTGCGCCCCCTCGAGCCCCGCTGCAGTTACAGAACCAGGAGAGCAGCTTCTCCTTGGGTGGGAAGCTTGTCCCCAAGGAGCGGCCTCCGTGCACAGAAGCTCCCTCAGGTCCGGGGCCAGCTTCACCTGCACCCTGTCCCCCCAGCAGGGCTGTCACTAGGTAGCAGCCGCTTTTCCCGAATCTCAGGAGGGTAGGCGGCCTGAGCCCAACGGCGAGCAGGTGGCTCAGTCTCTCCCCTGTGGGGACTGGGGGTCCCCGGCACCTCCCCGCGCACAGGCTCTCAGCCCCCGCCCTGCCGTGTCCTGACTGACGTCCTGGCTGACGGCAGAGGGCACGGGACACTCGCGCCCCCAGCAGCCCACACAGCCGGCCAGGACCCGGAGACTCGGGAGTCATCCTTTCTCCTGAAACCACCCCTGACAGCCACCCCCGTCCCTCCTCTCCCGCCCCCGACGGCCCCCAGCGGCACTCCCAACAGCCCCCGGGCCCGTGGGCCAGGGCACTCCGACCTTCTGTCTTGCTGAGAAGGGGGCACAGCCAGGAGCCCCTGGTGGCCCAGCTGAGCCGGCCCTGAGCCTCAGGCCCTCCCCCCAGCACGCGCTTGGAAAAGGAGAAGTGGATATGGGACCTGAACACCGCCATCGACGCAGCCAAGAGCGGGGGTGGCCAGTCCCTGGCGCTGCCGGGCGGCGTGGTGTGCACTCCTCCCTCTGGTGAGTTCGGGCAAGTTACCCCCCAAACACCCCCTCCACCTAAGCAAGCTGCTCCACAAATCCTTTTTTTTTTTTTTTTGGAGCACATGAGTGGGGAGGGGGAAGGGCAGAGGGAGCAACAGACTCCCCACTGAGCTTAGAGCCTGACGTGGGGCTCAATCTCACGACCCTGAGATCATGACCTGAGGCAGAGTCGGACCCTCCGACTGAACCACGCAGGCGCCCCCCCACAAATCTGTTTTCTTGGTCACGGGCCTCCTGCTAGCCCACGCGCTCTCCTTCCACAAGGAAAGTTCTGGGCCCCCCCTGGGGTGGGGAGGAACCGTGAGCTCTTCTGGCAGAAGCATCGTGTGGTCCTGCTCTCTGCCTGCTGCTCCCCGGTCCCCAAGGCCCCGGCCCCTCCCCAGAGCCGCAGACCAAGGGCACCCCCGGCCCTACACGCCCTCGGCCCCTGCCCTCTGCCCCCGTCTCCTCTGAAGGCGGACTCCTCCCCCAGGATCCGCGGAGGACATCTCTCCGGAGCAGGAGTCCGAAGATGCTCGCGGCTCCCGCAGCTCCCTGGAGGGGCAGGGCCAGCCCCGGGCCAACACCACGGTGCGCGTGTGCTGGTACCGGAACACCAGCGTGTCCAGAGCCGACCACAGCGCGGCTGTCGAGGTGCGGGTGCCCCGGGCTCCCCCTGCTCGCGCCGGCCGACGGGGAGGGCTTGGGGGCTCCCCTGCTCTGTCCCCGTGGGCCGGAAGCCAGTTAGGCTGACCGTCCCCGCCAGGGCTGCTGCCGGCTCTCGAGGGCAGCTCTGAGCCACGTGTTCGGGAGGATCCTGGAGGGGAGTGGCCCTGGGGTTCTCTGGTCTCACGGGGGCTGCTGCCTCCCCTCCGTCGCCTTGAGGGGCCGCTTTGGACTCCAGCCCTTCAGTCGTCCGGCTGTCTCCCGTTCAGCGTGGTTTCTAAGTTCCCATCACACACGGGGCCGAAGCCGCCAGAGCCCTGGGCTTGCCCTCCAGCGGGGGTGCAGCCCGCACGCAGGCCCGAGTCTGGGACGTCAGCCCTGACACAGGCCCCCTGTGCCTTGCCCCACGGGGAGGGCTCTAAGGAGAGCGGGGTCACGGGCCAAAGGGCGGCCATCCCCAGGTCAGGACCCCGGCCTCCTCGCAGCACCGGGCCGAGGGGCAGCGCACTCCTGCCCCGCCCACATAGACGCCACGCTCAGGGCCAGGGAGCTGCATCTCCTTGGCTCCGTGTGTATGATGGCCCGCGGTGGTCGTGGCCAGAGTCACTGTAAATCGGGAAGAGAGATGTCGTGTTCTTTTTAGCGCCTGGAATTCATTCTCCAGATTTGTAAACCTCCTTCCGTTCGACAGTGAAACAGGCCGACAGACCCGTAGCACACGGAGGGCGCGGCCGCACCCAGAGCCGCCAAGTCCGGGCCTCCGCCGAGAAAGGCCGGGGGGCGGCCATGCCTCCTGGGGGAGCAGGTGCTACTCGGGGCGGAATCCTAGGACGCGGACCGGGGCCAGTGGCTTTTTCTTTTCCTGCAGAATCAGCTTTCAGGGTATCTGCTAAGAAAATTCAAGAACAGTAACGGCTGGCAGAAGCTCTGGGTGGTCTTTACCAATTTCTGTTTGTTCTTCTACAAAACTCACCAGGTAAGGGTGCTTGACGGGGCTGTGCCCATAGCGCCGGCGGACGGTGGCCCCCGCTGGCCGCACACTCTTCCGGCTCCTTGACCCGCACCCCCGGGACGCCCCAGGGCCATGAGGACAGGGCCGGTGGGTGGGGACAGCACCTGCAGAGCCGCACGCCCCCTCGCAGGACGACTACCCCCTGGCCAGCCTCCCACTGCTGGGCTACAGCGTGAGTGTCCCCAAGGAGGCGGACGGCATCCATAAGGAGCACGTCTTCAAGCTCCAGTTCAAATCCCACGTCTACTTCTTCCGAGCGGAGAGCAAGTACACATTTGGGAGGTAATTCTGGGGTCCGTGGCTGTCCCCTGGAGGCCCCGGCTGCTGCTGCTGAGCGCGGCTCCTGGGATTTTCGCCAGCCCTTGCTTTGTCCCATTCACTCCATGTTTGGGGTTGTCCTTGGGAGGAACCTTGAGCCCAAAGCCACGGGTATGACGAGAGCACCCCGACTCCCAAGTAAGCACCTTGGGAGCTTCTGGCCTGATCTTCTCTCCAGGTGGATGGAGGTGATCGAGAGAGCCGGCAGCTCGCCTGGGAGGGCCGGGCGGCCCCACGAAGAGGCGTGAAGCCCGTCCTGCCCGACGAGGACAGAGCCGAGGAAGTGGCGCTGGGTCAGCACATGCCTGACGGCGTGTCCCAGCGTCCCCAGCGTCGGACGGGGGAGGGAGTCTCACAGTGACCTCCGGGAAGGGTGGCACCCGGAGGGCCACACGTGCACATGAAGCCGCAGGCCCAGCTCGGGGCGGAGACCGAGTCCGGCGCTCCCCCGCCCTCCCCCGGCCCGGGGCAGCGCCTGCTGAGGACCGGCCCAGAACACGACCGTGCGACGGTGCGACGCACACTGCACGCCAGCCCGGCCGAGCCGCTCCGGCGCCCGCCCCACAGGCGTCTGGAGAAGTGGAGCCGGAGCTCCCCCGAGGGCCTCCAGCTTATCAGTCCCCAGCGTTTCCTTACAAACCCAAGTAAGCGGACACGCGCGCTCCGCTCGTGCTGACGTGCGTGTGCTGCCCCTGCGGTCACGGGTCACCACGTGCCGGGACGAGGACGCAGAAGCCAGGAACCGGTCCCACCCGCTGCCAGCATCTGTCCAATTCAGGTCTTTATTGATAGTGGCAGGAGCCTCTCAATGTTCTATGAAAACTAACACCTTAACCTCAGAACATTTAGGGAAGAGAGGAAGTTCATTTTCTTAAAAAAAAACCAAAAAACAAAAAAAACCACCGAGTTCTCGCTGACTCAGTACTTTGGAGACACGGTACCTGATCCAACACCAGGCCGATCTACGACCCAGCGGCGTGGCCACCGGGGGCCTCCGGACAGGGGAGGCGGCGGGCGGGCCGGCGCGGAAGGGGACACCGGCTGCAGGACAGCCCCGGGGGGGGGGCGGGAGGGGGGTGCGGCTGTGACCTGGCAGGGATGGCCCACGTGGCCGCAGCAGCACGGTTCCGAGTCGGCCCGGGGCGCTCCGCGAGCAGCAGCGCCCGTCAGCGGGATGCCGTCAGGTGGTTCCTGCTGTGCGAAAACCTGGGGACGAGAAGTCGGGCCTGGGGCACAGCCGCCGCAGGCGGACGCCCGGACGGAGCGGGACAGACGGGACAGCAACGCGGACAGCCCGGCGCCTGGGGGCTGGGGGGGGGGGGGGGCGGCCTCACCTCTGCACCCGCTCCACCAGGTGAGCCATCAGCTTGTCGGAGATGCCGGGGCACGACTCCTCGGCCAGGCTGAAGGCGTTCTCCAGCTCCTCCAGCGCCCCCACGCCCCCGCCGCTCTGCTTGTGCTTCTCCTTGAGCTGCGGAGACCCCCGGCCCCCGTGCGCCTCACCGCGAGCTCCCGCTGAGCACGGGGGGCCCGCGCCCGAGGCCCCCCAGCCCCTCCCGAGGGCCCGCACCTGCACCAGAGACCCTAGCGGTCCTTCGGCCACCAAGTGGGGACGGGCTGGGCCCCAGCAGCCAGGGCCCAGGGCGCCCAGCAAAGGCAGCTGCTGCCCCGCCCCCACGCCCCAGGCAATCTCAGCTCTTGGTTCTCAAGAGGGGTCTCTACCGGCCTCTCAGGCTGGGGGGGGGGGGGGGCAAGCAAACCCCGTGGCTTCCTCCCAACAGAGGGTCACAGAAGCCCGTGGCGCAGGTCCAGTGGACTTGAGAAAACAGCCCAGAAACCCCAAGTGCCCCGCATGGCCAGACCACGACATCGCGACCCTCGGGCTCCCTATCACCCTCGCGTGGGATCCAGACGGAGGATGCCCGCCCTCCATCGGACCTGGCAGGCAGCAGTTACAAATGGCCCCGTGCTCCTGCCGCACCCCTCACGGAAACGGAAGGGGAAAGCGCCTGCGCACCCCCCAGGACACCCCTCCACCAGCCTCGACCGCGTACCCAGCCCACAGAATCAGGAGCCACGGGGGGGGGGGGGTGCACCTGAAGACCCGGATGCAGCCACGCCACTCCCCCCATCCTCTCCACGCACAGGCCAGCACACGCCGGGCAGGGGCTCCCGCAGACCACAGCCCTGCACCGCCCAAGTCCCTCAAGGCCCACTCCATCCACTCAGAGCAGCCCAGGGTGCTCGCGGCCCCTCTGACACTTGCCACGTCCCTCTCAGGCCCTGCCTCGCTGCCCGGCGTGGGGACGTGGTCCAGCTGAGCCGCACAAGCTCCCGGTGCCTAGCCCGTGACAGTCCCGCTCCTGCCGGCTCTCCAGCCTCCTCCCTGGGTGCGCGCTGTAGCCCCACTCCACCACTCTCCTCGGAAAGGCCTCTCTCCCTGCGCTCCAAGTGCTGCTGTCACCCGATGTGGGAACTAGGCCCATGACCAGGGTGTGGGGGTACTCGGCTGCATCATACTCCTAGGGCATTACCGACCACCCATCAGCAGGTGACACGTAGGGTGACAGGACCCCTGGGGAGGCACCCTTGAGGCCTCCCTGCCTGGGCCGGCCATCCATCACCGAGAACCGAGCCTCCTAGGCTCTCTAAACAGGTGACCCTTCCCTGTGTTTGCAATCCACAATAAAAGGTCACAGAACGCTAATTTTGTTCAAGGACCCCAGCAGCCTGAGAACACGGGAAGGTCACATAAAGGTCCCCTGTCCCAGCCACTTCTGCTCCTTTGCTCAGAAAGCCCGGCCCCCAGATCCCGGTCCCATCCCAGTGGACTCCAAGGGGCCCAGAAACCGCCCCCCACAGTGGGGGCCGGTCTGCAGAAAGTGTCTGGCCCGGCCCTCACCTCTCCAAAGACAGGCCGGACCAGCGTGGACAGGCACTGGGACCTCGGCTGCCTCTTGACGGGCTCCATAGACTGCAAGGTCAAAGCCAGGGCAGGGTGAGCAGGGGAGAGAAGAGTGCGCGCTCCCAGGGGGCAGGCGTGCTCCCTCCCCCACGTTTCTGAGCTCCTTACAAGGCACAGCCCGGGGAAGCACCCACACCAGGGTACCTGCCACCCCTGAAGCAGCCCCCCCACCCGCCCGGCCAGGTCAGACCTTCTGGGGGCCGTGCAGGGCGGTCCCCTTGTGCAGTTTGCTGTGCGGGCTCGGCCGGATGGTGGGGGGAAACGTCCAGATGGGACCCTGCTCTCCGTCCTCGGCATCTGCATCACTGGGGTAGAAGGCGAAGAGCTGTGAGGGCCCTGGGGGCTGGGGGTCCCAAGTCCCACACCTTCTCGAGCCTCCCATTTATTTTGGAGGCAACCTCACGGCCCTAAACGCTAAGTAGGCCCGCCTGGGCTTCGGGAGCCGCTGGCCCGTGGCCGTGAGGCTGTGCCCCGTCCGCAGGGCCCCCTACATGTCCGAGTCCTCGGAGCTGGACTCCTCGCCGTGCCCCTCCGACTTCCAGCGCTTGTAGCGGTCGATGAGCTCGGTGAGGAAGGAGGTCTTCTTGGTGTAGCGCGCGAGGAACTTGTGTTTCAGGAGCTCCTTGGCCGTGGGCCGCTGCCAGGCGGAAGGACGCAGGTCACCCGGTGTCAGGGACAGCGGGGCTCTGCCTTCAGGCCCCACGGCTCCCCGCTCCCCGGGGGGCCTGGTAGGAGGAGGCAATGGGGGGATACACCCTCCATGCACCCCCCGCCCCGGTGCACCCGCTCCACAAGCTCCCCTAGAGCTAAGCTCCTGGCCGGTCCCACCCTGGATCCGGAGGGGGCAGCGGGAGGGGGTACCTGGCCCGGGGAAGGGGCCCGTTTCAGAGCAGCTCAGGCCCCTCCCACCCCACCCCACGAGCCAGGGCTTACGAATCGGGGGTCTTTGTTGAGGCAGGCCTCCACAAATTCCTTGAAGGGCTTGCTATGGTGGCCCTCCAGGGTGGGCGGGCTGTTCTTCGGGATCAGGAACAGGACACGCATGGGGTGGAGGTCAGAGTTCGGAGGCTCGCCCTTGGCCAGCTCGATGGCTGTGATCCCCAGCGACCAGATGTCGGCCTGGACAGAGACCCACACAGGACCGTGGCTCCTGGGGGCTCCCCGGGCCGGGCCACAGCCACCCTCCTCCCCGCCGCTGTGCCCACCTTGAAGTCGTAGGCCGACTGCTTGATGACCTCGGGTGCCATCCAGAAGGGGGTGCCCACAAATGTGTTCCTCTTGATCTGCGTGTCCGTGAGCTGCCCCGCCACCCCGAAGTCCGCCAGCTTCACGTCCCCCTGCTCCGAGAGCAGCACATTGGCGGCTGCTCGACACAGGACAGCAGGTGTCACGCTCGGCCCCGTCCAGGGCCCCACCCCACACACAGCTGCCCAAAGAAGCACACAGCCCCTGGGGACACCAGCTCGTCCGTTTCAGGGACCTCAGCTTTCCTGTCCAGCCAGGGGGCCAGAGACCCGGCTGGGTCGCCGCAGGCCC
>CM052883.1:172431651-172458723 GCA_028534135.1 Potos flavus
CCGAGGAGAGTATGGACGTTTCTGGGGCATGTCCCGGGAGACTGCGTCTTCCAAAGAGCTGGGCGGCGGGCCTGTGGGGCTCAGAGCTACGGTCACGTGTGCGCATCCCGACCGTCTCCAGGCCTCTCCGCCCTCTACCCCGGCCGCCTCTGACCTAAGTGCCGGCTCCCTGCACGTTCCTGTCCCCCCACGGCGAGGCTCTCGGAGGGCCCGGTCTGGAGGGCCAGGCCGTGCCACGCGCCGAGGGGCCTGTCTGAGAAGGGGATCGTGGTGGAGTCGCGTGAGATGCGGGCTGGGGGCAGCGCCATGCAGGAGGCATTCCGTCCGGTGGCGTTTCTTGAGTGGGGACGGGCGGTGGAGAACCCTTCTTTCCTCTGGCAGGGGCACCCTCGGCCCTGAGCCTCAGGCAGGAAGGGGGTAGCAGCCGTGGGGAGTGGGGAGCACCCCCGCCCCGGCCCCTTTGGCTCCAGCAGGCTGGACCACGGACTCCCCCACGGCCCCCAGGGCAGGGCGAGGATGAGGACAGCTCCAGCAGGACAACGGACCGCTCTCCCGGGGCTGGATGACACACGAAGAGCTGCGTGGGCCTCATTGTGTTCTCGCCCTGGAGCCATGGCATGAGAGGGGCGGTGTGGGGAGAGAGAGGAATGGGAGAAGCTCCTCGGGGACCCGAACAGGGACATTCAGGGCCGGGCAACAGGGAAGGAGAGCCCCGCCGAGACCCGGGGTAGGGAAGGGACAGGCCTCCCGCTCCCGAGTTGGTTTTTAGTCATTTCTGTGACGGGCTCGGGGCTCAAACTCTGGATCCCGAGACCAAGAGTCACATGCGCCACCGGCGGAGCCAGCCAGGCGCCCCCAGCTGCAGTCACTTCTGCATTCAGGGACGCAGTGTCTGGGGAGAGCTGTCCTTCACGAGCATCGGCCGAGCCTGGTTGCCCAGAGATGTGTCCCCCCAGAAAGCCGGCGTGAAGGAGGAACCCCTCTTGTCGTCCGCTGCTGGCATCGGAGAGCCCAGGAGCCTCCGGCGGAGCCGTAGTGGGTGCGACACCCGTCGGCGCGGGAGCTGGGGGGGCCCTGGGGGGGGCAGCCGGCGCCGCAGCAGGGGCCCCGGCCTCGGGCCCTGTGGGTGGGGGTGGGCTCCGAGGCCGGGGCGCCCTGCTCTGCCTGCAGCCCCCCGGCAGAACCAGAGACGCCTCCAGACGTGGGTGGGCTGTGCGCTGGCGGCCTGGCTGGGGCCCTTCCCTCTCACCACCTCAGCACAGGACACACGTTTGCGTTTAAAGATAAAAAATTACGCATCCGTACCATTTCCAATGCACATTTTAGGGTTACGAAATGTTTTACTTAAATGCTTTGATTTTTACCTCTTCTAAGGTGAAAAATGTTGATTCTTCGCAATATTAATACTATTTGCTTTACGCCACAGGTGCGGTAACGTCTTCGGGACAATGATACTGTTACAACAGGGCCGCAGCTGAAGCTTGCGCTTCTCTGGTTTGGGCACCTTTCCCAGCAAAGAGATACAGTTAAACTATAGTATCAGTGGAATGATTGGGTTTTCTGGGTGCTTAGCTCACCGACCTGACACACAAGCTCATTTGTTTGGTTTCCACAAACCGACTGTTCTCAAGGTCTCAAGGGGTCTTTGCTTTTGTGAACCCTCCTCAGTGACTGTGGTGTCAGAGCGGCACAATGAGGCACGCTTTGGGGGCCGGGCCGCGGCTTCCCAGGCAGGTCCCCTCCCGCTGGACGCCCGCGCCGCTCCCGCCTTCTGCCGAGATAACGTCCCGGTGGACGACCTGTCGCTGGGGGTTTCTCCGGCGTGTGCGGGATAGGTGTCTAGGGGTGGGGTTGCCCGTCCCCGCGGGGGCTGCGCCACCCCGCCCCCCACCGCCGGCCCCGTGGGCAGGGCTGGGACAGGCCAGCCTCCCGGGCGGGGAGAAGGAGCTGCGATCATTCGGGTTTGCGTTTCTTTTTCTTCCCCCTTCTTCTTCTGGATTTTTGTAGCTGATGAGCTCTTTCGAATTAGGAATATTAATCCTGATATTCTCAATGTTCAATTACAGCTTTTTGATTGAGGAAAAATGCACTGTTACGACATAAATGTCCCCATTTTAGCCATTTTAAGGTGTATAAAAATTAGAGTGTTTGGTGTAGTGGCATTTTGTATATTTATAACGTGGTACAGCCATCACCACTGTCACCCCTGAGACATCTCTGTGGCCCTGGAAGGAGCCCCATAACCAGGGGACGGTCACTGCCATCCCCCAGCCCTGGTGACCACTCCTGCTTTCGGTCTCAAGTTAAAATATTTTTGAAAATGTTAAATGTTACAAACATTTTTATCCAGGATGTGTTTTGTCTTTTGTTGTTGCTGAATTTTGAGTCCCATTTAGGAAGGCTTTGTCTATCCCCGGGTAGAGAAAAGTCACCCGCTTCTAGTACTTACTCCGTGTTTACACTTGCTATCCGCATGGAGCCCGTGTCCGTGTCCAGGGTGACCTGTGGGTCCTGACTGGTCTCCGTCCACGCTTGTCAGCAAAGCCATCTTTTCCGCACCTTCCTCGCTGACTCTGTGTGGTGGGCACTGGGGTCTGGCTGTGGCTGTCCCACGTCCCCCCGGCCCCTGCCTGCATGTGGCCCCCCGCCCCGTTCCACGCCAGGTGCCGCGTGGGCCTCCCTCACCTCTCTCCTTCTTAATGTTCTTCCTGGCTATTTCTGCTTTTTAGAAACATTTCCTCCCATGTGAACTTTATAATTAGTTTGTTTAAATCTAAGAAAAACCCCATTCTGATACGTTTACAAGGATGGCATTAAATGTCTAAATTGACTTGGGAAGAACTGTCTTCACGAGACGGATTTCGTCTCCAGAACCGGTGCTTCTGTCTGCTCACGTCCACTCGAGGTCCCAAAGGTACATGGGAAGGTTTCCTCACCCAGGCACTCACACGTCTCGTGTGCGATACGTGGGAATCTGACCTTTCTGTTGCCGTGGGAAACGGGGTGTCTCTCTCGCTGTGTCTTCTAACCCTGCGTGAAGACGGCCCCCCTCCGATGTCCGCACGGCTCAGCCCCCGCCGCCGTCCTGAGCGTCCCCCATGCGGCCAGCCGGCCCCAGGACCGGAGTCAGGTGCAGCCGGCGCCCCTGGCCTCCCCTGTCTCAGGCACCGACCCTGGGGTAGGCGCAAGGGGCCAGGCTGGGCTTGGCGGGAGCCACGGGCCTTCCAGCGCAGCCGACTGCTGCACAGGAACCTCGTGCGTCGGGGTCCCTGCTTCGCCGGGAGGCCGGATGGGACGGCAGGGCCGCTGACCTCAGTAGGCCTTGGCTCAGCCATACGTCGTACAGAAAGGCACCAGATGGAGAGGGCACACGCAGCCCCCCGGCACCGTGTGCCTGTGGCCAAGCAGGAGTCCGGCCCGCCCGGGGAGAATGTCCTCGCCTCAGAAAGCAGAGAGGGGACTGCCCGGAGCTGGTGGCCACGGGGGAGCCCCTGAGGGGGCTGGAGGCTGTTGTTGGCCAAGAGGAGGCATCACATGGCCTGGGGCTGGACTGTGCAGCCGTGCCAGGCGGGACGGCTGAGCAACCCGCCCCCCGTTACCGGTGCGTGTGCACGAGTGGGACTAGGAGCGCGTGCCCGTGACGCCGCGTGTGTGTGCGTGTGCCCGCGCGTGAGCTCCCCATCGTGGCGAATGGCAGCAGACCCCTCCTCAGGGAAGACGTTGGGACACTCCCGGGCTCACCGCCCCTGGGCCCCTGGGCAGCGGCATGACCACAGGCACAGAGAAAGATGGGTCACCCCTCATGGCCGTGAAACTTTATTGGAATGGAACACACGCAGCAAGCTTCCTGTTCACGGGCTCGTGCACTCTGAGGTCAGTGTGCCGGCCTGGAGCCCCACGCCCTGGTCCCTGCCGCACGGGGACCCTGCCATGGGAGGGGGACACACTCCTCCCTCTGGAAATGGATTAAGCAACCAGCACATAAGATTCATGCCCTGTCTGGGAGGTCAGTAAGACCCCACGGCTCCTCCAGCCTCGGCCAGGCCAGTGTCACCTTCCGACTGAATGAGCAGGGCCCACTGCCCACAAGGACCGAGGCCAGCTCATGTCCTGACCTGTCCCCCTTCACAGAGGGGACCCAGGCATCACGTGGAGCCTCGTGTTCCCAGCTCCCTTCCTTTCGGACCCAGGGGGCGGCCCTGACTTTCTGGCCCCACAGAGAGGACTTGCAGAAGTTCCAGGGGAAGGGGAGCGACGGGGAAGGCACCCAAGCCCGGCTCCAGGCCAGGGAGGCCCCCTCTGCCGCCCCTCCCAGAGGGCCTGGGTCTGCAGGCGAGGGGCTCAGCGTGGGGCCTGCAGCGCGGAAGCAGGGCCCTGAGTGTCGGAGCCTTCCCGGCCTGGTCGAGGAGGACGTGGATGCTTGCCGGGGCCCAGGGCCTTCTGCGTCGGCGAGCCTGGCTTCAGCTCGTGCCTGAGCCGGCCGCTCATCTCTCCGGCAGCAGCACAAAGAAGGCAGCCTTCAGGAAGCGGCCGAAGCTGCAGAGCGCGGCCACCAGCCAATGGGAGCGGAAGCCGGGCTCCGTGCTGACCACACACTTGAGGACGTCGGTCTGGGAGGCAAGAGGCCACGGTTAGAGAACAGAGTGCCTTGCACGAGACGTCAGCCCACTGCCATAAGGGGGTGCCCGAGGGCGTGAGGGAAGGTCCGCGCTCTGCTCCGGACTGCGAGAGGGGACGCAGAGGTGGCAGGCGGGACACTGCCCCGCTGGGGACTCCACCACCATCCCCAGGCCAGGGGCCAGCTCCCCACATGGCCACCTGCCCACTGCCTGGGCACGGTGGGGCCTGGGGTACCGGGAAGCGACCGATCCAGCGGCACTCCCCCTCAGAACAGGAGTGGGAACCGAGCTTTCCAGAAGCCCAGTGAACGGCCATTCCTTACTCCTTTCTATTCCTGCTCAGAGATAAAATCTGTTCTCTGCAGTCTGGACTCGGACGGTGGGGTCAAGCAACGTCCTTGCCGCCTCCACGGAGAGGACGCGGGGGACAGAGGCCTCGGGGTCTCTCTGCTGAGGAGTGGCCACAGCCACGGGTCGTCCTGGAAGCAATCCCGTCCCCGCCAATGCCAACCTCAGAGGAGAGCTGAGCTCTGTCGTCCCAGCCAGCGAGCCCCACACACCCTTGCCCACCACCCGTTACGGAGGAGAAAACGGACATCTCCTCTGGGGGGCCCTGGCCGGGGCTGGGCGGGCAGCTGGAGGCACGGAGACCGTGGTGGGCATGAGCCACACGCCCACCCCCGCGGGCTGGGCCGGTCTCCCCTTGGGCATCGGAACGTGGCTGGGAGGGGGCGCGGTGAGGGTGCTCTGGGCAGGGGCAGGAGGGGCCAAGGGGCCCACATCAGCAGGCCGCCTGCTGCCACGGCCCTGGGCGCAGAGGGAGCCGAGGACGGGTCGGTGCTGGGGCTGGGCAGCAGGAGCGGCCCCGGCCCTGCCCCCTCCCTTCGCCGCCCCCACCCCCAGCACCGCACGTTCCCCCTCACCCATCCGCCACGCCTTCGCAGCCAGGGCGCCAGGGTCTTGCGCACAAACTCCCCGAGGCAGTCGACGAGCGCGTGGACCATGGCGGGCTGGGCCTGCCGCACACAGTCGACAGCCAGCCCCGCCGCCACCAAGTACACGGACACCACCTTGCCCCATGTGATGCCTGCAGGGAGAGAGACAGACGCCAGTCAACAGAAGGCCACCCAGACCCTGGCTCCGGTCCAGCCCTCAGGGCCTGAGACTCGGAGCCACCTCCCCGCCCCTCCCTACAGCTCCCCACCCGCGTGGACAGAAGCGCGAGCCCCCCAGCCGGCACCCGCCTCGGGTCAGTCCTGCCGCCCTCTCCTGCGCACCCGTGCCAGGGCCCAGGCCAGCCTTGCCCAGCGCCCCGTCCCCCAGAGGAGGCGAGCAGGCAGCAAGGCCGCTCAGGGAGCAGGCAACGGAGGCTAGGGGGGAGGGTGACCGACCCCCAGGCACACCTGCCCCCGGGTGGCCAGGCGAGGGCACCATCCGCAGAAAGAAGCTGAGGCCCAGACCCGCGGCCGCTGGGAGGCAGAGCCCTGGGGGAGCCCGCCCGGCGGGAAGGCCAGTGTGGGGAGGCCGCCCGCCGATGCCGGGGCGCGAGCGTCCTTCGTGTGCAAGGGGAGCTCGCCAGTCCGCGCGAGAACAAACAGAAACCTTTCCAAAGAAATACGAGCACAGAAGAAACAGCTGCTTCACAGAAGAAAAACTACGCATGCATCAAACCTCTGAAAAGTGTCTGCCCTCACGAATAACCCAAGAAAGGTCAGAGAAAACCAGGTGGAGATGGCAGCCCGCCGGAGGAAAGCTGCTCCCGTCAGCCCGGGCTGCGCCCATCAGCCCTGGAACCAACAGCCCGAGGCGCCCGCAGGCTCCGTAAAAGGGCGCGGGCCGCACACGGCCCTGGCAGGACGGGAGCCCGCGGAGGCGGCGGCAGCGGGCAGAGGGCACCGCTGCCCCTCCATGCACTTGCCCGCGGCATTTCCGGCAAACCCGGCTCCCCTGTGCTCGCGGCCCTACTCACGCTCGCCAAAAGGTGCAAGCAACAAACACCCCTCAGCGGTGCAAGGAAGAGCAAAGGCCCCAAACCGGGGACTAGGACTCAGCCCCGGAGAGGGATGGAGCCCGACACCTGCCACGGCTGGGGGGGCCGGAAACGGCGCTCCGTAGGAGCAGCAGACGCAGAAGGCCCCATGTGCTGTGTGAGCCCGGGCACAGGAGCCGTCCAGAACCAGTACGGGCTGGGAGACGGGGCGCGGGAGGGGTGTGGAGTGAGTGCCGGGAAACGGGGCCGAGGGACAGCAGTGTCCGTGCGCGTCCCGATGCCTCAGTGCCATGTGAGCTCCATCACCGTAACAAGAAAATTTTTAAGACCCATAAATTGGACTCCAAACCTCTCCTGCCTAAAACCCTCCTGTTACTGTTACTTTCCATCTCTTTCAAAATAAATCCAAGTTACGGAGCGCCACCCGGCTGGCTCCAGTCAGGGAAACACGTGCCTCCCGATCTCAGAGGTGTGAGTTCGAGCCCCACCTTGGGTGTAGGGCTTACTTAAAAAAAATCTAAGTCTGAAATCACAGCTGAGCCCCTGGCCCCAAGGCCCCATTCCCGCCACCAAGGTCCTGCGCCCGCCATCCCCACCTCCACGGGCCGGGCCGTCAGGGCCCCGGGTCAGTGGCCGCGGTCCCCCCCATGCTTCCCCAGCTGAACGCCACCCGGAGAGAGGCCTCCGGGTCCCACGAGAGGACAGCCTGCTCCACGTGGCGGTGACACTTGAAGGTATGGAAGGGGCTGCTCACGTGGTCTCCAGGGGGCGGGCCGCGGGGGTCTTCTGTGTTTTATTTCTTATGGAGAGATTATCTCACTGCCATAAATCGGTAATCAGTTACCATAAATTCCAGCGGCGTCAGTGCGGCCGCCAACTCCGGCCCAGCCCCCACCCGCCTGCCACCAGGCCCCTTCCCGCCGCGCAGGGGTCTCCCGTCTCCGTGGATTTCCCTGCTCCAGGTGTTCACTGAGAAAGGGCCCCCGGCCGGCACTCCTCGGTGGGTCTGGCTCCTCACACCCGGCACAATGGCTGCGGGGTGCGCGCTTTCGTCCTTCCCACGGCGGCGTGATGTTCCGCCGCAAGGACACCCGTCTGGCGCATCTCTGCCCCAGGCAACGGGCGTGTGGGCTGCCTGCGCGCTGTGGCCATTCCGGGTGACGCGCTCGGATCGTCTGCGTGGCGTCTGTGCACACGAGTGCACGAGCGCCCGCCTCTCGTGGCGGACACCCGGGCTGGGGACACCCGGGGCGGGGACTCCTTTTGGGGCAAACCGCGCTCCCAGGCAGCCGCGCCACCCTGGGTCCCACCGGTCACGTCCCGCCCCAGCTCGAGCTCCTCGGAGGGAGGACGGATCCCGCCACCCCGCGGGTCCGCGGTGGTTCTGCTGCGCGGCCCGAGAGGGGCACTTCTCCTGGGCTCCTGGCCAGCTGCCTGTCGGCTTGCAGACACGGCTCTTCTGACCCTTTGCTCATTTTTAGTATTGGTTTCTAAGAATTGTTTATGTTTTGCATTTTCTGATCTTTGTGTGGTAAAATATTTTGCTCTTGTAATAAAAAAAAAAAATCTCCTGCCAACTCTTAATCAGGGAGGGAAAGATCCGTGTTTCTCCCGAAGGGAGCGGAGCAGCCGCAGGGCGGACGCTGCCAGGAGCCGCGCTGGTGGCCCCTGCCTCCCACGGGAGCTCGGCCGCCCAGATCCCCGCCCCGCGGTCCTCAGGCTGCCCCGGCACCGGCCAGAGCCCCGAGGAAGAGGGGGCGCAAGGGGCCGCAGGAGGGTCAGTGTGTGCCTGGGGAGGGGCCACGGGAAGATGGGGACCAAGGCTGGCGGCGCCTTGTGGCTGTGGCTGACCCTGTGGACAAAGGCGGGTGGACGAAGGGCGAAGGGAGGCCTGGCAGCAGGGGGGAGGGTGGGGGGGGCAGCCGCAGCTGGCGAGGGGCTAGGTCGCAACAGAGGGAGCGGATCTGCGACCCCACGCTCCAGGGAGCCCTGCTCCCGCTCCCTTTTCAGACGGCTCTGGGTTCAGAGATGTTAAGAAACCAGCTGTGGGTCACACAGGCCGTGAGGGAGCAGCTGCCCCGGAGCCCACAGGAGTGAAGGCTGCGGAGGGAAGGGCTGGGAGCCGCGTGGGGCAGGCCTGCAGCGCCGAGTGGCTGGGGGAACGTGCACGTGAAGGGGTATGTTCTGTCCCACCTCAAACGAAAATCACAAGATTTTCACTGAACCCCACAAGTGGATGGAGCTGCGGTGGCCTGTGTCCACTACCCCCACCCCTCCCCGTCCCAAGGCCTTCCCTCGTCCTCCCCGAGCCCGGAGCCTTTTGGAAGCTCTCGGGCCTGAACCGCGCGCTGAGCAAGGCAGGCAGGTGGCGTGGGTGCTGTGTGGGGGCCCCCGTCCTGTCTCCTGCCCGCATACCAGCCAGCACCGCGGGCCCCACCCGGGTGCCCGGCTCGGTCCCGACCACCGGCAGGCCAGAGCTGCCTTCTGAGAGCTAAGCCTTCCTTTTACAGCCAGACCTCGGCGCAGAAACCAGCCGCCCGACAGCCCCGAGGCAGACACACGGCGGCCACCCACGCACCAGCATCGGGCCCAGGACACGGGAGCCCAGGGAGGGCTGAAGGTGGCCACCAGCCTCGAATGCCCCCCGGGCCCCACCCGCTGCCGCCTCCTCGAGGCGCCGTCCCAGGTCCCCCTCACGGGTTCCCCAGGACCCGGGTCGGGACTGTCAGGACACTCTGAAGGAGACTGGCCCTCCGACCGGCCCACCCGGGGAACCCCCGTCATGACGTCCCAGCCTTGCTGACTTCTGCCTGGGGGGTGAGTGCTGATGGCCCTGGAGAAGGCTGCTTCTGCAGCTGGCCGTCCCGTGGCCTCCTTAGGAGGGGACACTAGAGGTCAACATGCGGTCATCCCAGAGAGATGCGCTCGGCGGGAGCTGCCCCCCTCCCAAGGGATGAGGCGGCCCCTCTCCTCCAGGTCCTTTCCCCTCCGGGGGGGGCTCCCTGCAGAGTGTGGGCTGCGTCTGCAGGGGGTGGGGACTGTGGCTCCCCGGGTGCCCCCCACCCTAACTGTGCTGCCGTCCCCATCATGCTATGGACAAGGAAACCAAGGCCAAGGTCACTCGGCTGGTCAGCAACAGACCCAGAATTGCCTCCCAGAGGAGGGGGTACGAGGCCTCCCTGCTGCCTGGGGCCCTTCCAGGGAGCCCAGAGGGAGGCACATGACCACTCGCTCCCCACTCCAGCGGGCATGTGGCACCTGGCCTCACTGGCTCTGCGGCCCCCCAGCTTTCCCTCCCTGCGCACTGTGACACCCCGAGGGGCCGGGAACACCTGCAGGGGCCGCTGGCGGAGGAGGGGCCGAGTGGGGCTGGGACTCTGGCGGCTTAGGGGGCAGAGCTCAGCATCTGTGTCACAGGTGGGGAGATGAGGTCTGCGGACCCCGGAGAGCCCAGCAGGGTTCCAAGGACCTGGGGACAGGAGGGTTAGGGGGGAGCCTAGAGCCTCCGGTGCACCTGGCGGTGGGTGCACGACAGGAAGCGGCAGGAGCTGAACTTGGGGGCGAGGGCACAGAGCAGAGGCAGCGGGAGCAGATGTCCCCTGCTCCTAGGACACTGACGGGGCTCCAGGAGATTCCCACGGAGACAGGTGTGTCGTGGTTCCCCAGACTCCCCAGCAAGCCGCTGCACAGCGCTCATGCCCTCGTCGATCCTCCCCTTGATGCGGGGCTCCCCCCGCCACGGGCCTTCGACCACCCCAGTTCGTTCGGGAGAGTGACACCGTAACTCCTGAGGCTACCTCACAAGAGCCCGGCGATGCCCACCCAGGCTGTTTGGGACCCTCCCCTTTGGGACCTGGAGCCACGCTGTGAGAGGCCCCTTTCCCAGGCCCGGGCCACGTGCAGGACACACTGGGGACAGCCTGGCCCGCAGCCAACGGCCGGCACCAACGGGCAACCTGGAGCAGGCCGGCAAGGCCTCAGCCCACCGCACCCCAGCCAAGGCTGGTCAAAGCCACGCGAGAGGCCTGGGGTCAGCTGCCCGGCGGACACCCCCGTCCTCAGAACCTGGGGGCCCCCCGCACAGCGCTGTTCGAGTCAAGCTTCTGGGCGGGTTTGTGCAGCAGGAAGGTGGCCCCGGGACCTGTGGGGGCTCCCAGTGCCTGAGGCCCCGCACTGGCCCCCAGAGCCCGGCCCCCAGCAGCACGGGGGCACCCGGGGGGGGGGGCAGGCCTACCTCCGGAGAAGATCTGAGACGCCACAGCCAGGAAGGCGTCAGTCACCACGCTCTCGGACTGCAGGGAGATGTTCAGCTGACGGGCCACGTTGCGGTAGATGCTGGGCCGAATGATCTCCAGTTCGTCCCCTGGGCAGTCACACAGTGGGGTCAGAGGTGCTCGGGCCTGCCTGACCCCAGCCACACGGTCACGCAGCGCGTGGCCCGTGGCCACAGCTGGCACCGAACAGGCCTGATCGCCGACCCCCCCGCTCAGCCTGTCAAATTCCCACCCCCGCTTGACCCCACCCCGGGGACGAGAAGACCCACGAGGTACCATGGGCACCCCCACACCTGCCTTCCGACAAGCCAGCCACCCCCCACCCCCACCCAGGACTGAGCCGGCCGGGCCGGTGGGGCGGGAATCCCGAGGAGGAGCAAGGACCGTGCCTGATGGGTGACTCATGGCCCACAGCAAGCTGCCCGGGCGGCAGGCGGACCCGGCAGGCAGCCAGAGCCCCGCAGGGGCGGGGGCTATGCCAGCGACCCCACACAGGTGGGGCCCCTGGCTGCTGCCTCCGGGGGCGTCCCCAATCAGGCCCCGGCACGGCTCTGTGAACCGAGAAGCTAAGCCTTCGCCCGGGGCCACAGCACCGCCCAGGCTCAAACCTGGGCTCCCGGTGCCAAGTGGGTGTGTCTGGGTGGGCGGCCACACTCAGCAGAGGAAATGCCCTCTCAGCAGCGCCCCTGGCAGCCAGGGGCCGGGAATTCCGCGCGGCCCGCGGACTGCGTGTCCCCCAGCCCAGGCACTTGTGCAGCCAAAGCAAACAGGGAAACGCTGTGGACAGGACAGCCCGCGCCGATAAGGGCGTCCGCGTCGTCCCTGGGGCCAGCTGCACTCCATCTAATTAACTGAGATCTGGATGCAGAGCAGAGACCGGCGAGGCTGGCGGGCGGTGGGGGGCGGGGGGCAGATGGCATGGAAATTCCCAGGACAGGCCTGGCCGTTCCCACACGCAGACCTTGGGGCCCAAGAGACTGACCATGGGGACGCGACCCCGGCTTCTTCCTGTGTGCTGCTGCCCCAGGAGCTGGGTGCCTGGGCTGGGGTGGGGTTGAGGGGGCTTGGGGCACGCTGGGCGGGGGGGGGGGGAGGGAGACTGTGCCAGGCGTGAAAGGGCCGAGCCGTCCAAGAGCAGAGTGCAGCGGCAAGGCGAGAATGAGAGCACTCTGGGGGTCCAAGTCCTCCCCCTCCTTAGCCATCTGCCAGGGCTGAGTCCCAGGGACCGGGCAGAGCCTGATGGGGGAAGGACCCTGAAGGCCCTGCTCCTGAGAGGGCCGGTGCTGGGCACCTGGCCAGCCCCTGCTCCCCAACACCAGGCCCGGGGCGTCGGGGCTCTCAGCGTGGGACACGGGGGACCGAGGGCACAGAAACCAGCCTGGTTGGAATGGCAGAGCCCGAAGCAGGGACTCGGGGCCCGGGGCAGACGCGGCACCAGCTCCCGCGCACAGACGAGGAGACCGAGACCGGGAGGCTGGGGACAGAGTGGCAGAACAGGCCAGGGCAGAGGCAAGACTTCCTTCTGGCTCCCCCAGGGGTCAGGGAGGAGCTCTTGGGAGACCAAAGAACCATCTTCTCCAGGGCCCTCTAGAATGTTCCCCCAGTGCCATCCCCACAGCCCAGCTGAAGAAACAGCCATTGGAGGCTGACCTCATGGGAGTCCAGGTCCTCTGGATCCCTGCCTGATTCCCCAAACCCCACTGGCTCTCCACACCTAGGAACCACTCCCCTCCCCTGGGGCCCAGGTGGGCTACCACGCCTCCTGGCAATCCTCTACACCGCCCCGTGGAGTCCCTGTGCCCGCCCGAGCCCCTGGCCCACGCCGGGGCAGCTGGGTCTACACAGCCCTGCTCTCAGGCCACACAAGACAGGGACCAGCAGACCCTGGTGTCAGCCTGAGAAGAGGCAGGGCGTCCCCTCTCATGGAGGACCCCCTCCAGCCCCGGATCCTGGGCCAGCCTTTCCCCCGACACTCTGCGGGAAGGCTGTCCCATCAGGGTTCCATCTTTGCCCCCCACCCCCAACAGCCAGTTCTAGAGGGAGCCGACCAGCCCCACCCCCTCGGAGGTCTAGACCCCAGAGAAGATGGAAATAGTCCCCACGCTGTGCGGGACCCACTCCAACCGCGTACCCCCAGGTGTCTAAGCATGACCAGCTGGCCAGCCGGGATTTCGGCTGCCTAGACCCATGGTGGCTTTGACCCTCCTGGGGCACCAGATTTCTAGAGGGAGCCCTGCCAGGCCTCCACATCAAGAGGAAAGAGCAGTGGGATTTCAGGCAGGAGCTGCAAAGAACTACTTTCCAAAATAAACACTGGGACACGTGGTCCCACAAAGGATTTTTGTGCCCAGCTCAGTACAAGGGTCACTCTGGAAGTTTAACCACAGAAACAGTATTCTTCCTGAAGCTTTCTAGTCTTTACGGCCAGAATGTCTGAAATCTGGGCTGAGCAGGCCTATTGGGGAGCTCTGTGGCGGGTGGGCAGGGGAGCCTGAGGGGTAAAGAGGGGAGTGTGGGTAGGTCTGCCTTGCGCAAGGCTGTCCCCACCACCCCCGGCCAGCCCCCTCTCTGCCCGCAAAGGGAACGGAGGCCCAGCCGCGGAGGGCACCTCCGGGGCACCCGCCCGCCAGGGCCCGCACTCACCCAGGCGCAGCAGCACCGCGCACACCTCGGCCAGGCGCCCTCCGGGGGCGGGAGCGGCGCGCTCGGGCGCGCTCCAGGCGAGGCCGGCGCGCAGCAGCCGCGCGTGCACGAACTCCCGGCCGAGCGCCTTGGCCTGGGCCACCAGCTCCTTGTCGGTGGGCGAGCGGTCAAAGGCGTCCATGATCTCCGCGGCGAAGACCGAGGAGCGCCGCAGCACCTCCATGGCGGGGACGCGGGCCAGGGGCGCGGCACCTGCAGGGAGACAAGCTCAGCGCCCCGGCCTGGCTGGCGGCCGGGAGCCAGCCCCGGGAGGAGGTCGCCCAGCGGGGGCAGGGGGGAGAGGCGCGAGGGGCGCGGGGAAGGGGCGGAAGGGCTGCCGCCGACTGCGAGGGACCGTTCGTCTTGGGGCCCCAAATCTTGAAAGACATGGTGTCACATTCTTTCGGATTCCAAGTTAAATCCCCAAATCCGCACGGCTGCCGGGGATAGGGAGGACCGCGGGGGGTTGGCGAGACGCTGTGGGGCCGCCGTGCCCGCGCTCGAAGACGAGTGACAGGCGACGGGCCAGGATCCGGCCCGGCCGCGCGCTCCGAGGACACCCGGCCCCGCGCCTCGCCGTCCTCGCTGTTGGTCCCGGGCGTCGCCGTTCCCACGGCGAGGTCGCCCGGCTCACCTCTCCCGCCGCATGTCGCGGGCGCGGGGCCGGGGAGGGGCTGTGGCCTCAGGACCTACTGGCCGCCGTCTCCGCCGACCTCGATCCTTCCATCCAAAGCGGCGAGGACGCGCGCGCGCCCCTCTCCAGCCCGTCTGCGCCCGGGCCCGGCTGGCGCGCGAGTGCGCGGGGCCTCCGCGCTCCTGGGGGGCGCGCGGGGCGCACGGCGCGGCTCTCCGCCGGCGAGAGGCGAGGCTTGGGGCTTCGCCTTCTAAGGAAAAGGCAGCCCCCGGGGCGGAGCCGCAGCCCAGAGCTTCCCCGCCGCCTCCCCGCTTAAGGAGGACCGAGCGAGTTCCCGGTAAGGCTCGGGGAGGGCCCCCGGGCGGGAGCTGTCCCCGCAAGGCCCGGTGACTGGAGCCTAGCTCTGGCATCGGCCGCCTGGGTTCACACCCGGCTCCATTTTCTTATTGTTTTGGAGATACCCATATTCTGGATATGGGCCCCCGGCCCGGCACATGGTTCTGTATTGTCGATGGATACTCGAAAATGTACGGTATTGAAGATACTGCAGAAATTCTCTGCCACTCGTGGCTCTCTACTGCTTCTGATGAGCAGGAGTGATTCTCAGTGAAGTCCAGTTTATTTGTCGTTTCTCTTAGGATTGTGCTTTTTCATTAGGATATCGCCTGTGTTGTCTTTTAGAAGCTTAAATGTTTCACCATCTGTAATGGGTCACTCATCTTCTGGATAGTGTGTAGGGGCCAGAGTGCTTTTTTTTTTTTAATATGAATATCCAGTTGACCCATCATTTTATTGAAAAGACCATCATTTTCCCCTTGAACTGGAAAAGAGCCTCCATCATAAATCAAGTAACTGTGTAGGTGAGGACTCATTCTGGACTCTTCCCTCCCCTGGTCAATTCCTCTACCCTTGAACCCGGACACACAGTTCAAACAAGGTTAACCAACCCACCCTAGTTCACGTACATAACAGCATTTCACCCAGTAGCTGTAGGATATAGTTCTTTCCAGGTGCACAGAGAATGCTAACCCAAATAGGGGCACCTGCAGGGGCACCTGGGGGGCTCAGTCACTTAAGGGTTTGACTCGGGTCAGTGATCTCAGGGTCCTGGGAGGGAGGCCACGTCCAGCTCCTGGCTCAGCGGGAAGCCTGCTTCTCTCTCTCTCCCTCTGCAGCTCCCCCTGCTTGTGCTCTCTCTCTCACACACACACTCTCTCAGATAAATAAAATCTTTAAAAAAATAGGGGCCCCTGGGGACACCTGGTGGCTCAGTCACTTAAGCCACTGCCTTCAGCTCAGGTCATGATCCCAGCATCCTGGGATCCAATTCTGCAGCGGCTTCCTGCTCAGCAGGGAGTCTGCTTCTCCTGATTCCTCTGCTCCTTCCCCCTGCTTGTGCTCTCTTGCTATCTCTCAAATAAATAAATAATCTTAACAAAAAATAGGGGTACCTCCCTGGTGCCACTGGTGGAGCATTTAACCCTTGATCTCAGGGTTGCGAGTTTGAGCCATGGGGCTTCTTTTTACTTAAAAATAAATTCTTTTTTTTCTAAATATTTTATTTTATTTATTTGACACACAGAGAGAGACAGCGAGAGTGGAGACACAAGCAGGGAAAGTGGAGAGGGAGAAACAGGCTTCCCACTGAGCAGAAGCCTGATGTGGGGCTCCATCCCAGGACCCCGGGATCATGACCTGAGCCAAAGGCAGATGCTTAACAACTGAGCCACCCAGGCGCCCCTAAAAGTAAAACCTCAAAAATATATATTATTCAAAATAGACCATATCTTGGGCCATAAACTCTCAACAAATTTCAAAAGACTGAAATCGTACAAGTTTGTTCTCTCTGAATTAAATTAAAACTCAATGTCAAGAAAACTATTAGAAAGCCTCCAAGTGCTTGGAATTTAAACATCACACTTCTAAATAATTAAGGGTCCAATAGTAAATCACAAGAGAAATTGTGAAATATTTTGAAGTGAGCAATAGTGAGAATATGACATATCAAACTGGATGAGATGCAGGTAAAGCTGTGCTTAGAGGAAAATTTATAGCTTTAGAAGAAAGATTGATAATTAATGCTCTAAGTTCCAACTCAAGAACTAGAAAAAGAACAAATTAAACCCAAAAGTGAAAGGAAATAACAAAAATAAGAGCAAAAATTAATGAAGCACAGCAAAAATTAGAGAAAATCAACAAAGCTAAAAGTTGGTTCTTTGAAGAGATTGATATAATTCATAAATCCCTGGAAATGTCGAGTAAGAAAAAGAAAATACAAATTCCAATATCAGGAATGAAAAAGAGGACATCAAGAGATACTATAAACATTAAAAGGGTAATAAGGGGCACCTGGCCGGCTCTGTTGGTGCAGCATGAGACTCTCGATCTTGGGGTTTGAGCCCCACATTGGGTGTAGAGATTACTTAAAAATAAAATTTAAAGGAGTGTCTGGGTGACTCAGTCGGTTAAGTGTCTGACTCTTAATCTCAGCTCAGGTCTTGATCTCAGAGTTGTGAGTTCAAACTCTGCATTGGGCTCCATGCTGGGTGTGGAGGCTATTTAAAAATTAATCGATTAATTAATTAAAAATTTTTAGAAGGATAATGAGAGGATAGTATGAACAACTCAATGACAGTAAATTTGAAATTTAAATGAAACATAATTTACCAAATTTGACATTAGAAGAAGTAGAAAATCTGGGTAGTCCTATACCAATTAAATAAAATTAATCCATGATTTAAAATCTCCCTACAAAGACGATTCTAAATTCAGATGTTTTCAGGGGTGTTTGGTTGGCTCAGTCAGTAGAGCATGCGAATCTCAATCTGAGCGTTGTAAGTTCAAGAACCCGTCCTGGGCATGGAGCCTAGTTAAAAATGATAATAATAATAATTAGTTGATTAATTCAGATGGTTCCATTGGGGAATTGTCCTACGAACAGTTAAAGAAATATCACCAACCTTACATAAACCTGTCCAGAGACTGGAAAGCAAGCAAATATTTACGAGTTCATTTTGCGAGGCTAACAAAGCACTGATGGCCAATCCTATCAGCAACATGACTAGAATCTGGGAACGCTATCGAGCCTCTGTCTGTCTGGGCTTCTCCATCCACAGTAGAGAGAGAATAGCAATACCTACCTTCCGTGCTTGCTGAGAGGACTGAATCAGGGAATCCATGTGCGAACTTGCTTGTCACGTCGGAAGGGCTCAGTACTCGTTAGCTGTTTCTGCAGAAAACCTACAGAGCTTGAAAATGCGAGTGTGCATTTTAGTACACTCTTCAGCGCAGGAGCGGGAGCACCAGGACAGAGTTTGCCTCTGGCATTTCTTTCTTTTCTTTTATTTTTTTAAAGATTTTATTTATTTATTTATTTATTTAAGAGAGAGCATGAGTGGGGGGAGGAGCAGAGGGAGAGGGACAAGCAGACTCTGTGCTGAGCCTGCCGCGGGGCTCGCCTGCAGGGCTCGATCCCATGACCTGGAGATCATGATCAGAGCCAAAATCAAGAGTCAGATGCTTAAGGGACTGAGCCACCCAGGCGCCTCCGCCTCTGGCGTTCCTGCAGAGCACTTGGGTTGGGACTGTATTTTATAGATGGGAATACGGAAGCTCAGAACGGAAAGGGACTTGCCCAAAGCCTCACTGCAGAACCAGGTTTCATCAGATGGTGAACTTTGGAGTCTGACCCTGGGGTCCCTGGAATGTACACCTCGCAGGGGAAAAACCTATGTCTGCAGACAGGAGACGGCGGTGCTCCCTCCTGCTTCCTTCCCGCCATGTGGCCTCAGGCAACTTCCTGCCCCATTTGAGCCTCCTATACGAAATGAGATCCTATTCTCTGCTTCCTGTCTCCTGGGGAGCACGGATGGGTGCAGAAAGACTTCACGGACTCTCACGCGGAGGTGACAAATCACTGCACATAACTGATAGATGCCTCTGTTCAGTACAGTCGCTTCAGTCCGGGAGATGCCAGGCCTGGATCCAGCCATGCCTGAAACCAGGGAACTTCTCCCAGGACATTTTAGATCAGATCAAAGCCATGTCTTAGAATGTTCAAAACAGAATACTGATAGCAGTGCGGAACTGGAAATGCCCCAAGTGTTTATTAGGAGAGGAGGTTAAACCAATCCTGAGTAGCTCAAGCACAAATCCTCATCCAGACCTTAAAAAGGCTGCGTCATGCTGGAATTCACTGAGGTCTTCTTGTCCCTTGAGGCCTGGAGGAAGCTGGCCAGATCCACCCAGTCCCAGCCCCCAGTTCCCCAAGAGTGCTTTGAGGTTCCTCCAGTGCCCCTTGGCCCTGATTTCCTGCCCTGCAGAACTCTTGCTCCGCACTCTCCTCTTGGATCTGACCCCTCTGCCCTGGTGTTGGCCAAGTGTGGAGCCGGGTCCCCGCTTGCTGCGTCCCTTCTGCGCTCCAGAACTGGCTTGAGCATGGGCAGATCTGTCGATCCGTGTGACTAAAATGTCCAGGGAGAGGAGGGCACCTGGGTGGCTCAGCTGGTTGAGCATCTGACGCTTGGTTAAGGCTCAGGTCTCCATCTCAGGGTCCTGAGAAGGAGCCCCGCCTCTGGCTTGGCATCAGGCATGACATTGACTTGAAATTCTCTCTCCCTCTGCCCCTCCCCCTGTAAGTAAATAAATAAATACAATAGAATGTTTAGGGAGTTTCAGGCACGGCTGGATCCAGGAGTCTCTCCTTCATCTGTGGGTCTGTCTGTGCTCCTCTGTGATGGCTTCACTCTCAGGTGGGCTGTCCCTGAGTGACTGCAGGTCACAAGGCCCACACCCCCATCTACACCTCACCAATTCAGCCTTTCTCGGTGGAAAAAAACCCCTGTCTTTTCAGGACTTCCCTGGGGATGCCCTGGGGCCAGCAGCTTGGGTCGTGTGCTGCTCCCTGAACCAGGTGTGGCTGGAGATGGCGGAGGTACCGGTCGTCAGGTCTGGCCGCACACCCGGCCCCAGATGGGGCGCAGGGGCCTGTCAGTGCCACCAAATAGCATGGAGGGCGGGGCTCATGAGCCCCCGGGGAAGAGGACCAGGAGAAGGGTCCTGGCTTTCCATAAAAATCTGCTCAAGGCTTTTGTGGGGGTCACAATTTGGGGAGCAGGGGATCCATGACCCAGTGATGCCACATTTGAAAGGTGAGTGGTAAATCCTACCTCAGCCATGGACCAGGGGCCCTGCTTGGCCCCCCTACAGCTGCGCGGGGAGACAGGCACACGCAGGGCAGTCTCCTGTCCCACAGAGCAAATGCCTGGGCCCCTGGAACCCCCGTCTGCACCACCACAGCCACCCGCAGAGACTCTGTGGGCCTCTCCAGCCTGGCCCTGGAGGGGACAGAGCAGCCGGAGTCTGCGGGGACGCGGACGTGTGGGTGGGCGCAGGAGAGGCTGCACAGGGCCGGCTGTGCCTGAGAAGGTTCCCAGGAGGCTCTTGGTGGGAGTCTGGGTCCAGTCCTTCCAGGCCATCACGGAGCTGCTTGTCCAGAGGGGGCCTGCGGGGGCATTGAGGCGTCATTGAGCTCCGTCTGTGTGCAGGCGGGGGATGTGAGGCCTGCTGTCCAGGGAGGGACCCGTGACCCATGGGTGGAGTGGGCCTTCACCAAGCCTCTTCATTATCCTTTCAAAACACATCCTAAGAGAGTGACTTCTGCCTCCTTTGCTGCTGGCACCCTGATCCAGGCCAGCACCTCTCTTCCAGATGGCATCTCTAGTCACCCTGTGCATGGGGTCACAGTGCCTTTGTCAAATCAACCGTTAACATTAATGCCCAGCTCCCTAGGACCTGGTTTCACCCTCCCCAACCTCTGTGGCTTCCTCTCCCCTCCTTTTGCCTTGGTCTCGGGGCTCCAGCCACCCATCTCCTTATAGATCATCAAAAACACCCAGCATACTTGTGCCCCAGGGCCTTTGCACTTGCTGTGCCTGCTTCCCTATTATCTTCATAGCTCTGCTCATGTGTCATTTCATCAGAGATGCCCTCTCCTGTCTCCTGCCTCCCCCCAACCCCTGTGGCAGTCTTTCCCACTTCTGCATCCTCCATGCAAAGCAGGTCCCTACAGGGGTAGCTGAGGACAAGGTGGGCCAGGAGGATGTGAGGTGGGGTCCCCAAGAGCTGTGACTCAGTCTGCCACTCACACACCCAGGTCTGCCCTCCCGAAAGTCCAAACCATCACTGATGGCAGGTGTCCTTATTTGGCATGGCTTTGTGTCGCTCTGCTGGGCACAGCACACCCTTCCTTCCCGGTGCTTGGGGGCTCCCTGCCTCCTGCTCCCGAGTTCTGCAGGTGTGCTGCTCCTCCAGGACCCAGGGGCAGGGGTCTGGGAGCCGCTGTGACCCCTTGTCCCTTTCAGTGGGTTCCCTGGATCACCTGTTTTTAGGGCCTTCTCGCCCCTTTTCTCTTGAGGTCAGGACGGGCACCTCTCACCGTTAGGTCTCGCCGTGGCGATGGGTGCCCCTTAAGCGTCTCTGACAGGAAA
This sequence comes from Potos flavus, assembly GCA_028534135.1. Lineage (NCBI taxonomy): Eukaryota > Metazoa > Chordata > Mammalia > Carnivora > Procyonidae > Potos > Potos flavus. The sequence goes on from CM052883.1 coordinate 172,452,339, forward strand.
GGAATTTAGGTGCTCTTCCTCCTGGAAGGAGGTCAGGAGGCTCCTGAAAAGACAGAGGGGGGCCACAGCCCCCTAGGCCCCACCCTCTCCGCAGGGGGTTCGGCACAGCGCCCCTTCACCGGGTGAGGCTGGTGGACACGAGAGCAGAAAAGGACAGGATCATGAGCAGATTTATAGCATCCTCAAACCCTGGAGACATTTAAAGAGTCCCAGAAGCAGAAGCTAATAAAATGGTCAAGTGGACAGTGACCTGCAAAGCCTTGCGGCTTGGCGCAGGCCCCGGGGGAGGTCATTGCCCTGCTGCCCGCTCAGAACGCCCTGGGAGGGGCCCTTGGAGGCCATGCGCGTGGTCCTCGGTGGGCTGGCTCCCAAGGCAGTCTCCCCTCCGTGCTTCCCTGGCGCCCCACCCCCCACCCCGGGAACAGACCCACCCGGCCTCCGAGCCGCACCCACCTCCCCACACTGTTGCAGGTGTGGGCGGGCCCCCCAGGTGTCCCTGCAGGGCAGGGAACCCTCCCAGGCCCCTTCGGGAGAGCCATGGGGGGCAGAAGCTGCCTGGGTGGGTGTCCATTCCCTGCCCTTCCTCTGCGAGAGGAATCCCCCAGTGATCGGAGATGACCGGAGGGGGCTTGGGTGACGGAGGCCTGACCCCGAAGTCTCCTGGGGCTGAGGCCTGGGGGGCCGTCCCCGTTTGCTCAGACTGCTCCTCGGGCTGGCCCCTCCCTGTTTCTCTCTCGCAGCTCAGGCTTCCCCCAGGGATCAGCGCCCAGAGGGAGGGTTCTGTGTACACTCGGGTACGTGCTGGATAAACAGCCAGGGGGCGGGGGCGGGGGCGGGGAGGGGTCCACGTGTCCCCCGCCAGGCCTCTGCCCCGCCCCGCCGGCTCTCAGGTCCCTCGGCAGCTGGTCCCCCTCTCCCCGCGCCCCCGTTGCCCTCGCAGCGCCCTGGTGTTGTAAGCTATGAAATGGGTGAGATGGTGTCCGCGTACCCCGGGAGCGGCCCCAGGGAGGGCGATATCGCCTTGTCTTGATGTACGTGGCTTCTTCCCGCTTGCCCGGTGGCGAATGGGCAGCTTTCCACCCAGCAATGGGGCGTCTGAGCTCTTGACATTTTCTAGGCACAGAATTCACCCATTTCCTCCAGGGTATTTATTTTTCTCACTGGCTCGTACAGTCTTTATAGATTCTGGGTGTTAATCTTTTGTCTGTTAAACATGTGCACATAGGGATGACTGGGGGGCTCAGTCCGTGATGTCTGGGTCCTGAGATCGAGCCCCACGTCAGGCTCCCTACTCAGCGGGGAGACTGCTTCTCCCTCTGCCTCTGCCCCTCCCCTGCTTGTGTGTGTGCGCGCGTTTGCGTTCTCTCTCTCTCTCTTTCTCGCAAGTAAATAAATAAAGTCTTTAAAAAAAAAGTCACAAATATGCCCCCAGGCCGTCACCCCTCCCTGGGGCTGCCCATCTTGCTGTCTGAAACATGCCGCCCAGCCTTGTTCCTGACCTTCTGGTGTGGTGTTTAAAATCCAGTTTTGTGGATGTTAGTAAGAAAGATGTTAATTTTCTTTTTTCTTTCTTTTTTTTTTTTTTAAGATTTTATTTATTTATTTGACAGAGAGAGATCACAAGTAGGCAGAGAGGGAGGCAGAGGGAGGGGGGGAAGCAGGCTCCCTGCTGAGCAGAGAGCCCAATTCGATTCGGGGCTCGATCCCAGGACCCTGAGATCATGACCTGAGCGGAAGGCAGAGGCTCTAACCCACTGAGCTGCCCCGGTGCCCCATTTTCTTTTTTCTTCTCAAAACTGGGCTGGCAGTTTGTCCCGCACTTCCTGCTGAAGAGGCTGGTGCTTTTCCAGGACTTTTAAACTCAAAGCTGAACCTGAGTCCAAGTCTCTACGGCCTCTGACCAGCCCGCCTTCAATTCCTCCCACTGCAGGGGGGGTGCGGGGAGGGGCTGGAGGGGTGCTGGCGGTGAGGGCGTGCATCTGTCGTGATGAGTGCGGGGGTCGTATGGAGGTGCTGCCTCACTACACTGTACGTGGAAACTAACAGTACACTGTGGCCTAACTGGTTACAACTTTTTTTATTTTTAAAGATTGTATTTATTTATTTGTCAGAGAGAGAGAGCACAAGCAGGGGGAGCGGCAGGCAGCAGGAGAAGCAGACTCCCCACTGAGCAGGGAGTCTGACGCGGGGCTCGATCCCAGGACCCCGGGACCATGACCTGAGCTGAAGGCAGACGCTCAACCGACTGAGCCACCCGGGCGCCCTATTCATGATGTATTAAATAAAATTGGATCCATTTGCAATAAAAAAATTCCTCATACTTCTAACCACTTCATATGTGTATTGATACTTGGCACAATGAATTCCACTTTCATGCATTTCTTTGCATATATTGTGTACTTTAATGAAAATTATGCACACCCATGATTTAAAGAATGTAACAGCTCTACGAGGATTTGGATGAAAAGCACCCTCCGGGGCCCCTCCCCAGAAGCGCCATTTCCAGCCCAGCCTTCGCGGCTCCGAGCAGCTGGGTCCTGCCGCGGGCGCGCCCAGCGGTTTGCTCCCGTGGAAGGTGAGGGAGTAGCTCCCCCCCCCGCCCCCGTATGCCTTGGCCCCTCCCTTTGGGAGAGAGGTGCCCCTTGGCTGTCCTTCCAGGTGCCCAGGAAGGCCCAGCAGCTCCTTATGCGGCATCTGGACGAGGTCTGGTGACTCGCAGAGGAGGTCTGACTTCTCCTGAGAAGGTTCCTCAGGCCTCTTGCTTGGGGTGAGGGTGGGGGTCCCTGTCTGGCAGCGTCCTGGAGCAGCCTCTCCTTGACGCCCCTCCCCAGGCCTCACCGTCCCTGCCGTCCCCACAGCTGGCATCCCTCAGACCCAGTTTCTCTAGAGACCAGGGTCTGCTCTTGTTTGGTCCTGGGGGCAGGAGGCTTGGGAAAGGCTGCCCGGCCTGGCTGTGGGAGGTAGGGAAGGGGCGTGGGGGACAGGCCCTGCTGCTCGTCCCCGGCAGGGCCTGGGCTGTGACACTCAGACACTGTGGGAGTGGGTGGCGAGTCCGTCACTGTCACCGTCCCTGCCTGTGGGGCTGGGGGTGGCTGGACGCCCCTGACCCCAGACGTCTAGCAGGCCCGTGACACGTGACTCAGGTGTCAGGGTTCCACCCGGGGCAGAAGCTTGCTGAGCCGGAGCGGGTTTCCGCCTCCTCACTCTCCGGGGACAGGGTCTCCACGGAGGCTGCCCCTGGGACGAAGCAGGACCGGTCCGTGTGTGGGCGGGGCTGCAGGGAGAAGCCGGGAGGGACACAGCGGCGTCTGCCCTGGGAGGACAGCTTGGCTGCTGCTCGCTGCGGGGACTCCCGGGCAGCCCGATCGGCGGCCTCAGCACGCGAGTGACCGCCCCTTCCAGAGCTGCCGGCTGTCCTCATCTCCTGTCCACTGCAGCCCGGGGCGACACTCAACTCTCACCTCTGCCGGTGCCTTCTTTGCCCTCTTGTCTTCGAGGCCTCTCCCGAGGTTCCCGGTTCCCTCGCTGTCCACGGAGCCCGGTGTGGGGATGAGCCGGCGAACACGGAGACGGGGAGCCGCCCGCGGGGGCAGCCTGGGGCTCCAGCACCTTCCACGCTCCCCTGCTGCGGCGCTCCAGGCTCCCTGTCGGCTTTCCCCGCGGGCTCGTGGGGCAAACCCCGAGCCCTTGCGCGGCGGGGGATGCCCACAGCTCGGCTCTGGACTAGAGCTGGAACAGCCTGCTTCTGGTCTCTAGGCCTAAAGCCGTCCTTCCGTCTTCCTGTCTCAGCTATGACCCTCCTCCCTGCTCGGTCCCTTTGTGCATCTCCTGGGGCCCCTAACACAGGACCACAAACCCGGTGGCACGGAACCACAGACAGGTTCCTTCACGGTTCTGGAGGCCACAAGTCCCCGATTCCAGGTGTGGCCGAGCTGGCCTCCCTGCGGCCCTCGGGGAGAGTCTGTCCTTGCCTCTCTCCTGGCTGTGCTGCTTGCTGGCTCTCCTGCCCTCCCCGGCAGGGAGCTGGGTCTCTAAGTTCTGCCCACTCCGCCGCGCGACCTTCCTTCCGCCCACCCGTGTGTCTGCATCGACCGCTCCCTGCCCAGGCCCGCCCCCTCCAGCACGACCTCGTCCTCACTTGGCGACCCCTGCAAAGACCCCTTGTCCCAACGGGGTCCCGCTCACAGGGACGGGGTCGGCACTCAACATATCTTGATGAGTGACACCACTGAGCCCCCTCAGTTTTTAAGACTTGTCTTTATCTTTGCAATTCTAAAATTTACTGCAGTGTGTTAGGTCAAGACTTCATTACCCCTTCTAACCTGAAAGCCCACATTTTTCTTCGGTTTTTGGGAAATTTTCCCCCGTATGTGTCTCTGCATATATACATAGTCTGAGTGTGTGTGTGTGTGTGTCTGAGTACGTGGGTCTGAGTGTGTGTGTGTGACTGCGTGTGCTTGTGTGTGTGTGTGTGTGTCTGAGTACGTGGGTCTGAGTGTGTGTGTGTGACTGCGTGTGCTTGTGTGTGTGTGTGTGTCTGAGTACGTGGGTCTGAGTGTGTGTGTGTGTGACTGCGTGTGCTTGTGTGTCTGTGTGTGCATCTCGCACACGTGGTGTGCTAGCTGACCAACAATCCCAAAGCTGTCCTCGGCCGGATCCCGGTGCATTGCTAGCTGTCGTGGCAAAAGTGACTTTGCAGGTGGGATTCGATGGAAGATCCCGAGGCGGCCGATCGCCCTGCATTGTCTGGGTGGGCAGCAGCATCACGAGGGTCCTTCTAACAGGGAGGAAGGAGGGTCCGCTCAGAGAGGAGGTACATCACGGGGTCTGTGAGGAGCAGGGGCAGAGAGATGCTGGCTTTGCAGGGGTGGGGGGTTGGGGGGGACAGGAGCCAAGGGATGCAGGTGGCTTCTAGAAGCTGGAAAAAGCCAGGAAACCTCCAGAAGGAAGGAGCCCTGGTACCGCCTTGATTTTAGCCGAGGGAGACCCATGTCGGACTTTTGCCTCCAGAACCATCCTAACACAGACGTGTTGTTTTCAGCCATTCAGTGTGCGGTGTTTTGTTACGGTGGCCCCAGGAAAGGCGTGTGCTTGGCACTTGTGGCTGTGAGCTCGCCTCTGTTCGGGCTCCATTAGAGCCTGCTCAGGGAGGGCAGGGGGACACTTTGGGAGCTGATCCGCTGCCCCACCCTGGGGGGAGCCTCGTCTGAAAGTAAGGCAGAGGCAGTGTTAAAGTCCGGAAAATAGAGCAAAAACAAAGAATTTGCATAAAAGATTCATAATCTGGCCCACAGGCCAGACCTATAAATGTCTGGCACATTTCTATCCAACCACAGGGGGAGGAAGAGGGAAGGAGAGAGGGAAGGGGAATGAGGGAGGAAGGAAGGGGAGCAGGATAGGAATTTTCCCACTCGCTCCGCAGCTGGGGAGCACTCTATTCCCAACCGCAGTCCCACGACTGTCCGTGTTCCCGGGAGCGCAGAAGTGTACTCGCGCTGTGTGCACCTGTCCCCCTGTTGAGTGAAATCGTGCCTCTGTATTTTCTTGGTGCTGATGCCGGACACGGAGCTGGTGGGTCCGCAGGAGGCCCGTTCTTAAAGCTCCGCGTCTGGGCCACGCTACGGAGGAGAGCATTGGCCCCCATGGAACCCCCTGCCGGGTTCCAACACCAAAACCGGGCCAAGGGGGCTGAGCTCATCCAGTGGGCACGTGGCAAAGCGACTATGGGACCCGGAGCCTGGTGCCCGCTGGTCTGTGCCCAGAGAGACCGACGATGCTGGCGGCCGGCGTGGGGGAAGCTGGACGGGAGGCAGAGGCAGGCAGCGCGTCAGGAAGCACCAAACGGGGCGTGAATGTTTCCAAAACTTAAATTCCGTCTTAGAAGGTAAAGATTTACTGCCTGTGGGGTACAGAAGACCTTGACCCAGGGGATCTCCCAGGCTGCTGTGGGGGGGGGGCGGTCAGCTCCCCAGGGCCGACCAGGGAGCACCCCAGCCGTGTTCCTGGGATCCGGACGCCTGCCTTACTCATGAATATGTTGTTTTGAAATAATCCTCATTGTTCTGAGATTTCAAAGTCGTGGCCAGAAGCCACAGACAAGCCATTTTTCTGAGTACAAGAGTAAAACCTGGGCGCGCCTGGGTGGCTCAGTGGGTTAAGCCTCTGCCTTCGGCTCAGGTCATGATCTCAGGGTCCTGGGATCGAGCCCCGCATCGGGCTCTCTGCTCAGCAGGGATCCTGCTTCCTCCTCTCTCTCTGCCTGCCTCTCTGCCTACTTGTGATCTCTTTCTGTCAAATAAATAAATAAAATATTAAAAAAAAAAAAAAGATCCAAATCACTGTGTATAGCCCAAAAATCCTCTCAGTTCAAAATAGTATCCATGTG
>CM052883.1:172459223-172480239 GCA_028534135.1 Potos flavus
GCGGGGCTTGATCCCAGGACCCTGAGATCATGACCTGAGCCGAAGGCAGAGGCTTTAACCCACTGAGCCACCCAGGCGCCCCGGTGAAGTTAACTTTTATAATATATTCTGTTTAACTCAGGGCGCCTGGCTGGCTTAGTCGGAGGACCATCCGACTCTTGATCTTGGGATCGTGAGTTTGAGTTCCATGGTCGGGTGTAGGGGTTACTAAAAAATAAATACATAAAAACTTTAAAAATAATAATATATTTTCTTTAACACAATATTGTCTGAAATATCATTTCAACACGGAATCATCAATACCTAAAAGTTAATAAGATGTCTGAAGTCCTCCTTTTTGCCTTGGGTTTTTGAAATCCAGCGTGTGTCTTACCATTAAAGCACGTCTCCGTGGGCCAGCATGGTCCGATGTTGGCGTGAGGTCGTAGCCCGTGTGTCAGACAACCTGGTGGGGGCTCTAAAACCCTGTGCATCTTGTGAGTGTGGCTCTGGAAGCTTCTGCGGGACGCCGCTGTGCAGGGAGCCCTGTTCTGCCCTCTGCCTGTGAGGGCGTGCGGCTCTCACATCACAGGTACCTGGAGTCCGCGGCCTGTGGCCTGCGTGTGTGGCTCCCCTTTCCCTTGGCTCGTCCGCGTCCTGCAACTGTGAGCAGCAGCCCCTGTGTGGCTGTGTGTCCTCCGGTCATGGGGACGCCCGGCAGCGGGACTGGGCTCTGAGCTCGGCCTCAGAGGAGCAGCCGCTGTCCCCTCGCAGGCCGCACATTACGTATACCACCCGCCCTCCGTGGCGCTGCTCTGCCCCGAGTCCCGCACCGTCCTCAGGCCCCTCCAGCCTCTCTGCGGTGGAGCTCCGTGCTGTGTCTCCTGCAGCCCTGACCTTCTGGCCACTTTTTTCTGTAGTTCTTTTTTTTTTTTTTAAACCAACATTGTTGTATGTATTTTTTTAAGATTTGTTGATTTTAGAAAGAGAGAGCACGAACGCGACGGGGAGGGGGGGAGGACAGAGGCAGAGGGAGAGAAGCAGACTGCCCGCAAGCGCGGAGCCCGACGCACCCCGACCCCGGGACCCTGGGATGACGACTGCAGCGGAAATCAAGGGTCAGACGCTCCACCGACTGCCCCACACGGGCGCCCCTCTCCCTAGTTCTTCATCTCTCTTCGGGGCCCTTTCTCCCAGGGGTGGTCGTTTCACCTGGTGCTGAGCCGCATGCTCACGGCCGCCCCAGGGCCCTGGCGGTGGCGGTGTCGCTGTCCCTCAGCCTGCTCACCCCCCGCCCCCCGGCGTCGGGTTCTAGGCTCGGGTCCACTTTCAGGCGGGCTCCCACCCTTCGCACAGTCACTGTGACGGAGCCGCTGAGCGCCCCTCGGCGAGCCACGCGCCATGCCCTGTGCCGTCATCGCAGACAGGGTCCCGGGGCCCTGCCCGGGCCAGCCCCGCCCACCTCGGCCCTAGTTCAGGGGCTGTGAACCGTCCCCCCGGGAGGTCCAGACTTGGGGGGGGTTAATCCTCTGTTGTTGTTATTTTCTGGTAGAGATGATAATGCTCACTTCCCCAGTCATGTTCCCTCCGAGACCCAGACAGACCCAGCTCTCTGTCCGTGGCTTTCCCTGTCACTGTGTCTCCCGCTCACCCGACGGTGGAGGAGCTCCCCCTCCCTGGCTTACCCTGAAGAGCAGAGTCAATGAGGACAGGGCTCCTGCCCTCAGGATCTCCCCAGAGGAGGGGCTGCATGTGGGGGGAGGAGGCCGGCCCATGGGCTGGGGGGTTGCAGGGACGGAGTTGTGCTATTTGGGGCGGTGCGGGGCTCCTTCCCACCACTGCCTTCCTTTGAGGGGGTCACCCCTGACGAGCCACCATGAGAGCCACGGCAGGCGGGGACACTGGATGGCGGGAACGGGAGTGCGGGGTCCCGCAGCTTGGACCCAGGAGAAGGGGCACGGGGGCTCCTTCCTGGAGCCGGAGACCGCTGCAGCTGAATCACAGGCTCCCTAGGTGGCGGGCTGGCCCCCGGGGAAGGGCTCCGCGCAGCAGCCCTGCCTGAGAAGGAAAGCGTGGAAGGAAAGTGCACCGCCCTGCCCGCCGTCCATGGCACGTGCAGACGAGGACCTATATGGCAGGGGAGCCAGGTGGGCCTGGCTGGTGGCACAGCTCACGGGCGGGCTTTTCCTCCGTGCCGCCCTGAGCGCGACAAGTGCACCGGCAGAGAGCAGCTCAGAGACCACGGCTAGTGGAGAAACAGCAATATTTGTTTATTCTGCGAACCACAGGACGTGGGCTGTCAGAGCCGACGGAATGGCCATTAGGACCTCCAGCCCAAACTGCCGGCACTCCTCCTCTCGCCTTCTCTGTTATTGGGGCCCTGAACCTTGGGGGTGTCGCTTGCTCTCCTGCCCCACATCTCAGCCATCAGCCCACGCTCTGCCTGCAGACCAGACCCCGAATCTGGCCCTTTCCATGGCTTCCACCGGTGACAAGGAGCCCAGGCCACCCTCCTCCTGCTCCCTGCACCTCCCGCTCTGACCTCTCCAGGCCCTTGTGCGGCCCTCCCCAGCAAGGCCAGCCTGCCCTGCCTGGGACCCCCAAGTCCGCAGGCCCCGTCCTGCCACGACCTCTGCACGTGTCTCAGGGAGCTGTCCTCGGCCCTCCCAGTTGAGGACTCAAAATGCCCAACAGCCACACGTCCCTTTCTGGCTTGTCACCTCAGGCACGTTCCATTCAGCATCCTTTTCTTACTTTTTGGTGCACTGCTGTCTTCGCTCAGCAGGTGCCCCAGGAAGGCGGGGGACAGCGCCTCTGTACCGCTCTGCAGAGTCCTACAGTCCAGACCTTTGATTCTGAAGCTTTTATTGCTTATTTCCACCGGGGATTGTAACGTCCTGACTGAACTTTCTCTTGTTGTCTAATTACGAGAGCTTGACGGCACAGATTTCAGCTGCTGCCGTCCTCCCTTCCCAGCTGTTTGGGTGGCCAGAAGAGGCAGGACCGGAGGCGCTAGGTGGGGAAAAGAGCGGGTTTTCGCCCACCCTCCCCGTCCCGGCGGCCCGTGTTGCCCCCTGTGGGCTCAGAAGCTGGAGGTGCGATCCTCCGTTCTCCGCCAGTCTCGGACCCCGTTGTCCTTCAGCTTGGTCTGACACCGCTCCGCCCCCAGACCCGCCTGTCCCTTCTGCGTGGGAGCTGCGGGGAGTTGGAGGTGGCGAGATGACCTTTGCAAATTGTTTGCCCTTTTTCTCCCCCTCCTGACAGGTGGCTGGCGGCATACTCGTGGGCACGCAGGATTTGCCGTGGCTGCGAGGGCGCGCGTGTCCACACACAGCTCGGCAGGCGCACTTACAAGGAGTCCAGTGGCCACGCACCCGCTGACTGCCTCTTCCTTCTGTCCTCAGAGCCTCCCACGATGAGCCCGGTGGTGGAGCCGCTGTCCTGGATGCTGGGGACCTGGCTGTCAGACCCGCCAGGCGCTGGGACCTTCCCGACGCTGCAGCCCTTCCGCTACCTGGAGGAGGTGTACATCTCCCACGTGGGCCAGCCCGTGCTGAACTTCTCGTAAGTGCACCGGTGACCGGCCGTGGCCGCAGCTCCAGGCCGGAGAGGGCGCCGGGCGGGAGGGTGCCGAGGGAACTTGGTTGTATCGCAGGGAGGCCCTCTTCCTGCCCTGAGTCTGTCACACGGTGGGTAAAGAGTACTTTCAGAGTGTCTCGTGTTTTTGAAGATGACCACAAAATCTCAGGCTTGTTCATGCGAACACAAAAGTAGGTGCCTGTGCTCAGTTAATCCCTCATTCCACGCTTACTCCTCTGTGGAAACCAGTCACCCCCGTGTTACTGAAAATAAAATGGCGTGACTTTCTTTTAAAACACTCCCCCCCTCCAAGCGATTGGCGGTCCCAGAGAGGCCGTTAGTATGGTGGTTCTCAGAATCTCATTACACAGCAAAGCGAAAGGCCTCGGCGGTCCTCCACCCACATCCTGACTCAGTCCCTGTCCTGTTTCTTACGTGTGCCGCAAAGGCTGGTGTAAGGCTGGGATTTTACTGGGCACGTGGGGTGCTTGGGACCGAGAAGCATGAAGGGGCCCCATGGGGTTGGCCTACTTAACTTATAGGTTCCACGGTCCCGTCTTTAGGGTCAGGGTCACTCATGGCAGCTGGGACAGCAGGAGGGGGCAGCAGACACGGACGAGAGGGGACAGTGGACACGGACGAGGGGGGCAGCAGACACAGACGGGGGGACAGCAGACACGGACGAGGGAGGGGACAGCGGACACGGATGAGGGGTGAGGGAGGCGCACATGGGGGAGCTGCTTCTGGGTCAGAGGTGGAAGGTCCCGGGCCGCCCGGCAGCTGGGGCCCATACATGTGGTCTCTCATCCCTCTTGTGCTGTGTTCCTTACACATTTCTGTTTTCCACACGAACAAGAAACTTTTTTTTTTTTTTTGTTAAGTCCTCTATTTATTTAATTCCTCTCTCCGCCCAAGGTGGGGCTTGAACTCTCTCCCAACCCTGAGATCCAGACCTGAGCTGAGATCAAGAGTCAGTCACTTAGGCGACTGAGCTACCCAGGCCCCAGCAAACTGCGTTATTTTATATTTGGTGGGTGGGGGTGCTTTATAAAGTGAGCAGAGTGTGTCCACGATGTCGGGCGCTCTCGGGGGGGCACCGATACCTGGGGCTTCACCTCGCCTGCTGCCCGCAGGTTCAACGCCTTCCACCCGGACACACGCAAGCCCATGCACAGGGAGTGTGGCTTCATCCGCCTCAAGCCCGACACCAACAAGGTGGCCTTCGTCAGCGCCCAGAACACAGGTACCCCTCCCCGTCCCCCGTCCCCGGCCTGCCCGCAGAGGGGTGGCCGCTGGGGGAGGCGGCATCTGCCTCCTGCTTGCAGAGTGACCTTTGGGGGTGTCTGTGCCCGTGGAAACGTTTGTGGGGGATGATTGAGTGCCCATCAGGGTGGGAAGCGTCGGGCCTTTGCACCGGCTCAGCGGCGCCCGCAGGAGGGAGCCGTGGAAGGGGCTGCTTCCCCTTTGACCTGAGCTCACGGCAGCCTCCGCCGGCCTCTGCGCACAGCTGTGAACGCAAACCAGGAGGCTCCCGTGCAGCCACACGACCTGTCCGCATATGCACTCTGCTCCCAGCGGGAGCTCCCCCTAAGATAGTTAACCAGGTTCGTTAATTAGAAATTACCTAAAAACACAGCTGTTTGAGCTTTACCTTGCTCCCTGACTCGAGTGCGTCTCACTTCCTGGAGGCTGGTGGACAGTCCAAACATCCCACCCCGGAGTGGGCCTGCCCAGGGCACTGGCGAGCTAGAGGTCGAGGGGCAGCCCGTGGCTGGGGATGGGGGGAGCCTCCCTGGGCTGTTTGGTGGGGCAGGGCTGGCGTCAGGGCACCCCCTGCCCCCCCGATGGGGCAGCCCTCCGTAGACACCCTGCTCTGGCTGTAAGAGGACTTGCGAGTGTTTCCCCCTCGACGCCTGGGAGGCTCTGGCTTCTGCATTCAGACCTGTCGAAGCCCCGGGTGTGGAAGGCGGTGGCAGGAGCAGTGGCCGCAGCAGGCGTGGCGGCCGCTGAGCACTGACGGCCTCCGCAGGCATCGTGGAGGTGGAAGAGGGCGAGGTGAACGGGCAGGAGCTGTGCATCACGTCCCACTCCATTGCCAGGATCTCCTTCGCCAAGGAGCCCCACGTGGAGCAGGTGAGTCTGCCTCGGCGGCCTTCCCCCCTTCCGCCGTGCACTTCCCGTCCTCGGCGGGGTCACAGGTCACCCCTGGGCCCGCAGTCTGCCTTTCCGCTTGATCTCGGGGGCCTGTCTGCACCGTCACATGTCGCTCCCCACACGCCGGGGTGGGATCCTCGGGTCCCCGGCAGGTGGGCACCTAGGGCTTGTCAGGTTGGCGGTGGTTTTTCCGTCGCAGATGCCCTCTTACGCTTGGGCTGGGCACTTTGGCCAATGAGTCCGTATGTGTTGGGGCGGTGTCTCCCGGTTGAAGCGCCGGATCAGAGGACAGGGACACTTTGAATTGCTTTTCTTGACAACTGGTCCCACCAGCACTGCTTCCCAGCGCTGTCATCAGCACGGGTTTCCAGACTCGCTGACCTTTTAAATCTCCGTAAGCGATGGTAGCTCATCTGTGTTTAAAATTGAACGTATGGGTGCAGGGGAGCATTGCTCGTGCTCAGGGGCCATTCATGTCTCTCGCTCCGTATGGTCGATGTTCATTCATCGCCTGTGTTTCCACGGGCTGTGGTCGTCTTACGGGTTTACGGGAGCTTCTGGTACCGTGGCTGTTTATGGGGCAAATGTTTCCCCATTGGGTGGCTTATGGGAGTCTGGTTTACGGTGTGTTCTCACAGACCACGACCTTTTCTGTAGTTCTCTCTGGGGCTCTTTTCCTTTACGGGGTCTGGATTTGGGTTCTAGCCCTGGAAGGCGTTTCTACTCACATGATAAAATTAGTCTTCTGTTTTCCTGCACTCTCGTAGCTTTCCCTTTTATTCTTAGACCTTAGTCCCTCCAGGATGGGTTTTTACATGATGCCATGTACAGACGGGTGACCAGCAGCCCCCCAGACTTGAAAGGTCATACCTGTCTTAAGCCCATCCCCATCAATAGGGGAGGAGGGTCTGTTCTTTTTGTCTACTTCTTCACTGACAGTAATTTAAAGTCGTGTAATAACTTAGGTTACCGTAGCTCTAGGTCCTATCTTAATACCTGGGGAAAGTTCCCAATATTCTTTACTCTATGTTTTCGTGGCTAATTCTTCTGCATTCTCTTTTCTGGACCGTCCTGCGAGTTCGTCCAGTCTACACCCTTTACACCGGGAGCGCATAAACAAATGAATTAATTTGAAGACGGGGGAGTCCCGGTCAGTAGCAGCGGACAGCAGTGTGGTGGTCTAGGTTGGGGGACGTCAGTGAGTACCAAGTTTATTTATAATTTTAATCACGCAGGTCTCGTACACCTCATGGCGGGTAACGTCTAGCACTTTCTAGTCTTTGTGGCCGCGTCAGTGGCACGTGGCTTCCACTCCGTCCGTCTTCTGATTGTGTTGGGGGGGTGGCTCTGGCTTCCGTGCAGCTCTGTCGGACGACACATCTGGTACCTGATCCTCGGGCGCAGCCGGGACAGAGTGCTCACCCCTCCAGGTGCTGGCCTGAGGCCACCTGGTGGTAGGCAGCGTTTGTCGGGGAAGCACGTCCTGTTTCTGCCGTGGTAAGAATTCTCTTCGGGAACAGGTTTCGAGTTTCATCAAATGCTTTTGCAGCCTCTTTTGGGAGGATTCTGTTTTTTCCACTTGAAGCTGTTGATGCGGTGAATCGTCTTAGTAACTTCTCAGTGTTGAGGCTGGTCTGCTTTTTGAAGGTAACTCCTACTTGTCCTGATTTTGGTAGCAGGTTATTTGTAGAGTGAGTTGGGAGCTTTTCAGCTGTTTCTGTTCCCTGCGAGGAGGGAGCCCCATCCCCATCGCCCGATCCTCCTAGACGTCCTCAGGGAAGCGGGGGGTGCCCTGGCTCTCCTCCCTGCTCAGCCGGCCCTCCGACCTCCCTCCGACCTCCCTGACCTCCCTGCGTTTGCAGGGTCAAGGTTCCCAGGACCGGTGTTCTTTCATCTAGGTATTCGGAGTTTGAGGAAGAAGTAACACTCACTGCTTTCTCTAGATCTGCCGTTCTGTGTCCTCTTTGTTCCCTATCTTGTACATATGTCTGTTTTCTCTTTTTCTGGCTCATACTTGCCAAAAGTTACTTTATCAGGGATTGGGGTGGGGGGGGTTTGTTTGTTTGTTTTTGCTAGAGAACTAACCTTGGGCTTTGTTAATTAAACACAGGAGTCCCTGTTCATGAAAGGAGGGCAGAGGTGAGGCGCAGCCCATGAGGGCACAGTGAGGGGGCGAACCCCATGGGCTCAGTGACCTAGCTGCCCGACGGCGGGCTGGGTGCGCCTGTGTCGGCCTTCCTGCCGGGTCAGCATGGACGGAACTGGGAAGGGAGGGAGGTGGGGGCTGGAAGCACCCGTCCTCCCAGCAGCCGGCAGGCAGAACGCATGACTTCTGCAGAAGCCCGTGCCCCTGCCTCTCTGCCGTTGAAGGGTGATGTCACCCCTTCTCTGTCCCCTGCTCTCCGTGCTCGGTCACTGAGGACCCTGCACAGTCCACACGCGGTGCCCTGCGGCAGCCCGAGACACAGCGGGTCCAGACCCACAGCCCCGCTCGGTCCCAAGGACCAGAGAGGCCCCTTCCTTCCAGAAACTCCCCCCATTCGTGCTCGCCACGTCCTGCGGGGCTGATCCTGCGGCCGGAGCTGCTCCCGCGACCGGCGCCCCCCCCCGTCCTGCTCAGCCCCCCTCTGCTGAAGTCCCGTCCAGCTCCTCCGACCCACGTCCCCCGTGTCTGCCCTTCCTGACGCTCTTTCTTCTCAGGGGTGGATGTAAGCTCCTTCCAGTTACTCGTGTGGCCCATAGCCCTTCCGGTGTGTATCTTTGCGCTCCTTTTCTGCTTCTAAGAAACAGAAGTTCTTAATTTTGTGGTTCCATTTCCCAGGCTCTCCTTTCTGGATTGGTTTTAGTGTTTCTTATGTAAGCAGGCTTTCCCGCAAACAGATACACAGAAACATTACAGCTTGACCCCAAACCTCCCCTTCAGGTCCTTAATTCACCCAGAATGCAGTTTTGTGCGATGAGCGGCCGGCTGCCCCGGCCCCTGCGGGCAGAGCCTGCCCTTCCCCCACCCCCGTCCTAGGTGCCCCGCTTGTCCCCCCGACCCGGGCCAGTTTCGCTAATTACCCTGTGTTACTAGAATTTTTTTTTTTTTACTTAAAAAAAAAAAGTATCCCTCTGAAGGTACAGTTTACACAGAATTAATGCGTGCAGTTCGGGTGGGCACCCTTGGAACGTGCCCCGGTCAAGACAAGAACGCCCGTCGGCCCAGAAAGGAGCCCCTTGCCCCAGCCCCCCCAACCAGGGCCAGACCCCCAGGACTGCAGACTAGACTGCATCTTTAGGACTCGCTGTAAACGGAGCTGTGCGGCATTTACTCCCTTCATTCAAGGGGCGTTTGTGAGATTCGTTCTTGCTGGTGCATTCACCAGTAGTTTGGGTGTTGTCGATTGCTGGCCGTGCTCCCTGGAAAACACGTCCCAGCTTCAGCGGTCCCCCCTCTGTTGATGGGCCCCGACGGGCCCGTTCCCAGGTCTGGGCTGTTGGGGATCAAGCTGCTGTGAGCCTGTGTGTGGACATGTGTTCTCACGTCTCTCGAGTGAGGATCGAAGACTGGGACTGGTGAGTCACGGGGGCGTGCCGGGCCGGGTCAGGTGCCGCCGCCCCCCCACCGCACTCCCTGCACCGCCGCACCCCTGCACCCCCCACCGCCCCGCCACGTTGCTCTTTGAGTGTCCGCCGTCCTGGCGGCTGCTCAGGCGTGTTTCCCGGGGTTAAATACGTCTCCCGGATGACTGATGACGTTGGCCCTCCTTCCGTGATGCTTATTTGCCACGTATCTCTTGTGTGTGAAGCAAGCGTTTAGGTCCTGGTCTCCTCTCTCCAGCGGGTTGTTGGTCTTCCTACTGAGTTCTGAGACTTACACGTTCCAAGGACAGTCCTTCCTCAGGTCCGCGTGCGCCCAGCTTTTGACAAAATGTTTGACTTTTCATGTTGCAGTTTTTTTGTTTCATTATTTTTGGAAGAATTTATTTATTCGAGAGAGAATGAGAGAGCGCAAGCACAAGTCCGGGGGAAGGACAGAGGGAGAGGTAGAAACAGGGAGTCCGACATGGGGCTCGATCCCAGGACCCCGAGATCACGAGCTGAGCCGAAGGCAGACACTTAACCAACTGAGCCCCCCAGGTGCCCCGACTTCTCATGTTCTGTTACCAGCTTTTTCTTTGATACTCTGCTTTTTGTGCCCTGTCTTAAATTCTTTTGCCAAACCCAGGCCGCAGAGATTTTTAACCTGTATTTTCCCCAAGAATTGTCACGGTTTTCCCTTTTACTTTAAAGTCTATAATTTTAGAATTTGTGTTTTCTGTGTTATGAGTTAGGGATCAAGATTCTTCTGTTTTCCCCCCTGGATAGATAGCCCGTTGTTCCAGCACCATTTGTTGAAAAGACTGCCCTCGTTCCCTCATCCCACAGTGAAGTGTGCACTCACGCGGGTCCGATTCGGACTCTCTCACACGCAGGTGATCTCGGGGTTTCCGTGTACACGGGGGCCCCACCATCTGCAGTACTGTGGCTTTATAGCGAGGTGTGGAATCCGATCGTTTCGGTTGTCCAACTTTTTTTTTTTCTTTTTTACAAAATTGTTTGGGCTACATAAGGACCCTTCACATTATTATATGAGGTTTAGAATCAGTTTGTCGGGGCGCCTGGGTGGCTCAGCCGTTGAGCATCTGTCTTCGGCTCAGGTCATGATCCCGAGGTCCTGGGATCGAACCCCACATCGGGCTCCCTGCTCCGCAGGAAGCCTGCTTCTCCCTCTCCCCCTCCACTCCCCCTGCTTGTGTTCCCTCTCTCGCTGTTTGCTGTATCTGACAAATAAATAAGTAAAATCTTTAAAAGAAAATCAGCTTGTCAACTTCTAGAAGAATTTTTTAGGATTTCTTAAATTTCTGGATTAATTTGGGAAGTACCGTCTTCAGCAGAGTGACTCTCCTGATCCAGTGCTGTGGGCTTCCCCCACCCAACTTGTGTTGCAGTGTTTAGTGTACCGTCTTGTAGGTAGTTTGTAAAATTTATACCTGGGTATTTTGTGCTTTGGGAATGCTGCTATAAATGATTTCTTAATTTTCCCAATTACGTGCTGCTAGCATATAGAAATACATTCAACTGTTATACATTGATTTTGTATTGTGTAACTTTCTTGAAGTCTTTATTTTACTCATTTTTTAACAGATTTTTTGGGGTTTTCTACGCAGTCCTGTCGCCTGCTGGTACAGGGTCACTTTCCAGTCTTGATGCCGCTTCTTTCTGCGCTAGGACGTGGGAAAGGGCGGCCTACGGAACGTTCGTGCAGGCGTGGGAGTAGACGCCCGGCCCCGCTCTTGTTCACGGGCAGCACTGTCTTCCACCACTGGGTGTGATGGTCGCTGTCGGGTTTCTGCTGATCCCCTTGTCCATATTCTGTTTTCTTGTGTTTTTCGTTTGCCTGTTATTAAAAATTATAAATGGGTGTTGAATTCTGACAGGTGCTTCTGCTGGAACTACTGAGACGCCTTATTCTCTCCGTGTGGTGAGTGATAGGAACAGGGTTTCATATGTTGGCCCAACCCCACATTCTTCAGATAAGTCCCAATAATAAACAATTTGTCATTTTTAGTTATTGCTGGATTTGTGTATTACTAAAATACATAAATAGAAGGATTTTTGCATCATGTTATTTCTTTTACTCTAATTATCCTGCATTTAATTTCCTCTTTTTTGATTTCTTAAACGGGAAACTTAAGTCACTGATATTTAGCCCATTTTTAGTTTGTGATACGCCACTTGAAACTGTGGCTTTTCCTCTGAGCCCTGCTTCAGCTGCGTCCCACAGGTATGAGGCGTGTGCTCTTAGTACCTCTGAGCTCAAAATACTTACCCCGGTGACTTTCTTATTTGAACTTCATTTAGAAGTGTGTTACTTACTTTCCAAATATTTGCAGATTTTCCACATGTTCGATTGCTAACGATTTCTAATTCAGTTCTGGAAAGCCCAGAGAACATGCTCTCAGAGTCACTCTGTGCCACAGTCTACGATACAACTTGGTAAATCGTTCACACACACTCCAAATACGTAAGCATGGGACAGTTGTTGGGTGTAGCCGACTTAGGTCAAGTCGAGGGATCAGGTCCTTCAGATTTCCTTTATCTGCTGTTTGTTTGGGGGGAGGGTCTGGTTCTGTCTGATAACTGAGCCGGGCTAAGATCTCCAACGATGATCGAGGCTATTTCTCTCCTTTCTTCGGGTCTGTTTTTGCTTTGTGACTCTGAAGCCCTGACCTACAGTGCGTACGTGT
The DNA here is from genome assembly GCA_028534135.1 of Potos flavus. Lineage (NCBI taxonomy): Eukaryota > Metazoa > Chordata > Mammalia > Carnivora > Procyonidae > Potos > Potos flavus. Next base: position 172,471,208 of record CM052883.1, read on the forward strand.
GGCGACATGTGTTGTGTTCATGGAATGTCCTCTTGTAGCAGAACCACACCTGCTGTCCAGTGCTGCTTTATATGGTGCATCTCTTTTCCTACCTTTTTACGTTCAACTTATTTATCTCTATATTCAGAGCATATCTCCCGTAGTCTTGCTTTTTTTGTCTAGTCAAAAAGCTCCGTATTTTCATTGGAATGTTTAGTCCACTTACATTTAATAAAAATATTACTGGTATGGTTGGTTGTAGGACCACCATCTTGATTTCCCTTTTGTTCTTGTTTTTCTCCTTTATTGTGTTCTCTTGGGTTAATTAAGTAATTTTAGCATTGTTTTCTTTCTTTTCTTAGCTTTTTTTTAATTGAAGTGTAGTTGACACACAGTGTTCCGCTGGTCTCAGGTATATGACTTAGTGACTTATTACTCGGTACGCTCTGTTACGTGGGGCCCGCCACATGGGTGGCCACACGGATGGCCCCGCCTGTCAGCACACGACACCATCGCGGGGTCCCCGACCGCGGTCCCTGTGCGGCGCCTCTCATCCCCGGGACGGACTCCCTCCGGAACTGGAGGCGGCACCTCCCACGCCCCTTCACCCCTTCTGTCCGCCCCCCTCCCCCACCCCCTCCCCCGCAGGGACACCCGTGCGTCCTCTGTGTTTATGGCTCGGGTTCTGCTCTGTGCGATTATTCCTTGTCTTGTGTGAGATTCCACATACAAGTCCTGTGGTATCCGTCCTTCTCATAATACCCGCTAGGTCTGCTCATGTTGTAGCAAATGGCAAGACCTCCCCCTTTTTTATGGCTGAGTGATACTTCTTCTGTTAGCTTCTTAACTGTGTCTTTCTTGTTTTTCGCTGGTTGTTTTGAGGCTAACTGTATAAATCCTCCGTATTCGAGGTCAGGGTCCTCGCCGCCCACCCTGCCCCCACGGGCTGCTCCCACAACACCGCACAGCTGTCTGCCTCCTGCTGTGGCACGGGCCAGCGCAGTTGCGTTCAGCGGGGAGACCAACTCCAGGGACGTCCTCCTCAGCCATCTTTACGGAATCCTCTTTCGCTCCCAGTTTGGCAGGATATTTTACCATAAATGAAATTCTGGGTCAACAGGTGTAGTTTTTAAAAGTAATCATTTTGTTCCATTGTCTTCTGACCTTAATTGTGTTGGTTGAAAGTTAGCCGAAATTCTTCATGCTCCGGATGTAGTTTGTCTTTTTTCTTTAGTCATTTTTTTTTTTTTTAAGATTTCATTTATCTATTTTGAGAGACCACAGTGAGGGCAGAGGAAGAGGGAGAAGCAGACTCCCCGCTGAGCAGGGAGCCCGATGAGGGGCTCGATCCCAGAACCCTGGGATCATGACCTGAGCCGAAGGCAGACACTTAACCAATCGAGCCACCCAGGCACCCTTTCTCTAGTCATTTTTGAGATTTTTTTTTTCTTTATCTTCCTTTCACTATGGTGTTCCTGGGTGTAGTTTCCTTGTATTTATCCTTTCTGGGTCTCCTGAAATTCTTGAATCTGTAAGATGGTGTTTTTTTGTCATATTTGGGGATTTTCTGCCATCGTTTCTCAACCTTTTTCTGCCGCATTCTTACTCTTCCCATCGTAACTGCTACTAAACAGATGTCAGTCTATTTAATAGTGTCCCATGTGTCCCTGAGACTCTGTTCAGTCTTCTTCAGTCTGTGTTCTCTATATTAGTTTAGATATTTTAAAGATTTTATTTTTAATCTCTGCGCCCATCATGGGCCTTGAACTCACAACCCCGAGGTCAAGAGTCACACACTCCACTGACTAAGCCAGCCAGGGACCCCCAATTTGGATGTTTCCAAATTCACCAAGTGTTTCTTCTGTCTCCAGTTTGCTGTTAAGCTATTAAGTGAATTTTTCTTTTTTTCTTTTTTTTTAAGATTTTATTTATTTGAGAGAGAGCATGAGAGGGGAGAAGGTCAGAGGGAGAAGCAGACTCCTTGCGGACTGGGGGCCCGATGCGGGACTCGATCCCGAGACTCCGGGATCATGACCCGAGCTGAAGGCAGTGGCTTAACCAACTGAGCCACCGAGGCGCCCTCAAGTGAATTTTTCATCTGTTTTTGTGCCTTTTCTCAAAACGACCCTTCTTCTCAGTTTCCTCTCCATTGTTTCCCCTCTTCCCACACCAGTAACCGTACCTTGTCACCCGTGAGGGGCAGGGAGGGCATTGGTTACAGTCGTGGTTCAGCTGTGTGTCCATAGCTAGGAAACAAAGTTCCGGCCCCGGACCCCCCGTGGGTGAGCTCCTCCGCCTGTTCGAGAACATGGAAACACGTGCCGCGCAGCCGTGTGTGTATGCACACGAGGAGAATCATTCAGCCGTTAAAAGAATTAAGTCCTGCCGTTTGCAACATGAATCCCTGAGCGGATTACACTAAGTCAGTCAGAGAAAGAGAGATACTTCGTGGTTTCATTTATGTGTGGGATTTTTAAAAAACAACAGTGGAATGGTGCTGCCCGGGGGCGGAGGATGGCAGGCTGGGGGTCTGAGGGCACTGACATCCAGCTGTAGGAGGGTGAGTCATGGGAGGTACCGATAGCACGCTGTCTGCAGCTCATGCTGAATGGCGTGGAGTCTCCTCGCAGAGCAGACCCTAGGAGCCCCCACGCCCCACACACGAAAGGTCACCGTGAGGTGATGGGGGTGGCAGCTGACGCCGTACACACTTGTGTCCAAACATCGCTTTGTGTGCCCGTTGCGTCTCAGGAAAGCCGGGGGTGGGCGAAGAAGCTGTGTGTGCGGCTGGCAGGACGCAGGTGCTCTGATCCTCGCTGTGCCCATGGGCGGTAAGCCATCACTTCCGTAAAGACGCCGGGACCTGTGGGCACGCTGGGAGCCCATGCCAGTCAAGCGGGGCCCCTCTCGCCTCCACATCCACGCTTGCTCTCCGGGGGGCGCGTTAGCCGCGTGGCTCCCTGGTGTCTTTGTTTTAGGGCCTAAAACAGTCACAGCCGTCTTCCTCCTGAGGGTCCTTTCCACCTTTTCCCTACTGAAGGAAACAAGGGGGAAAATGCCTTGAAAAGCACACACGGTTCTGTATCTGTGGGGCAGGTGCAGTCTAGGGAAAGGGGGCACACTTGGCTCAAATAAGCACTTGTACTTGTTAACACGGACTCTTCCTGAACCTTCTGAGGCCACGGGACCCCTTGACCCGGCTTCGTGTGCCGGACCCAGGCTCTCGGGCCGCGTGAGGGCACGGCCTCTGATCCCCCAGCAGCCTGGACAAGCTCCCCTTTGAAGCTGTGCAGGCGAGTAGCTGCCTCCAACTCCCTCCTCCTCAAACGGGGATGCGTCTGGGGCGCACGGCAGTCTGGGGCTGCGGCGGCCGACTCGGGGTAACCGCGGAACTGTTAGGGGTGAGCTTACCTGGCCGTGTACAGCCTGCGTTGATGTTCAGTCTTTCCAGTGACTTCCACAGGAAGAGGAAGATGGCACGGGAAACGTCCTCAGGGACTGCAAACCTGAAGGAACCCGACGGGTGACTCCTGGGGGCCTGTGTACGGCCGTGCCATTGCTGGCTGTGGTGTTGAGCGTGCTGCCGTGATGGGCTGTCATCTCTGCGGTGGGGGTGGCGGCACTCTGGAGGCCACGCTCCACAACTGGGATGTCTCCAACCTGAACGGAGCCCTGTGACTGCGCTCCTGGGCAGTGGGCACGGGGTGGCCCTCGCCCTGCTCTCCCCTGGGACCTGGCAGTCGTGGCGTGCACCCGCAGGCCTGTCTCCTTTCTCTTGCTCGGGTGCTGCTTGTCGCCACGTTGCTGGTCCGGGACCAAGATGGCCGGGACGGGGTTCCCAGGGGGACTGGGGGGCCCACGCTTGGATCGCTATGCAGTGTCGTGCACTATGTGGGGCCGTGGGCTGTCGCCAGGAGCCCCTGCGGCACTGAAGACACAGAGCCATTGGGAACAGGCCAGCTGTGCCCAGGTGTTGGGTGTTTTCACGAGGGAATGGTCAGGCTCGGCACCTGTCGGGCTCGAGGAGACCGGCAGTGGCCTTGCTCTTCTCCTTGGCTCCCATGGGCACAGGCATCCCCCTTGCCCCATCTGTGCTCCGTGTGCGCTGTCTGTCGTGGGCACTCAGGCAAGGGCGCCGTAAGAGCACTGTGTCCCCATGACAGAGGCAAGGGCACAGCCCTCCGCAGCCCGCAAGCCGGGAGGGTCGGCCAGCCCTGCCCGGAGAAGGCGCAGCACTGTGCGCGGAGGTGGGGCGTGTCTCCACACCACCTCGTTTCCTCTGGAAGGGATTCAAAGGTAAAAGCCTTGTTTATATGTAAACAAAATTCCAGAAAAAGTAATGTAGAATTAAACACGACGCTGATATAGGGGTGCCTGGTGGCTCAGTCGGTGAAGCCTCTGCCTTCGGCTCAGGTCGTGATCTCAGGGTCCTGGGATCGAGCCCCACATCGGGCTCCCTGCTTGGTGGGCAGCCTACTTCTCCCTCTGCTGCTCCCTCTGCTCATACACGCTCGCTCGCTCAAATAAATAAATAAATAAAATCTTTAAAAAATAGAAGTGCTAAAATAGCATGCGAATGCTTCCCCAGCACACGAAGCGTTCTCCTGTCTGTGGTTCTGGGCACCCTGCTGTCCCCGTTTCTGCCCTCTGGTACCCTCTGTCTTCCTGGGCACCGGCCTGGGTGCTGTCCCTCCCCTGCTATCCTTCGGTGGTTCCCGCTGACGACAGACGTGTGAGCGTGCACGGGCGTCCGCCATAACCTGGTGCTCGGGACACGGAGTCACGGAGACGTGGGCGAGGACCCCGTGTGTCCCCCTGGCCCTGGCTGCTGCTCCGGTCTGGGGTTTTGAGGTGGGGGGGCCTCATTTATCGGTTTCATTTCTTTATTTTGCTTTTTTGTCTTGCACTACACTGTTTTTCTTAATGACAACGAAATGGAACTTTTTCCTTCTTATGAGTAAATACAAATGTTTTATGTCATTTTCACATGAGTCAGAGATTTCCTCACAGATGACACTTGGAGATCTTTTCTCCCACTCAAAAACGTGGGTAAACACTTTTTCTAGAGAACAGGAGTGTCCCTCGTTTAGACGGGAACCCCTGGCTGGGAAGGAGCCCAGGAGCTCTGTCAGCCCCAGGCTTCATCGGCTGCCGTCGTGGGTGACGCTCTGCAGTCAGGACCCGACACTTGGGTCGCGGAGATGAGAGTGCAGCGCGCGTGCCGGCCAGTGTTCCAACTGAATGTTTCAGAAACATCACTGAGATTTCAGGCATTTCTCGTGCCCGTCCAGGAGCTGGACGCGGGCAGTTCCCTGCACACACGCGCCGCCTCAGGGCCCCGACTCGTGGGCTCCCACGGCGCTCGCGTGGTCGGCCACGGGCCTCGTGTGTCCCTGCTTCTCTGTGCCGCGGGGGGCCTCGGCCCTGAACACCGGAGAAGCCCCCCTGGCATTCCCTTCCGGGGGCCGGGGGCTCCTACTGCTGGGTCTTCTGCAGAGTGTTTTTGGTCTAGAAATGTCTTTAGTTTGCTGCCTTTTTTTAAGATTTTACTTATTAGAGAAAGAGGGAGGGGATGTGCGCACATGAGGGGGAGGGCCAGAGGCAGAGGGAGAAGCAGACTCCCCGCTGAGCAAAGAGCCCGACCTGGGGCTCGATCCCAGGACCCCGGGACCATGACGTGAGCCGAAGGCAGACGCTCAATGGACTGAGCCGCCTGGGCGCCCCTTGCCTTCATTTTTGAAGAGTATTCTCACTGCACTGAGAATGCTTTGGGTGGTGGTGATGGTGGTGACCGAGAGGCCATCTCGTCGTCTTCTGGCTGCCGTCCTTCTGTGGGGAAGCCCGTGTGGCCAGCTGGTCCCTGGACCCACTGCCCTCCCCCGAGACCCCGGGTGTCCACCTGGCCGGTGTCTTGCTAGGATGTAATTTGCGTCTGTGGCTTGCTGTATGTTCTCTCAGCCTCACAGAGCTGGCCGTGATCCCCTCACATGTGGCTTGTGTTCCATTCTCCTTCCCGTCCCCTGGGGTCCCCGGTGCGTGCGTGTCAGAACTGCGGGTCTCCGCTGGGTCTCTTCGCTCCCGTCACGGCTCCCGTTGTGGCTCCCGTCCATCCTCCTCCCGGCTGCAGCCGGGTTTTTCTACGGACTCTTTTCCGGCAGGGTCTAGTCCGCTGAGTCCATTTTGCAGTAACAGAATTCCCATTTTATCCCTCCTGGTGGATCCAGTCCCCTGCTGAAGCGCTCCGCGCCCACTCCTGATGACTCCGGTGTTGGCGCGCCCACTCCGGGGCGTCTGCTTCCGGCACCTCACTCCTACCTCCTTTGCTGAGTCGGCTTTTTCTTTTTCTCTTCTTGAATCCCAGGCACCCGTGCGTGAAACCGTAGGTGCCGCGAGGCTCTGTGCGTTGCTGTCTCCTCCACAGAGCCGTCCGTCCCGGGAGGGCAGACCCGGGCTGTTGCAGGCTGAGCTATTGGCAGCCGGCCGTCCCTGTGCGCTGCTGGCTCACTCCCCCTCCTAGAGTGCATTCTGTCGGGTCCCAGCCACAAGGCTGGGGTGTTTCCATGGCCTCTGCTTCTCGATGGGCACACGTTCCAAAGTGTGCCAGGAATCCGAGCACTGGCCCGGCGCCCCAGCCTCTCGGCCCCACTGCCATCCCCTCACGGTGGGCACAGACCTCAGTGAACGGTCGCTCCTGGCTGGGTCTCTACACTCTCTTCTCTCCGGGACCTCTGTCCTGCCTTCCAGGCTGGTTCCCTTATGTCTTTAAACGGACGTTCTGAAATGTTTCTGGTTTTTCTGTGCCGGGTGGTCAGTTGCAGAGTGGTTGGCCGTGGCCTGAAGGAGATCTCCTGTCTCCTATGTTTCTGGAGCCCCGTCGCGTTCCGGAACACGGGGAAGATGGAGGCCGTCGGCTTGTGACTCAGCAGCTGCTCACAGTCTGTTCGGCTGGCATCCGGGAGGGTGGGACTTTCTCATCGGCCGCCACACTTTGTTCTGATAGATGCGTGGTTCCCAAGGCGCTCGCGCTGAGTTTTCCGCGAACACAAGCGACGTCAGTTCACGTCGTGAGCGTGAAAGGGAAGGGGGAAGCCGGAATGCAGCGGGAGGTCAGCTCTCGTCTCCAGGGAAAAAGTGGCTGACTTCCAACTGAGCCAAGACGAGACCAAGTCCCATGCGTGCCTGTGGGTCTTCTGGGCACAGCCGAGGGGCGGAGGGAGGGGCCCGCGGTCAGCACCCCGTGATCTCGGCGCACCCGGCGGGAGCCCGGGCTGTGGGCTGCGGGCCTGTCCCCCGCTGGCGGGGACGCCGTGCGGCCTGCAACCCCTGAGCACGGGGCAGCGCGAACGGAACCCTCGGCCACGGCAGGGCCGCCTTCGGAGGGCAGGACTCAGGTGTTTGTGTTTGTTCCGCTCAGATCACCCGAAAGTTCCGGCTGAACTCTGAGGGCAAACTTGAACAGACGGTCTCCATGGCGACCAGCACCCAGCCCATGACTCAGCATCTGCACATCACCTACAAGAAGGTGACCCCGTGACCCCGCGTGCGTGTCGTGACCCTTCGGCTTCTCCGTGGGCGCTCGCAGCAGGCGCGGGTGTGGCCGCGGGCCTCGTGGGCCCCGCAGGGCGCCACGGGTTCCTGTACCGGCGGTAGAAAAACCAAATAAAAGGCCTTTATTTTTATGACCGAGCATTTTGAATACGATCACGTGTGTAGACTGTGCGTTTCTTTCATCCGCTGGTGAGTACTTGTTTTCCAGCCGTTTCCCTAAAAATTAAGGAGGAGTGATTTTTTTCCCTTTCTTTTTCTGCCGGCAGTTTTGGCAAGACCTAAAATATCTGTAAGTCTCCCTGGAGGAGCCAGTAATCAGCTGACGACAAATGTGGGACAGCGGGGGTCTCGGTCACTTCACTGGTTTTGAAGCCAGCAGGGTCTCGGGGCCACATCCACACGGATGAAGGGCATCCGAGGCCCCAGGACGGCGGTGAGCTCCGCGTCCTCACGGCCGTCCTACTGCGGAGCACGGCGCTGCTTCTGTTCTGGCGGTGGCCGCGAAGCCTCCCGAACGCGCTTGAACCCCGCGTGCCCGGCGTGCCCGCTTTTTCCCACCAGCAGCTTCCTCTCCTTGCCCGCTTCTGGCGGGCGTGTTTGTGCACAGATTCTGGCCGTGCGCCCCTAACTGCTCCAGTGCCTGTGGAAACAAAGCCAAGCCGTTTCCTTCTTCCTCGCACACCAGCATCCCGCAAGGCCTGCCAGGAGCAGGGGGCAGCATGTGGAGGAAGGGGGAGCCCGGCCCCGGGGACGTCAGGACCGGCGACAGCAGCCGCAGCCACCCTCACGCCCCACCCCCGGGGCCCAGGGAGCAAAGGCACCCCCAGCTGGGGTCGCTGGGACCCCGGTGCCCAGGGGCGGGGGAGGGTGGTGCCGGCCCAGTAAAGCGGGTGTGGGAGACTTGCGGCACAAAGTCACCCTGAGGCACAGTCCCCTCTGGGACCCTGCGAGACCGGACCGCGAGCTTCGGAAGTGCCGCAGCTGCCAGGGTGCTGGACGTTCCCGGGCGCGTCCAGAACCCTCAGGCGACAGAGTACTCTCTCAGGCTCCCGGTCTGCCCTCCGGGCCCGTAGGGCGGGGGTCCTGCCTCCGCGGCCTCACCGGGCGCGGCCCAAGCTGCCGTTCTGTTGGACGACCCCCCACAGGATCACGCGGTTAGACTGCGTGGACGCCCCCCCACGGGATCACGTGGGTTAGACTGCGTGGACAGCCCCCCCACGGGATCACACGGTTAGACTGCGTAGACCCTCCCCACGGGATCACGTGGGTTAGACTGCGTGGACGCCCCCCCACGGGATCACGTGGTTAGACTGCGTAGACCCTCCCCACGGGATCACACGGTTAGACTGCGTAGACCCTCCCCACGGGATCACGTGGGTTAGACTGCGTGGACGCCCCCCCACCCCCCACGAGATTACGTGGTTAGACTGCGTGGACGCCCCCCCCCACGGGATCACACGGTTAGACTGCGTAGACCCTCCCCACGGGATCGCGTGGGTTAGACT
>CM052883.1:172480739-172504902 GCA_028534135.1 Potos flavus
GGGGGGCCCTCCCCTGTGCGGGTGGGCACTGAACCCTGAATAGAACAGGGCAGAGGAAGCGCGAAATTCCTCTCCGGCCGAGGTGGGTGTCTCGGTCCTGGGATCAGCACTTCCATACTCAGACTCAGTCAGACTCAGACCGGGCTGACACCCCATCCCCTCCCCCCGACAATGCTCGGGCCTTTCAACAGGGACTAAATTATGCCCCCGGCTTTCCTGGTACTCTGTCCTGCCAGTCATAACCATGGGGGCCAGTCCCTGTAACAAAGCTCCTGTTCTCTCTCTGTGTGCGTGTGTATGTACATGTATATAAATACATATATCTATATACACGTACCTATCTGTTTGTCTGGAGAGCCCTACAAACTACTTCATCCAACAGCAGAACACACGTTCTTCTCAAGCTCACAAGGAACAGTCACCAAAACCATAAAACATATCTTCACAAATTCAACAGACTAGAGATCAAAGTCTACCTGAGAGCACGATGGAATTAAACTGGAAGTCGGTAACAGCGAGATAGTTGGAAAATTCCCAAACATTTGTAGATTAAATGAGACACTTCTAAATAATAGGTGGGTCGAGAAATAAGAATTATTTGAACTAAACAGAATGAAAAATACACCTTATCAAATTTTGTGGGGTGCAGGAAAAGCAATGTTTAGAGGAAAATTTACAGCGCTGGATGAGTATATTAGAAAAAATATCTAAAATCAATAACCTGAGTTTCCACCTTAGGAAAGTGGGAAGAGAGGAGCGATTAAGTTGAAAGCAAGCAGAAAAAAATAAATAAATAAAATTAGAGCAGGAACCAATGAAATTGAAAACAAAGACAATAAAGTGAACATCAAAGATTTTTTTTAAAACATCAGTAACACTGATAAACATCTAGTCCAGTTAACTAAGAATAGAGAAACAGGACACAAAATACCAACATTATAAATAAAAGAGGGCCATCACTACAAATCTTGTGGACATTAGAAGGTCAGTCAGGGGGGACTACGAACAACCCTATGCCCACGGATTTGATAACTTTGGTGAATTGGACCAATTCCCTGAAAGACATATACTACCAAAACTCAGAACTAATCATTTGAATAGGCCTATACCCCTCAAAGAAATTAAATCAATAATTAATAACCTTCCAAAACAAAAAGCACCAGGCCTAAATGGGTTTATCAATGAACTATACCAAAGAATTAAGGAAAAGTTATACCAATTCTCTACAATCTAGAAGGTAGAAGCAGAGGGAATACTTCCTAACTCATTCTATGAGATGCACAGTACCTTAATACCAAAACCAAAGACATTACGAGAAAGGAAACTACAGGTATCTCTCATGAACACAGATGCAAAAATCCTTAAAAAGCATTTAGCAAATTGAACCCAAAAGTGTAAGAAAGTGAATTATACACCACGACTGTAGGTTTATTCAGGTACGCAAGGCCGGTCCAGCACTCTACAAGCTGTTAATGTAACTCACCGCACCAAAGGTTAAAAGGAAAGCCACCACATAATGACCTCAATAGATGCAGACAGAATGACAAAATCCAACACCCATTCCTGATAAAAACTCTTGATAAACTAGGAATAAAGGGGAACTTCCTAATTTAATAAAGAATATCATTGATAAAACCTTACAGCTAACATCATACTCAATGGTGAGAAACTCAAAAGCTCTCCTGCTAAGATCAGTACCACTCATAGTCAACGATGTGCTGGAAATCCTACTTGCTGTAATAAAAAAGGAAGTAAAACGTTATACGTTGGGACAGAAAAAATAAAACCATCTCTGTTTGCATATGACATGACTATCTATGTAGAAAATCCCAGAGAACTGATAAAAAACTCCTGGAATTAATAAGCAGTGACAGCAAGGCTGCCGGACACAAGGGTGACACATGGAAGTCAGCTGTTCTCTCTCACACCAGCAAGAAACAACTGGAATATGAAACTGTGATGAAAAGATCTAAATAAATGAATGGATAGTCCACGCTGATGCACCGAAGACTCAATACTGTTAAGATGTCAATTCTTCCCAAGTTATCTACAGAGTCAGCACGACGCCGGTGCCAAACCCCAGCAAGCCACCTCCCGGAGATCAACCAGCTGATTCTCGAGTTTACGTGAAGACGCCAAAGACCCGGGACAGCCCACACAATATTCATGGAAAAGAATAAAGTTGGAAAACTCACAATCCCCTCTATTTCAAGACTTACTGACAGCTACAGGCTACAACAACCAAGACAGTGTGGTGCAGACGAAACAGGATACACAGACCCACACTCATTCATGCGCCTGATTGTCGACAGCGGGGCCACAACCGTTCAACAGAGAAAGGACAATGTTTCCAACACATGGTGCTGGAAAACTGGGGACCCTGCGTAACACCGTGTATAACATGTACTCAGAACAAACCGAGAATCTCACTGTGGGACCCAGAGCAATAAACTCTTACAAGAACACAGCACAAAAGCTTCACAGCCACAGACTCGGCAAGGGCTCCTCGGACAGGACACTAAGGGCACAGGGAATACAAGGAAAAAACAGACAAACTGGACTTCATGAAAATTTAAAAAATTTATACATCAAAAGGCACTACCTACAGAGTAAAAGGGTGCCCCAGAGAATGGGAGAAATATTTACAAATCCTGTTTCCGACCAGAGATTGAGGTTCACCGCAGGGAGAGGTCCTAAAACTCAGCAATGGGAACAGGAAAAACCCGACTCATCAACGGACAATCAAGACTTTTCTCCAAAGACACCCAGATGGCCACTAACGGCACGAGAAGATGTTCAACGTCCCCGATCGTTAGGGACCCACTCGTCAGAACTGCAGTGAGCGCGCCACACCCGCGAGCACAGCTGGGATGGAGCCAACAGGAGACAGCCAGTGTCGGTGCGGACGCAGCGGAGCCCATGCTCTGCCGGCGGAAACGTTAGGACGGTGCAGTCGGCGTGGAAAACCACACGGGGTTCTCGAAGGAACTAGACAGAATCACCACAGGATCCGGCAATTCTGCTCCTGGGGGTTTACTCAGGACAACGGACGGTAAGGTCTCGAGGGGACATCTGTCCACAACAGCACTGCTCGTGCCCGCGAAGATGCAGACGCGGCCTGGGTCCGTGGCCAGACGAGCAGGGGAGCGCGCAGCGGTCGGTCCACGGGAGGGACCACGTGGCTTCGGCTCTCAGAAGGAAGCAGATTCTGCCACGCGCCAGCACGTCAGGACGTTATGCTAGGTGCACGAAGCCGGTGACAAAAGTACAAATACAAGGTGATCCCCCTACACGAGCCACTGAGTCGTCCAGAGCAAGCGAGGAAAGTAGACCGGTGACCGCCAAGGGTGGGGGGAAGGGAGAAAGGAGGGCTCCCGCTGAACAGGTACCGAGTTTCAGACCGGCCAGAGTCATGTGGCTGGAGAGCGGCGACAGCTGCACAACCATCTGAACTTACTTAATGCCACGGAACTCTACACCGAGAAATGGTTACGATGGGCAGTTTTTCTAGTTCTGTATATTTTAACTCAATGTAAAAAAAAAAAAAGGTAAAACAATGAGCCATCAAGCCACAAAAAGACAGACAGGAACCTTAAATACATACACACCGCTGAAGTGAAAGCAGCTGATCTGAAAAAGCCGCCTATCTAGTCCATAGGAACCCTACAGTCCATATGTCCCACCCACAGGACATTCTGGAAAAGGCAAAACGACAGAAACACTAGAAAGATCAGTGGTGCCAGGGCTTAGAAGGTAAGAGGGGACCACACAGAGCACAGGGATTTTTGGGGCAATGGTAGGTCCGTGAGGGTACTGAGGTCACCCTCTTATCACAATGCAAGCACAAGACAGGGCACCTGATCTGCACGAAGGCCTTCAGTAGCAGCCACGCAGCGGGGTTGGCTGCCAACGGGCAGGGAGCGAACCTCTGGGCTACCAGGTGGGCGGGCACGGGTGGTCAGGCAGCAGGTACAGAAACGGCGGCCGGAGGGGCGGACTCCGGCCTGCGAGCACCCCGTGAGAAGGTCGATCAGCATGAGCTTTCTGGAGGGCAAACCCCTGTACCTAGAACCCGCAGGCCCCCGGCCCAGCTGCCGCATTGTACAGAATCGGTCCGTAAAGAAAGGATCGGCCACAAATAACCGACTGAACAAACACATGGACAGTTCCTTCGACGTAAAATCCCTAAAAAGTTTCCTTCATTGACCAACGAATTCATGAAAGCACTGGGAGCCATCAAGACAGAAGACACTCCGAGTCAGGGCTCCAGGTGGCCCCTGGAGACCAAGCCCGGGAAACTGCTCTCCCTCCCCACCCCTCCCACTGCCACTCCCCAACACCTCTTGCACCGTCCCCTCCCCTCCGCTCCGCTCCCCCAGCGACCAGCCCCACTGTCCAGGGGGCACAACAGCAGGTACACCCTGTCCACGAGCCCCCTCCCCGGGCACCTCTTCAAGGCCCAGCACACCCCTTCCTGGCCCTTCCTGGGCCTCAGGCCGCCTCCTCTCCAGCCCATCCAGCAGCAGCACAGGCAGCAGCTTGCTCGTCTCCACCTCGCAGATGAAACTCTCCCCTGGAGCCACGTTCCCCCTCGGTTACTGTCCCTTGTCCACTCCTTCATGGCTAAACCTCTTCAACAAGTGCCTCACCCCTGCCCCGCCTTTACCCACTCTGGACCCCGCGGGATTCCCACTGCTCCAAGGAGAACGTGATCACCAGTGACCCCATGCGGCTGAGTCCGGCCGTCTTTTCTCCATTCTGATCAGAGCCGGATCCAACCCCGCTGAGCAGCCCTCGTTTCCCCTCCAGGCTGCCATGACCCCACACTCCCTCTCTCACTCTCTCCTCCTGGGCCCTCTTCCACCACCCCTCCACAAACACGGCCTGCTCCTAGGCTGGGCCCCGGCCTCTTCCCAGCTACAGTTTCTCCAGGAAACCTCATTCAGTCCCACGGCTTCAAATGCCCCTGGCCTCATCCCGACACCGAGAACACACAAAACTTTACAACAGGTGCGGGCTCCCGGGCCATCAGCACCTGAGTATCTCAAACTCAATTTCTCTCAAAGTTTTACTGGGCTAGGAGTTTCAAATATACCATTAAATAGTCCCTGAAAGGAAGAAACATTTGGATACAATAAATGGTGATGAGCGAAGTAACAGATCAGATGTGTCCTTCTAACAGATCAGATGTGTCCTTCCCGCTGTGATGGGAAAGCTGGGACTGGGGAACCGAGATCACACTCAGTCCCTGCTCTCGGCCGGGGAGGAGCTGGGGGAGGGGAGCAAAGCAGCCCATCAGCTCGCAGCGTTACCGAGATGAGTCTCAGTGATTCTTGGTAAAAACTGACAGACGCACACTACAAGAGCAGAAAAGGAGATGAGAAAACCTAACAAATTAAAAAATAAAACGGAAGGCACAGATTCCAAATAATCAGTAATCCCAGATAAATGGATTCAATGGCTCTATAAAAAACAAAAACCCTCAGACTGAGTTAAATATAGCTAACAAATAAAGGGCGCTAAAAGAGTTTGAAAAATAAGGAGATAAAGAAGTAACACTTCAATCGGGACAAAAAAGGGGAGCTCCATCGGTAACGGTCGGGAACACCGGAGCGTCTGCCACAGGGCAGGGAGCCGGCCAGCAGACCGGGGCACCTCCGCGCCCTCTGGCAGGGACCATGGGACTCAGGGAGTCAGGGCGCAGATCTGGGGGCGCGCAAGCCGGACCCAGGCTCAGTGACCCAGAGAACAACGTGACCAACTACTGCAGCCAATACATTCTGCTCCGACCACAATGAACAGTCACAAAAATGGAGTCTAAACCACGACAAAATCCCAAGAAAGAGCCCCCAAAGCAGCTCTCTTTAGGTGACCAAATCACTGGGCCTTAAAGCAACAAAGTTTACAAATAATCACAAAAACGGGGGGGGGGGGGGTGCCACGGGTGAAACAGGTGAAGGGGATTAGAGCACACTTATCTTGATGAGCACGGAGTCCTGTCTCCGCTGTTGAATCACTCTATTGTGCACCTGAAACTAATACAACACTGCACGCTAATTATGCTGCAACTGAAAAAATACAATTTTAAATAGAATATTTGAATCTGTCCAAAAAAAACCCTACAAAAAATTAGCTCCCCTCCCCCAACCCATCCACCTGAAAAACTTCCAAGCCCTTCTAAATCACTCAGTTAAAAGAGGGAATAAAGACTGAACGGAGTATTCAGAAACGAACAGCAATGAAAGCACGAGACAAATCCTCGTGGGGACCCGCGGGATGGAGGAAGCGAAATACCTTCCAGGGCAGGTATCAGGAAATACAAGCTGCACACACAGAAGCTAAGCGCGTCCCTGCGGGAGCCAGAACAACGGAGTTAAACCGAAAAGGAGAGAGAAGCGAGGATTGATGAAGTGGAAACAGCACCGCGGCCTTGCTCGATGGAGCGAACGGTTAGCTGTTCAGAAAGACCTGTGATCGTGACAGACCTGGGGAAGTCTGACCGAGAAGAACAGAAAAAGGTACCAAAGTATCAGTATGAGAAACTACAAAAACAGCTTTAAAATGCCAGCGGACCAGTACCTTGGCGGTCCTCAGCTGCATGGGTCCTTCCCCCAGCACGCATTTGGAAAAGCACAGGGTGGGTCTCTTTTTTTGCTTTTTTGTTTTGGCTGTGCTAAGGGTTGTTGCCCCAGGGTCCAGGAGGTCCTAAAGAGCCTGCCACACAGAGCCTCTCGCCCCCCTGAGTGTTTGTCCAGGGAGAGAAAAAGGGATCCAGCTTAATGAACAACAAGCGGGAAAACGTCTTCCATGGACACACAGCAGGTAAAAGATACCATACTCAAAATGCAAAGCACATCTAAAAACCAATTTTTACAAGCACTAAGTATAAGATGAAACGCAGAAACAGAGCCAACAAACACACGACGGCTGAATATGGATATGTATCCAACCTATCAGTATAGGTGCAAAGACACGTATGGAACAGCACAGAAAATAAAAGACCACACGGGAAATTTTAACAAGGACCAAAAGGTGGGAGGTGAGAAACGGCAACTCTCACTTTTTTGCCCATGTATTCCGGTAGCAGTTTTAAGTTCTACAGAACGAATATATTCTACTTCAAGAGACATTAAAATTTCAAGGAAATTATTAATGTCCGAAATGGCGTAACTTCAGAGATATTCACTAAAGTACAAATGGAAAGAAACTCCCTGTGATTTTCAGTCTCCTACAGTTCTTCTAACAGCCAACCGCGTCTACTTCATTCTGCACCGAGATGCTAGCCGGGCTGGCACCGAGGGGAGCGTGCAGCGGCCCCGGCCCCGTGGGAGGCCATGCAGCAAGACGTCGTGGCTCTCCCAGCGGCTGCGAGACGCCTCCCCTCTCACGGCCAAACCCTCACAGCTCCAGATGCCCCCGAGCGCCCCGGGGCAAGGTGAGCCTCCAACCGGGCCCCCCCCAACAAGCACAGCGACCAGCGGGGCCTCCTCCCGAGGCAGCCGGGCGCTCGCAACACGCAGGGGCGCTCGGGGACCGCCGGCCATGCGGCCCGGGACCCGTCCCCACGACCAGGCAGTGCGGGAGCGTGAGGCTCTGGTACTGACCGCGGCTGAAGGGCAGCAGGCTGCTCAGGTAGGGGAAGCTCACTCTCCTCAGCTCGTCCAGCTTCTCCTGCAGCTTGCGCACCTGGCTGTCGGAGCGGCTGACCCTCTGGCGCAGGCTCTTGAGCTCGCCGTTCTTCTTCTCCACCTGCTCCCGCAGGCAGCACACCTGGCTCTTGTTCTGCCGGGAGGAGAAGCAGTAGGAGTGCAGCGAGTCGATGAGCTTGCAGGCGCCCGACGCCGACAGGATGACCTCGTTGATGGACATGGGGCTGGCGTCGCTGTGCTCGCTCTGCACGGCTTCCGCCGCTGGCTTCGGGGTGACATCTGTCGGAGGGGCGGAGGGGCTCTGGGAGGGCTTCTGAGGCGTCGCGGTGAGTGATGAACTCGGGGGGCTCTGGGCCAAGCCCTTGTCGGGCCCCAGGCCGCTCCCGCTGCAGCCGGGCTCCACGTCTCTCTTCAGCCTCTTTCGATCAACAGGCTCCCGGGGGACAGACGCCCTCTCTCGAGTGTGCTTGGAGGAGAAACTGTAAGAATGCAGTGAGCCGATAAACTTGCAGGCCCCGGACCCTGGCGGGGTAAAGTCATCCATGGAAATGCCGCTCTTATCCACCAGGCCGCCGTCGGGGGCGGCGGCGGCATTCTCGCCACCGGCCTCCACGGCAGATGCGGCTGCCTCTCCCCGACTGCCTGCCGCGGCGCCGGCCACACCATCGCCTGGAGCTCCTTCCGGGCCCTGCCACGTGCGCTCCTGACCGGCGGCGGTGGCCTGGGAGGCCCTGGGGGCAGTCTCACCCTGCAGTGCAGCTTGCTTTGCCTTTCGGGACCCTGGCTTGGCCATCGGGTTCTCCCCTGAGGAGGACGAAGAACCTGTAGCTCCTTTCCCGTCTGCCCCGCTCGCGTGTCCCCTCAGGCCCCCCGAGGCCTTTCTGGTGACCTTTCTCCTCATGCGGCCATGACCTCCAGTGCCCCTCTTCTTCTCGGGCAGGTGGAAGATGGAGGGCACCGCCGTGGGCTTGAGCAGGCGATGCTGGTCCTCCAGCCTTTTGGAGAAGCTGTCTTTGGTGAAGTGTTCGCTACAAAGGAAAGAATACTTAGTGGGGGTCCAGTTATCTCTCTGAACGGCTTTTAACCACTGGATCAGACGTTTTGAGTCCTTTAGGGGGAACCTGCAGGAAAAATGACAACAGAATTAGAAAGAAATAACTGCACGTCTCCTCCCAAATTTATCAACTATAAAGGCAAAACAAGTGTTTCTGCAAATACAATCCTGTGTTGACTTTACCCATTTAAAATGTTAGTAAAAATTTAAGGAACATCTTCTACTTGGAAGTAAGCATAAGACAGAAAGATGACGGGCTCACTGCCTACCCTTAAGGCTTACAACTGGTAGGGCAGACAGAGAATGAAGGTACCCCCCCCCAGGCTGCGGTCAGTGCCGGTACGAGAGGTCGCACAGGACGGCACCCAACAACAGGAAAGCCTTCAGGAAGCCCGGGAAATGGCTGCTAGAAACACACAGCCGAACCACTCTCCTGGTGGTCCTTGGATACCGGCTGGGTGCTAAAACACGGGTGCTTGGTCCCCCTGCTCAGAAGCCAGGCCCGGCACTGGGCTGCAGAGAGGGGAGCAGGGAGCCAGAGGAGCATCCCAGACGGTGCCTGAGGGACTCGAACAGCTGAGGACGCCAGGCAGATGCTAAGACGAGGTCAGACTCAAAGCTGCAGCCCGTGCTCCTGCTATAGTCCCACTGCCGGGAGCAAAACTGCTTTGGAAAAAGCAACCAGCTCCTGGAAAGTACTGAATAAGATACTTAGTAATCATTTCTTCTGAATAAAACAAGATGTCTATTTAGAAAACCGTGAGGAAACCGCGCAGGGGCGGGGTGGTTATTCCGCAGGGCTGGCTGCGCCAACTGAGGCCATCTCACCCACCTGTGGCCTCTGTGCACGGGAACCAGGACCCAGACAGACACTAACTCCCCAGGAAGTTCTGTGCAACACGACCTTCCACACTTCCTCAATGCTTTGGGGGCCTGTTTCCCCAAGACCCCGGTTCCCACATCCTTCGCCGCACGCCAGCGAACACCATTGTGAACGCCAAGGACAGCCTTCTGTGCAGTGCTCTCCCGGCTTTTGAAAGCAATATCCAAACTTTCGGGAGACAGGCTCTGGAGGAAATTCCGGAGAGCATGGGCGCTGGCCTCTAAAACAATGTATTACCAGTTCTTCTGACAGATTGTAACAGCTTAAGAGAACAAACCACTGCGAATTTCCAATGAAACCCCAGGTAAGAGGCCACTGGAGTCTCTAAGAGCCAAGCCCCTGTAACGCTCAGGCTTTCCAGGGACTCGCTCCATCAGGCTCAACTCCAGAAGCCCTCAGGAAGGGAGCCAGGCCCCGAGGAGGCAGAGCCCTCTCCCTGCCTCCGCGGCCGCACAAGAAGTGGCGAAGAGGGCCCATCCCTGGGCGGCAGGGCGAGCGTCCGGCGGAGGAGCGGGCCTCGCCCTGGCCCAGCGCAGGATGCCGCGAGGCCGCCGCTCCGGGGACGCCCCGCAGCGCGGCAGGGCCACCTCTCCCCGCGACCGCGAGGACCCTGCCGGTGGCAGAGCGTGTGGGAGCGCGTGTCAGTCCTCGAGGTACAACTTGCGTTTGCTCAGCCACATTCCTGATGGCACTGATCAAGGCAGGCTCCCTCGCGATCAAAAGAGCACAAAAGTCACAGCAAACGCAAGAGGACAACTGACCCAAGAGGGTTTCCAGAACACACTGTCTGGAAACTGGCGGTGCCAGCCCGAATCAATGGAGCGCAGGGTGGCCGCGGGGTGGGGGGAGAGGGCGCTGGTGGTGGCCGTACGGTGGGCGCCGGTGGGGCCGAGGAATGGCCTCCGGGTGGCCTCCGAATCGGCGCGGGGTGGGCTCCGGGTGGCGGAGGGGCGGGGGGGCCGCCGGGGGCCGCGGGGTGGGGGGTTCCGCCGGCCGCGGTGGCCCGAGACGCCCAGCCCAGAGACGGCGGCCCGGGCCAAGGTCACACAGCGCCCGGCGCTGACTCACTCGCGGGACCGGCCCCGAGGCCCGGCGCACCGAGGGCCTCCCGGCTCGGGCCGGGCCGCGCGGCCTCAGTTTCCCCGCGGTGCCGGGCCGGGTCGGGCCGGGCGGGGGCGTGGCCGGCCGAGCCGCGCGGGCGGCGGGCCGGGCGGCGGCGGGCGGAGCCCGGTTACCTGTGGAAGGAGACGGCGCGCTTCTCCCCCTTGCCCTGCCGGTTGGAGCAGTTCGCGGCCGCGCAGCAGATCACCATCTCGGGCCTCAGGCCGCCGCGCCACCGCCAGGCTCCGGCCCTCGCCTCGCCGCGCCGCGAGCGGGACCGCCCCGAGGGGAGGGCGCGCGGCGACACGGCTGCGGGACGTGGGAGCCGGCCCCCGCGGCTCCCGTACGGCAAGATGGCGGCGCACGCCCTGCCGTCCCGCCGCCCGGCCGCCTGGCCGGGCCTCGGCGTACCCGAGCTCCCCAGTACCCGGCGGGGCGCAGCCGGCGGCTCGCGGCGTCGGGGGTGGGCGGGGGCGCCCCGGGCCGGCGACCCCGTACGGCGGCATGGCGCGCCGGGCCGTCCGTACGGCAAGATGGCCGCGCCGGCGGCCCAGGCGCACGGCGGGTTAACGCGCCCTCCCCGGGGCCCCGCCGCCCGCACGTGTCTGCTTCCGCAATCCCCACAGGTCGCTGTCGGGGTCCCCAGAGCGAACGGTGCAGGCCGCCACGGAGCCGGGCGCGCGGGCCAGCTCTCGGCTTTGGGCCCCGCCGTACGCCAAGATGGCGGACGTGCACTTCCTCCCACACTTCCGGTCCCGCCCGCGCCCGCTAGGGCCGGATTGGCCCCGGCAGCGGCCGGTCGCGTCGCTCTGCGGAACCGTCGGAGCGACGCCGCTGCTCAGTCGGCGGCCGGAGAAGGAAGATGGACGCAGGTGAGGGCCCGAGCGGGCGCGGGGCGACCCGCGGGCGACGCCCTCCCGGCCCGTAGGCCGCCGGGGCCTCGCCCAGCGCGGCGTGGGTGCGGGATGGGCGCGGGGCCGCGGGGCGGAGCCGGCCCTGGCGCCGAGCGGGGCGGGGACGGCGTCTGTGGGAAGGCCGGCGCGGGTCTGACAGTCGGCTGTTTGCGTGTCTCGGCGCTTTTTCAGTCCCGCGTGCAGCGCCGGGCGACAGGCCCAAGGCCGGCGCGGACGAGCAGGGGCAGCGTGGTGTCCGAGACGGGCGGGAGGGGCGCGGGGCGGAGCTGGCTCCAGAACCGGCGGCGGGAGAATGCTGTGCCTGTCCCCACCCCACGCCCCAAACATTCAGGAGTGGAAGCTCTTTAACTCTTAGAAAGTTACATCGGGAGGCTGGAGGCGAGAAACATGCTCCCAACGCTCACAGCACACGCATCTTTTTTTCAAAATTTTTAATTCAGTGATCAGTAGATCATGGAAGCTTCCTTTTCGTGGTTGAAGAGAGAAACTGAATTCATTTCGTCATATTTTAACTTCTTGGGGTCCTGATGCAAAGTATGTGGCGGGTGAGAGGGCGTGTGTGTACATGTGTGTCGTGTACACGTGGGAATATGTGCATGTGTGGCGTTCTGGCCTGTGTCGTCGTGCTTCTGTTCCAGCGGGGACAATTCCTTAAGTTTTACTGGCAAACTGTTTTGGATCTTTGTTCAGTAGCCTTAAAAGTGTTCTGACATGGGCTCTCTCATTCCAGGGCAGTTTTAGTCCTTTCATTCCTTGTAGGGAGTGATTTGCCTTCAAGCGCCTCCCCCCTCCCTCACCGCCACCAGGTTTAATTCCACCTGTCATCCTGGATGGCTTTGTTTGCTTTGTCTTTCTTCTCCTGGCAGCGGCAACTTAAATTTGCCGAAATCTCGGTTTGGAAACTGGAATGCAGAGGTGTATGGCCAGTATTTCAGTGACTTGTGACATCTGGCTGGAGCAAACAGTAGTCCTGACTCCCAAAGAAGCATGTTAACCAGATTATTGTTTTGTGAAGTTTGTTTAAAAAAGAGAAACCGCAGAGAGTGTTTTACTGTTTCCTGGGGAAATGGAGTGGAGAAAGGAATAGAACTATTTATCCGCTTTCTTTGAAGTTATCACTGCTTGGATACTTTAGACTTCGTAGGATAGACTTGGGTAAGGTAGAAAACAGAATTCAGTGTTGGTCATATTACCTTAAAGGTGGAACTCATCATGTTAAAGTTGAAGGGTATTTCAAAGTAGAAAGAAATGTTTGCACTTGAAGGCCGCTGTTGATGCTGATAAAACATATGTGATACTTGGAGGCTGTGGTGGAGAGGTTTTTCTGACACGATGCTCTACGTCTTTTTAGGGGTCATTAATGGTGCAGCCTTATCTGATCCTGGACTCCTTACAAAGTCTGCCTGCCTTAACCAAGTCTTCCGCAGTTCCTTGTTGTTTTTATAGTGATCCATTCAATAAACTACATTTGTTATTGAATGAGAGGTTTGTCTTGGGCATTGTTCTAGACCCTGCGGCTAGAGAAGTAAACAAAATAGACAAAAACCCTGTGGCTCATGTGGGAGAGTGATGTGGGCCAAGCAAGAGGGAGTTTAAATTATAGCCAAGATGGCCAGGAAAAAAATCTCACTGCAGACAGCGGTAAGTTTTGACCAAGACCCAAAAGCAGTGCGGGAGGAAGGGCAAGTGGGCCGTCGTGGCCGGGGTGCAGCAGGTCCGGGTCAGAGAAGTAGGGGCTGAGGCAGAGAGACAAATTTGGCCCAGTCACGGCCCAGTAGGGCCTGGTCGGGTCATAGTGAGGACTGGGGCATTTATTTATTCTGAATGAGTTGGTGAGCGTTCGGAAGGTTTTGAGTATGGGAGTAACGTGACCGGACGTGTGTTTAGCAGACCGGCTCCAGCTGCCCTGTCCAGAACATCCTGCGTGTCCTGCAGAGGGGCAAGGGCAGAAACCAGGAGACCAGTTAGGAGGCTGCTGCCTTAAGTAAGGCAAGTGAGAGGCCATGGAAGCTTAGCTCGGGGTGGAGAGAGGCGGTTGACTTCTGGATGTATTTGAGGGTTGAGACATCAGGACCGTGTACCGGCTGGAGGTGACGGGGTGGTGGGAGGTGTGGAGAGGGAGGAATTGAAGACGGTGCTGAAGTTTATGGCCTGAACTGAGAACCTCTGGTGGAGAAGACTTTGGGGGTCTTGCTTGGTGGGGGAGCTGTTGGTTTTGTACGTTCTGACTGTTGTTAGACATCTTTGTTGTGATGTCCAGGGAGGCTCAGGGCCCACGGGCCTGGAGCTGAGGGCGTCGGCCTGGACTCGAGGTCGAAGTGCGTGGGAAGCTGCTTTGGATGAGTCACTGAGGGTCGGAGAGGAGGAGAAAGGAGAAGGGGCTTGGGAGAGGCACCCAGGGCTGCTGGCTGGCATGGGCAGGTCCAGAAGGCGGCAGGCGGACTGCAGGTGGGTCGTGTTCTCCACCAAGCCCCCAGCACTGGGTGTGGGAGCACACTCTGGGCTCAAGGAGCCAGTGGGTGCCCTCGGTTAACACGGCCGTGCGGTCCGTCCGTGAGGACCGAGCCGGTACCTAACGCTCTCGTCTCCAGGGTTTCAGCTGTGTCTGGCACGTGGTTGGTAATCGAGGAAGCAGAACCTGAATTAATGTCGGCTTATACCTTCCTGCACTATAAAGACTTCAGTTGAGAGTCTGTTAGTGTGTGAGGTGTCAGTGGCGAGAAGGTGCTGCGGACCCCTGCGGGGCAACGGGGCTCAGTGTAGTGTCCTGTCCAGCGCGCTACAAGCGCAGTGCATTCTAGGTCTCTGGTGTAGCTGACCTTCCAGGCGCTTTTCCTTTCTCTTCCTTCCTTTTCATTCAGAACTGAACTGCCAACATCTTCATGAAAACTGTTTGGGATTTTAAAAAGTAACTATTCGCAAACCTGTTATTCTAAACTTTAACATTTTCCTTTTTTTTTTTTTAAGATTTTATGTATTTATTTGGCAGAGAGAGAGCGAGCGAGCACAAGCAGGGGGAGCGGCAGGCAGAGGGAGAAGCAGACTCCCTGCTGAGCAGGGACGCTGATATGGGGCTCTATCCCAGGACCTCGGGATCGTGACTTGAGCCGAAGGCAGACGCTTAACCGACTGAGCCACCAGGCGTCCCTAAACATAAACATTTTCTAAAGGAAAGGGAGAACCCTTCTTTTGATTTTATTTATAAAGCATTATCTCTCAGAAGATATAGGTGTTTGAGGAAAATATCTTTGAACAGTGATGCTTTTTCTGCCAGATTAATAATACTAAAATATTTGTTTCTCATGGAATTACCATACTATTAAAGGGCTTTCTGCTTCCTCTTCTGGGTGTGGTCAGAGACATCTCGGAGGAAAATGTGGAAAATCAGGTGTCTGGGACCCAGGTGACCAAATGAGGGAGAGTGCCTCTGAAAGAGCCTCATTCTTACGTGGGAGACACCTGTCAGTCTTGCTTGTCCTCTGTGTCCTCGTAGTGGAAGTTAAAACTGTTTCCTGGGGTCTGGAGACTGGCATTCTTTTTGAGATGTGACCCCTTTTTACTCAGGAGTATGTGAACTGCTTCACATATGATTCGATACCCTGTGTGGTGAGGATGAAATTATTTTAAGTCCTAATTAATTTGGGGTGACCTTCTCTGGGGAGGCTGCAGAGGCTGCTGGCCTCCAGCCCCCGTGATGCTGATCAGTCTTAGCAGAGAGTTGGAGGTCAGTCTGAGCCTCCTCTGTGTTGGCTGATATGCGCGGATGTAACTGATGGTGAAATTTAGTTTTAAAATAGAAAAGTACTAGTTTTTCTATTTAGCTGTTTTCTCAACTGGTATTCTGTAGTGTTTTTTGTTCTACACAAGTATTAATATGTGTTTTGACGAAATTAACACTGACGATAAAAGGGGTGTTGTGTAGGGGGGCAAGGGAGAGTTAGTTTCATCTTATAGATAATGAGGCTTGGAATACTATGAAAAGGAGGACGAGGAGGTGGTGGAAAGCATCACTGGGTGCTGCACACGGCCTTGTGTTCCCGCCCCACGGGGCAGAGCCAGCAGCGGTGTCCCGCCTTGTGGCAGGGGGACCAGGCCCGTGCATCCTACAGCCAGTAAGTGGGCTCTCTGTCTCCAAAAACAAATCTTCATAGAACTGAGAAAATTGAGTGTCAGGAGTGAATGGTATTTTCGAGAGCACCATCAGAGAGTGCGGTCCAGAAGGTCCGGGAGCTTGGTGGTCTGCTCTGCTGCAGGTGGCCTGTGTGGAGTGAGCATGCCTCCGTCCGGGCTGTGGCATTCATCCCAGGTGTCCTGTCCCCTGCTGCAGGTGGGATGGGGCAGAGCTGACAGCAGTCCAGACTTTGTGCCGGCTGTGTGGGGATGAGAAGTCCTTCCCCTGCTTTCCTGGTCGGAACTGCTGCGGGTCCATGGGACTCCGTGTGCTCCTTTTCCAGGGCAGAAGCCTCGGGACGTTGAGCTAGCCTGTGAAGTGTGGCGGGTGGCTGGCTTCCGCTCCCTAAACCCGAGGCTTGGGAGGAAAGCTCGTTGCTCAGATTCAGCTTTAGGGAGGTGGGTGACATATTTGGGTGAGTTTCCCGTGTATGTCGCCCTGGGTGCCACCTGTCTCAGAACGTGGAGGCTGGTCTCCGTTGCACACTATGGCATCACCAACTTACCCGTTCCCGTGACTCCCGGGGGACCCGCCCCAAAACGTGCTTGCTGTTGCCCAGCGTGGGGGAGAGCTTTTCACATATCCTCACACCGTCCCTGAGGGAAACACAGCTGTTCCCATCTTACCAGTGAGAAAACAGGCCTAGTAAGGTCTCCACCAAGTGAGGGTCAGACTTCAGGCTGCCCACAGCGAGGACTGCGTTCAGCGGGTGTGATAGACACACACTCCGTGCATCGCGTCCCCCAGGACCAACAGGGGAACACGGTCGCTGTCTGAGGAAGCTGCCGTGCCGTGGGGGAGCGGTGTCTGCAGCCAGTTCCAGAGACACACGGGGCCGCACCCAACAGGAGCAGGATGCAGGGGGAGCCGCTCGCATGCGCAGTCCGCTGCAGGGGGCGGAGGCAGGAGGAGCAGTGATGTGAGGAGCATGGGGGACACAGGGGCATGCCCGCAGGTAACAAATGCGCACCCTCACTTCGGGGCCCCTGCTACTCTGGCAAGAGCTGGGGTCACTTCTTGGGGTGGATTCCCTTGCTTGGAAGGACAGTGTGTCTCCTTGCGTGGTTTGCTGATGTGGTAAGGAATATGAGGCCACACAACCCATAATTTGGTTAGCTGTCATATAGAATTTGGTGGTAAAGTGTTAGCTCAGTAGAACACCTCTTATCCCTTTCCCTCTGAAGTTGGCTTGGTTGCCTATAAAGTTTGCTAGTAAACCTAAGAAGTACGCCTGTTTTGCATTTTGCCACCTGTGATGAAAACCTCTCCACTTCAAAGGCGCCCCGGCTTTGATACGGGGCTGTGGTCCTGCGACAGGCGCCGCCCCTGTGACACATGAGATGCCCGCCCACAGCACTCGGTAGCCCTCCAGGACTGGTGGCGATCTCTGCATCGTTTGTGCACGGCGGCGGCCTTTGAAGGGTCCTGGGCATCCAGTGGGGCAGGAGGAGAGTTAAGGTCCTGTGGGGCTGGCTCTTGGTATCAGACGAGTTGTTTGCATCCTTTTTCCTTGAGAGTAACGTTTGGGTTTGAATCTACGTATCAGTTAAAGCCCTATAACAATAAAGAATAACAGAAACACCGTGATGTGTGCAGCTCGTCGAGAACGTGGAACTTGAATTCACTCCAACGTAGCGTTTACACTTGATCTTAGCCAAAAGGCCGAGGAGCGATTCAACGTAGCGTTTATAATCACGAGCAGAAACGAGTGATCTTATGTAGAAAGAGGGGGAGAGAAACCTGGGCTGTCCTTGCCCCCAAGCATCAAGCAGCTCGGCTGGCGGTGAGAAGCGCGGGCAAGTCGGACGCGCTGAGTGGAGCCCCTGCGTGAAGCCCGCCGTGGCACTCGGGTGCCCCAGGCAGCGCGGCCATTCTGAAAGCAACAGGACTGCCCTGACGCTGTCAGGTTTCAGCTGAAAAGAAGAGAAGGCAGAGCCGGGTCTGGCTTCCTGACAGCTGGAGAATTCTTAAAGTAGCAAACGCAGCGTCTTCGGTTGCTTTGGATTTCTTTGTTCATGGAGCATTGCTCTCCCAACCCCGGGACTGCAAATTAGCTGTGCGTCCGGTTTAGTCTTCTGGGTGTAGTAAAATGGCGTGGCTTTGAGCTTGCAATTCTGTGTCCTCGGTATTAATGACCCGGGCTGACCTCGTGCCTTTCTGTCTGCCAGCTTGTGTGCACACCTCATGGGAGGGGTTTCATGGATACTTTGCAGCTGCACAGTGAGGGCATCCTGTTATTTCCCCCCCATTTTATGAATAGGGAAGTTTCTGCACTGAGGGGTCAAGGGGCCCAGAGAACTATAAGCTGGCAGTGCTTGAGCTCGGATTTGAGCCTCCACTGCCAGGCACCAGAGCCCGCGCTCTGCCCGCGGCACCCCCGAGGGATTGCGCACAGCACAGAAG
Organism: Potos flavus; assembly: GCA_028534135.1. NCBI lineage: Eukaryota > Metazoa > Chordata > Mammalia > Carnivora > Procyonidae > Potos > Potos flavus. Next base: position 172,498,915 of record CM052883.1, read on the forward strand.
GACACGCAGGGATGCTCACGTGGCGTGCGTTAGGAGCAACCCGACAGCGTGGGAGTTACCGATGGCCTGGATGCCTGCGCCGCGGGGTGCCGTGAGACCGTCAGACGTTTGCTGGGAGCTCTGGGTCCGTGTGGACTGACCGTCATCGTTAAGAGGATAGAGATGAGGAAATCACAGGTGTGGTATGGTTTCCTTTACGGATCTACGCAGAGACTTCTGGAAGGAGATTCCTTGCCGGGTCTGAAGCTGCAGATGATTTTTTAAATAATATTTTTGTAGTCTTTGGGTTTTTTAAAAATAATACATCATTGTTACCGAAAGGTGGGGCTATTGTCAAAAAATAAATTCAGATGTGGGAGAAACTACTATAATTGATGTTCCCAAGTTATCTGGCCAGTTGCAGGTGAGGGCACGAGTGACTGGATGCCGTGGAGGCTTGAGCGGCAGCAGGTGAGAACGGTGTGTTTAGGGTTCTGTGAGGAGCAGCTGAAGAGTTGGGGGACCCGGGATACCCTGTGCCCCTTGCCTCGCGGGTGCCGGTCTGTGCTCTGCCCAGTCTGGAAGCCGTGTACAGAGGGTTTCCTCAGCCAGCTCCAAGGACAGAGAGGGACACTGGGCCTCTCTAGCATCTTAACTGAGCAACGCAGGAGAAAATGGCACGCAGGTCTTGTGAGCTCCGTGCACAGCGCCCTTCTTAGGAGGTGGGAGCTGGTGGCCATGCTCTTCTCGGAGTGTCTTGAAGTGAAGATGGCTGCAGGGAGCCTCAGGGACTTGCAGAAGGGTCTGTCTGTTTCTGGGGGATTGTGGCCCACCACAGGAATAGGACCTGCCCCTCCACGGCTGGTCGTCACCGTCCCCGAGCTTGTGTTTCTGGCCCCTGAAGTCCCTGCCTTCCCCTTGGCCTCTGGGCTCCTGCTCCTCGGGGCACCGACTCCACCTTCCGTTCAGCTTGCACACTGAGATGCAACGATTACTTTCGTCCTGTAGGTTTAAGTTTGAAACGAGTCCTGAAGTCAGGGCCTTCCCTGCCCTGGGCCTGGCGCCTTTGGCCTTGCCCTCGTGTCGGCCGGAAGGCGAGGCTCGGGGGGCCGCTGCCTGGTTGCCTGCGCTTGCTTTGTATGTGGTGGTTGTCCCGGTGCTGCCGAGACAGACTCACACGGAGCTCTTCACACGGAAATGCTGGAAGTGATCTCTCCTATTGTTTTACGAAATGATAAAAATGGGATCAATGTGTGTTTGGTTTCAATAGCTACTCTGACCTACGACACTCTTCGATTTGCTGAGTTCGAAGATTTCCCAGAGACCTCAGAGCCTGTGTGGATACTGGGTAGAAAATACAGCATTTTCACAGGTATTAGCCGTGTCGGAGCCCGCTGTGCCCTCATGTTTTGGGAATAACAGTCCTCTGTTAACTTTCTGTGACATATGATCTATGACGTTAAGGCGGTGTGTGTTTTCTTCTTTTAAACAATCCCTAGAAAAGGACGAGATCTTGTCCGATGTGGCGTCCAGACTTTGGTTTACATACAGGAAGAACTTCCCAGCCATTGGTAAGTACGCCGTCGGTTCCAGCACGTGGTGATGGACGCGGGCTGGACAAGGAGGACAGCTCAGGGGCGTGGTGTTGACTTCGGTATGCCAGGTACTTGTCACTTCATCACCAACGGCACGGCAGTCCTAGTGACGGAAGCCGGCTGAGGTCTCGCCCCTCTTGTGGTGGAGTTAGGGTCCAAACCCAGGACTCCTTGTTTTCCCGAGGGCAGGGATTTTCCAACTGCTGGTCCTGGTTTCGTACTGGGACCTCAGAGTCGGGACAGTGGGTCACGAGCGGCATTTCAGAGTGAGAGCAGAACGGAGCGCGAGGTCGTGTGTTTCCACAGTGAGGCAGAGTGTGGCTTCAGGAGGCTTCCGTTTGTACGTCAGGACGGTGTCCTGGGTCACAGTTGTCACAGTGCGCTTCTGACTGTGGGCCCAGGGTGTCTGGAGGTCACTGCCCTTTCTGCCGCGTCTGCACTTAGTTGCCGGGAGAGCTGAAGGGCCAGGCGGAGGTGCCTTGTCTTCACGTCACACTGATGCGGGTCCCATTCAGAGTGGCTCTCCGTCGTCGTGGCCCTGGAGGTGGACGGGCGAGGGGCCCCCGCTCTTGGCCTTGCCTTTGCCCGTCAGAGAGCCTGAGACCAGAGGGTCGGCAGCAGGAGGCTGCAGCTCCCGGGTGGCCGGTCTCCGTCAGGCCGCGCCCAGAGATGCGGCGGCCTGTGGTTTCTGGAAGGGCAGGGCACATGGAGCGCGCGGGGGAGGGAGACGAGGCCAGTGCCGCCACAGGCCACCCAACGAGGGCATTCGTCCGCTGTGTTCTGGACGCCGTTCATGCCACAGGTGCTCTCGGCCCCGGCAACGGGGAAGCACCTGGCCGTGGAGGTGTGCCGGGCACTGCCGCGGGGACGCCGCTGTCCTGCAGGTCACTGTGTGGACTCACAGAGCAGAGACGGGCTGAGAGGGGCCTTGTAGTGTTTGGGAAAGTCACTGAGGAGCAAGGTGCCTGCTGCTAAGGGCCCACTTGGTCTTTCCTTCCCTAGCCGCGGGGACACGACTGCCCCAGGCGCTGCGCTTCCTCCCACCTCCAAGTCTGCCCCTTGGGGTACGTGTGGGAGGGCCTGCCTGGCCCGAAGTGATGCTGCAGGGAAGCAGTGGGGCCCCCCCGGGGCTGCCACTCCGGGGCTGGCCCTGGCCTCTCCGCTCCCGCGCCGCCTCGCCGGGCCTTTGGGTGTCGGGGCATCTCCTGTCTTGCTGGGGCCCGTTTCGGAGTGCACACGGAACTGGGGTGCCCAGCATGGGCGTCCTCTGGGCCCTGGCAGGGGGCGTGACGGGGCCGGGCCCCGGGGCTTGTGTGCTGCTGCCGCCCTGCGCCTGGCTTGTGTTGCTGCCCTCCTGCACACACGTCCCACGCTCCCAGCAACCGCGCCTTTGCTCTTCCAGCGTGTGGAGAAAGGCCCTCCTTACTGGACTTGGACTTTCCTAGATTCCTCGTGAGACTTAGCGTCTTTCATATGTTTTCTAGACATTCTAATTCTCTGTGATGGACTAACTCACGTTTTTGCCCCTTTCGAGGAGTTGGCAGGACGTGTCATTGCCCAGTAAATGTGCCCTTGCCCTGACTGGTTTCTAAATGACCTGTCCCCTGAGACGGGGCTGACGAGGCGCAGGGCTGACCCCAGTGTGCTAGGACCAAGGCCTCCTGCCTGCGGACTCCTGAGCTGCTGGGCCATCTGACGGCGAGGCCTCTCTCTTTGTCCGCCACGACAGGGGGCACCGGCCCCACCTCGGACACAGGCTGGGGCTGCATGCTGCGCTGCGGACAGATGATCTTTGCCCAGGCCCTGCTGTGCCGCCATTTGGGCCGAGGTGAGTCACAGCCCCGGGGGCAGTGCATTCTTCGGAAGCCAACAGGAGTGGGGGGCTAGGTCACCCAGCGCACGCGGGCTGGGGTTCAGGGTTTTCTTAGCGGTGACCCACTGGTTTTCGTTGATTTAAGAAAAGTGACTTTAAAGAATATTGATGAACGTTCGTATTTTAGAAATGACCTTATGTCTCTGAAGCCGTTTTCTGTTGTGTATGGATTTGTTTTGATGGGTTAGCATATGTGCGTTTGGAATGCTGGAGAATTTGGTTTTTAACTTTAGAAAGGTTCAGAAAAGGGTATCATTTGTGGCTTGAATGTTTTAGAAACGTAAAGGCCTCTTCCTCCTCTTCTGGTAAAACTGAACTTGTGCGTCTCCCCACCAGACTGGAGGTGGACGCAGCGGAAGAGGCAGCCGGATAGCTACTTCAACGTCCTCAACGCCTTCATCGACAGGAAGGATAGTTACTACTCCATTCACCAGATAGGTGGGGGATTGCCGAGTCCGCCAGTCCGTGCTGCTTAGTCATCAGGTCCCCCTGAGCGCTTCTCTGGTCTCGGGGGCATGAGGCTAAGGCCATAGGTCCCTCTGGCTTGTAGCCACCGGGGGCCGCTGTCGTGGGCCAGGCCAGGCCAGGCCAGCGCAGACCCGGGGCCTTGCTGCGGCGTGGGGGTGCGGGGCGGGGGCGTGTGGCTGCAGCCGTGTGCGGGCTGCTTGTCGCGGCAGCTGTGCAGGTGGGACGCCACGATCTGCAGGGGTCATCCCTCTGCGCCCGTCACTAAGTCTAAATGCTCCTTTGTTGGGAGCATCATGTTCTCACTTAGAAGTAAAGGTATAGCTTTGAGTCATTGCATTTCCTCCATCCTGCCCCTTACTGAAGGGCTGGGATCCTGGTTCATAGTGAGGGACGACCCTCGAGGCGGCCTCTGTCCCTCTGGGAGGAAGCACCCTGGAGTCTGTCAGGAGCTCCTGCTGGGGGCGGGGGGAGGTGTGCCAGTCCGGGCTTCCCGTGGAGGGTGCCCACTGCCATGCACTGCTGCCAAGACGGGCCTCTTCCAGGGGAGGAGCCGGGGCGGGGGGGGGGGGGGGCGCACGTCACTAATCTCATCTGTTTCCTGCAGCACAAATGGGAGTCGGCGAGGGCAAGTCCATTGGCCAGTGGTACGGGCCCAACACCGTTGCCCAGGTGCTCAAGTATGTGCCAAGCCCCATCCCTCCCATCTCCTGGGGTAGCGGGAGCACGACCTGTGGGTTCGAACTCTCCTGAGTCTTCGTTGCTGAAGGAAATGAGGGGTCTTTTACGCTTCCCCTCACGGCCCTCCTGAGAGTCCTCGGAGGTGGCCGCGCCCTGTGCTCTTCTCCGTGGCATTGATGTTTCCTCGTAGATGAGCGTCTTCGTCCAGATGGTGCCTGCTGGACGCGGCCTCTGAGTGTGTCTGTCGCGTGGACCCGTCCACGAGGCTGGAGGTTGGAACCAGTGTGGAGGGACAGCAGTGCCGCGTGGGCGCCGTGGGGCTCTGCCTCTGTGCTGACCCCGCTTCTTCCCGCCGTGGACCCTGTGTCCGCAGCTGTGGCTTTCCCTCCACATGCAGGCTCGAGCCTCTGCCGCCTGCTCCGCCTCCCCCAGGCTCCTCGCTCCGGGTAGCTGAACCCGGCCCGCAGGTCCACTGAAGGGCTGCCCTCTCCATGTGGCTGCTCTTGGCAGGTTGTTTGCGATCCTCCAGGGTGCTGCTTACTCTCATAAATCCACCTTCCAGCCGATCCTCAAGCCTGCCCATGGTCTCTCTGTCCCCCCACCCTGCCCCCCCATTTACTCAGCTCCTACCACTTACCCCTGAGAGCCCTGAGTCCAATCCTGCACGCCTTGGAAGCAGAGTCTTTCTGCACGGTCAGGCTCCCTGCGTGGTCAGTGTGGGCTCAGTGTATGTGGTCCGTCTCCCTGTGTGGTCAGCGTGGGCTTGGCGTGTGTGGGCAGTCTCCCTGCGTGGTCAGCGTGGACTCGGCGTGTGTGGTCAGTCTCCCTGCGTGGTCAGCGTGGGCTCGGCGTGTGTGGTCAGTCTCCCTGCGTGGTCAGCGTGGACTCGGCGTGTGTGGGCGGTCTCCCTGCATGGTCAGTGTGGGCTCGGCGCGTGTGGTCGGTCTCCCTGCGTGGTCAGCGTGGCCTCGGCGTGTGTGGTCGGTCTCCCTGCGTGGTCAGCGTGGGCTCGGCGTGTGTGGTCGTCTCCCTGCGTGGTCAGCGTGGACTTGACGTGTGTGGTCAGTCTCCCTGCGTGGTCAGTGTGGGCTCAGTGCGTGTGATCAGTCTCCCTTCGTGGTCAGCGTGGGCTCGGCGTGTGTGGTCAGTCTCCCTGCGTGGTCAGTCTCCCTGCGTGGTCAGTGTGGGTTCAGTGCGTGTGGTCAGTCTCCCTGCGTGGTCAGCGTGGGCTCAGTGCGTGTGGTCAGTCTCCCTGCGTGGTCAGCGTGGACTCGGCGTGTATGGGCAGTCTCCCTGAGTGGTCAGCGTGGGCTCGGCGCGTGTGGTCAGTCTTCCTGCGTGGTCAGCGCGGGCTCGGCGCGTGTGGTCGGTCTCCCTGCGTGGTCAGCGCGGGCT
>CM052883.1:172505402-172553273 GCA_028534135.1 Potos flavus
CAGTTAAGCGTCTGGCTCTTGATTTCGGCAGGATCGAGCCCCCCCATCAGGCTCCGTGGTCGGTGGGGAGTCTGCTTGAGATTCCGCTGCCCCCCCCCCCGCCGCCCTACTTGTGCACACTCTCTCTCTAAAGTAAATCAATGAGGTTTTTTTTTAAAGATTATGAGAGAGAGAGCGGGGGGGAGGGGGTTGGTGGTGGGGCAGAGGGAGAAAGAAGCAGACTTCCCACTGAGTGCAAAGCTCAACGCGGGGTTCGATGTCAGGAACCTGAGATCATGACCTGAGCCAGAATCAGGTGCTTCTAAATCAATAAATCTTAAAAAAATAAAATAAAAATAAAATACCAATAGGTGTTGGGATGCTTGGGTGGCTCAGTCAGTTAAGCATCTGCCTTCGACTCAGGTCATCCCAGGTCCTGGGATCGAATCCCACATCAGGCTCCTTGCTCAGCGGGGAGCCTGCTTCTCTGTCTGCTTCTCCCTCTGTCTGCCCCTCCCCCGCTTGTACGTGCATGCGCACCGCTCTCTCTGACAAATAAAATCTTAAAAAAAATACCAATAGGTGTCATCTTCATAGCATACGTGGTGGCCATCTGCCTCTTTTCTGCTAGAACCATCCTGGGGCTTCCCAGCTGACTCCAGGGAAAGCTCTGCCTGCCTGTCCGGCCCTGTCTCCACTGCTTGCCCTGTGCCCATTCCCAGGCACACCGCACCTTGTGCTCTTCGCACACACCCACCCCAGGGTCTCTGCACCTGCCGCAGCCTTCCCCCAGCATCAGGGCCTTCCTGCACCTGCACTGGTCGTGCCCCAGCCGCTGCGCTGTTGTTCTGCACCGTGCTCACCACCCACGGTTCCTTCTTTTTTGCCCGCCTGTCCGGAACGTCCGCGTCATGGGGGCTGCGTTTTCTCTTGTGTGTCAGTGGGTTTCAGCGCTGGACCTGGCCCTCAGCTGGCGTGAGAGAGAGGCAGCCAGTGGAGTGTTGCACGTGCTCCCCTGGCCACCACTTTGGCATTCCCGTGGGGAGGGGCTCTGTGTGGTCGCCCTGATGCCCCGCGCCCTCCACGGGTGTCCCCAGACGGAGCAGGTTCCCCCGTTAGACCTTTGGTTGTCCCTCGCTTGTCTTTCAGAGGCTCGAGTCCTTGGGTGCTTTCTGCTGCCAATTGCAGTTGTCAATCCGCAGGTTTCTCTGTGGGGACTCCAGCTGCATGTCAGTCCGTCACTCTCAGGGTGAGGGGGAGCAGAGTGTGAAGGTGCCGGGAGGAGTGGGGGTGCTGGGCCTGCCAGGGCTGGCAGAAGCTGAGGTGTAGCTGAGACCGGGTCTGTGCTCCCTTTCCCAGGAAAGAACGCCCCGCGGGCAGGGCTCCTGTGCGGCGACCCTGTGCCCATGCGGCACTGGGGGTAACGGAAGCAGCACTGGGCCCAGGTGGGAAGAAGCAGGCGGCAGCCTCGGCTGTGTTCCCGTCTGCAGCCCTGAACGTCTCCGCTGTGATCCTTCCCACTTGCAAACCCTGCGGGAGCATTTGCTGCTCTCTGCTTCGCTCGCCCCGTGGAAGCGAGAGGCCTCGGAATTGCTTGGGCTTACTGGGGTGTCCTCTCCTCTCTGTTAGGAAGCTGGCCGTCTTCGACACCTGGAGCGCCTTGGCGGTCCACATAGCCATGGACAACACGGTGGTGATGGAGGACATCAGTAAGTGAGCGAGAGCTCAGGGGCTGTAGGCGGAGGGACTCGAGGGGCGGCTCCCCAGCCCACGGAGGAGCCTTGAGTGGCGTGCAGATCGGTGCCCCGTACACGGGCCAGGGATCCCTCATTCTCGTCCGGCGTACAACAAGGCTCAGGGGAAGGGCCTGGAGTCTCCACAGAGCTGGGCTGCGTTGTACCCCAACTTGCCGTGTCCGCATTTACAGAAAACAAGTTCTGCTCAGGTGTGCGGGGTCAGTCCTTCCCGGGCACCGTGCCCCGCAAGGAGAGGCAAGAACAGCTTTCAGCTGTACCGTCTCTAGCCAAGGTGTAGCAGGAAAGGAGAGCATGGCTCTGTTCCTCTCCGCTGGGAACCTGAAGGAATCCAGGCATGCTGAAATTTTAGTTAGCGATGCGGTGCCAGGAAGGAGTGAGGGACAGCCTGATTTCCAGAGCCTGCATTCCTGGGGGCATCCGGGGTGAGGTGCGGGTTGGGGCCCGGAGGAGACTCAGCCGTGTCCCCGGATGCTGGCCCCCAGCTCTCGGGCGTCTCAGGATATCTGTAATGCTACCGGAGATCGGTGCAGACCTGGGGCTTGTCTGAGGAGGACTGGGTCTGTTCTGGGGAGGGCCTGGCCCTGCAAATGTAACGGGCTCCCGGGTGGGGTGCGTGCGGCCGCCCGGCCATGGTCAGGGCCCTGGAGTCCTCCCCTCCTGAGTCAGAAGTGATGCAGGCTCGTCCGGGGGACAGCTTGGGAAGAACAGCATCAGTAGACGAGCAGCAAGGATGCTGGGACAGAAACAGTGCCCGGGGGCCTGTGCACAGTTTAGTGAGGTGAGTGGTAGATGGAGGGGATTCTGAATGGCTGTGCTAATTGCTTTTGGCTTTAGGAGTCCCAGGGGGCTCGGGGGAGGGGGGGATACCGAAGGCCTCAGCCAAGGCAGGAGAGCAGCCACTTTTGTAGTCACGGCTGCCCAAGGTCACAGGTGTGGGAGAGAAAGCTCCAGTTCACCAAAGCAAAAGTTGGAGAACCAATACTGGCCAAGCCAGGGCTGTCCGGTGTCCAGAGCTGCTCCCCAGCGAGAGCGCAGGCTTTCCGCCTTCCCTGTCCATTTCAGGGGAAGAGCGCTGGGCGGGGAGAGCCTTGCTGGTTGAGATGTGCCCGCCTTCCTTGGGGGGGCCAGCCGGGACCCCCAGAGCAGCCTCCGCCGGTGCTTGCCCTGGATGGCTTTCGAGCTTCACGAGCACAGCAGAGACTGGGAAGGCCTTGAACCTGGGGAGGAGTTACAGATCGAAGACCGCGAGACGGCACGCACGGAGGTTCACCCCAGGAAGCGCACGGGGGTGCAGACCCCGGCGGCAGAAATGAAGCAGAGGAGACCATGGTTGGAACTTCCAGGAGGCGGGGACGGCTGACCGCAAAGGGACAGGCCGCCAGCCTCCCTGCGCCGGAGCCGGTGTTCTCATAGCGGAACGCGTCCCAGCTGTGTAACCCGGCCTTCTTCAAACGCGCGGTTCTAGGGACGCTTCCGGACTGCAGAGGCGGACACTCGGAAGCGTCCGGGTGAAGGGAGTGGTAGGAAGCTGCCTTTGGAGAGAGGCGGTCCCGCTGGCCCGGCCGTCACGTCTTCCTGCTGCAGCACGTGCTGGCGGGGCCGGGCGGCGCGCTGGGCGGCTGTCAGGCGGTGTGTAGCCGTTGTCACGGACGGGCTCGGAGAGAGCTCACGCGTGGTGGGAATGTGAAGGGAGCGTGACCGAGGGACCCGCGGGTGCCCGGACGTTTGCCGTGTCAGTGAGTCCCCGAAGTGCAGCCGTGACGGGCCCTGCTTCCGTCGTTTCTTGAGCCGACTGATGTGAGGGTCTGTGCTGGCGAGGAAGGTGGAGTCGGCAGGGAGTCCCTCCCACCCCCATTCTTCATTTTCCAGCTGTGCGTTCTGGGGGATTCCAGTCCCGCGCTCGTGCAGCCGGCCGCCTCCCTCCTGTGGGCCCGGTGCCTGGTGGTCAGCGCACCTGCCTTCCCGCTCCTCGGCCGCCCCGGCCTGTGCGCGAGGGCCCGGGGCTGTATGTGCTCGCCACACCTGTGCAGTCTCCTCGGAGCCGGAAAGGGCTCCCTCTCGGTTTATTTCCCTGCTTTTCATAGCAGTGACGTTTTCAAGAAGTCAGGCCCCTTTGGTACAGTGCCCCACACTCAGTGTATTTGCTTCGTCAGGATTAGATCGGGGCGACCTCTTGGCCGAGGGCGGCACCCGGTGACTGTGCCCAGCACCACGGCGGGAGGTCCGTCGGTACCGCTTCCTCGGGTCACCTGCACGGGCCGCGTCTCTGCCTTCCTGTGACGAACGGGGATCCGGGGATGATACCGCAAGTGCATCGAGGATTTTTGCCTGGAATGGTGGCCTCTGTGACCATCCCTCCCTTTGGGTTTCCCGGCCATCGAGGTGCTGGCCCGCCTCGTCCTGTCTCTGCCCCGGCCTGGGATCAGCGGTTTCTCCGAGCAGCCCTGGGTCCGTTTAGCGGGCAACGGTGTTCAGAAAGCACGGCCTGGGAGCCCGCCGGGCTGGGGCCCCTGGAGTGTCCCTGTCCCCACGACCAGCCCCCGCGGAGCACACCGATGGAAGAGTAGTGGTGCGCCTAGAAGAAACGAGTTGTCTCCACATCAACGAGGGAGGAGCAAGGCTATCTCTCGATGGCGTCCCGGCCACGGGGCCCGTGCACGTGCTGCCGGCGGGGCCACAGCGCTGGCCGCATTGCTGCCCGGGACGCGTGGTGGTGTTCACTTGCTTTCACGCGAGCCTTTATTTCACGACAGTTCATTCACTCATTCATTCATTCATTTAAAGATTTTATTTATTTGACAGAGAGATCACAAGCGGGCGGGGGGGGGGGGAGCAGGCTCCCCGCTGAGCAGAGAGCCCAATGCGGGGCTCGATCCCAGGACCCTGAGATCATGACCTGAGCCGAAGGCAGAGGCTTTAACCCACTGAGCCACCCAGGCGCCCTTCACGACAGATAATTTTAAATTGAACTTGAACGTGCGCAGTGTTTCTTAAATTGAACTTGAACGTGCGCAGACGATGTTTTTTTTTCTTCTCTGCGTACCTCAGGATTCACCTTAGACTTCTTTTCCAGGTTCAGATTGTGTGAAGCACGTGACTTTGTGACGCTTCTTTCCCTTGACTGAGTAATGAGGCACTCGTTCCTTTTGGGTAAACTTGCGTCCACTTCTGTTCGGCCCTTGAAAGCACATCTCTGTTTTCCAGGAAGGTTGTGCAGGGGCAGCCTTCCGTGTGCGGGGGCCACCGCGCTGCCCGCGGACACCGGCCGGCACTGTAACGGCTTCCCCGCGGGAGCGGAGGTCTCCAACAGGCCGGCACCCTGGAGACCCCTGGTGCTTCTCATCCCCCTGCGCCTGGGGCTCACGGACATCAACGAGGCCTACGTGGAGACACTGAAGGTGGGCCTTCTCGCCGAGCAGCGGGGGGATTAAAATCCTGCTTCTTGTTAAAACCCTGCTGTTGTGGCCAGGTCAGCCCCTTCTGCCCTCTGAACCCACCGTGGGCTCCTGGCCTCCGCCCGCGCAGTCCTGACCGCCGCTCCCGCTGGTCCCGCACGCACCCTGCCATCTCTGCTCCCCCAGCCCCCAGTCCCCAGCAGCACCGGCCTCGGCGTGCCGCCCCCCTGCACGCCTCTCTGCTCCGTGCACGGCGCCTCTGGCCCCTGTCCGTGTCTCCTCCCACAGCCCCACACTTGCGTCTTCCGCGCCCCCACTGCCTGCGTGGGGCTTTCCTGGACGCAGCTGCACGACACTTGCTGACGAAGCTCTTGGGGACCGTGTCTTCCCACGCTCCTTCCCCTGCCACCCTGTAGGGCCCTGGCCGGAGAGGGGGTCGGCTTCGCGAGGCACGCGGGCTGTGGTCACCGGCTGGCGTGCTCAGCCACCCGCCTCCCCTGTGCCCCGCAGCGCTGCTTCATGATGCCGCAGTCCCTGGGAGTGATCGGAGGGAAGCCCAACAGCGCTCACTACTTCATCGGCTACGTGGGTGAGTGCTGGTCCTGCCGGCAGCCGGAACATCCTGGGGGGGTCGGCTTGACCCTGGGCGTCCGGTGAAAAAGCAGCACGCTCCCGCGAGAGGTCTGTGTCCCCGCCTGGCCGGCACTGGCCTCCCAGGGACCCTCTTCCCCCGGCAACCCGGCCCCCACCCCGTCTCGTGCTTGCTGTCCCTCCCACCCTGGTGTGTGAGGCAGGCGGATCTCCACGCGGCCCGTCGGAGCTGGACCCCGGTCTGCTCCCTTCCTGCCGACTTGCCCGTCGTCTCTCCCAGGTGAGGAGCTCATCTACCTGGACCCGCACACGACGCAGCCGGCGGTGGAGCTGACCGACAGCTGCTTCATCCCGGACGAGAGCTTCCACTGCTGCCACCCGCCCAGCAGGATGGGCATCGGCGAGCTCGACCCGTCCATTGCCGTGGTGCGTCCCCCACCGTGTGCCCGCTCCCCCGGCCGTGGGAGCTCGTGGGAAGGAAGCATCTCCCGATTTTATGATTTTGTTTTCAGCGTATTGGAGGAGGTATCACATCGACGTGGTTTCGCGTGCACAGAGCACGGAAGGGTTAACAACGTCTGTTAGCTGCTCCCGGCCGCCCGGGGCCCTCAGCCTGTGTGGCCCCCTATGGCCCCCTGGCCCTCACAGCGAGTGGCCCCCCCAACCCAGGGGCAGTCTGCTCCACACCCTGCCCCGCACCACCTTTTTAGGGTTTGGGGTTTGACTTTTCAGTTTCTTGACTTAATTTTTCTGGCAGATGATTCCTAAGAACGAGCTTCCTTGCTCCGATTACAAGGTGGAATTCTGGGCTGTGATTTGTGTAAACCTGTGTACTCTCAAAATGCATTTGATGGGGACAGGGGCCAGAAACACCTGGAAGGAATGGTGTCCCTCGGGGAGCAATTAACTGAGTCCCCGGCAAGGCAGACCCTGGTCCCGAGAGGGAGCGCTCCGGACACGCGGTCTGTGGGTCCTGTGTCGCGGGGCGTGGCCGGAGCTCGGAGGGTTGAATTCCTGGGGCCGTGTAAGCGCGGCTCCGCAGCAGACCGGGGCTGGTGCTCGCGGAGACACGGCAGCCTGGGGCAGCAGCGCCGCGGGCCGCGGGCACAGGGCGGAAGCGGCGACCCTGTCCTCGCCGCACGGGAGGAGGGCTGCACGTGGGCTCCTCCGGAGAGCCCAGCTTCTCACCTCCCAGCAGCAGGTTGTGCGTGTGCTCTCACCAGAGCCCGGGGCGGTGTGGGTGGCCTTCGGAGGGAGAGGGCGCCCGCCACCAGGATCGGACCTGGAGTTCTGGCGGCGCCTGGAGCTTCTGGGAACGTGTCCCAGGCTTCGGTGCTCCATGTGCGATGGCTCTAGGAGTATACCATCGCTGTTGACTGGGTGGCACCCAGGGCTCCCTGCGTCTAGGTGCCGCTGCTGGGAGGCCCGCTTTTTGAGTCTTGCCGTGCACTGTGGGTCCTGGTGGCCTGGGCTGCCGGCCAGGCCATTAAGCTGCACGTAGTCTCCGTGGCCGGTCGGTCAGGGCCGAGGGCCGAGGGCCGAGCTGCAGACTGAGTCCCCAGAGGAGGGCGGAGACCCTGGCCTCTTGAGGCCACCTCGAGCTCCACTGCGCACCCGAGTGTGGCCTGCTCGTGTGCCTTGCCGCGTGCTGCTCACGGCCACCTCTGTTCCAGGGCTTCTTCTGTAAGACTGAGGACGACTTTGACGACTGGTGCCAGCGAGTCAGACAGGTGGGCGGCGGGTCCCCGCGTGTGGGTGGGAGATGGGGGAGGCCGTCTCGGGGTCTCTGGTTTGGGGTCCCGCCTCCCTCGGCACCTGGCCCTCAGCTTGCAGCGTGGCTTGTGGCTTCGGCCTCGCGCGTAGAGAACGCGGCCACGGGGCTCGCCGTGAGCCTCCGGGGGGGTGGTTTCCAGTTTGCCCGTGTTGTGGCCGCGCACGGAGGTGGCACGTGGACTTCGGCGCCCTCCGTGCGAGCGATCGGAGAGGCCCGATGCCGCGCAGACTCCTGTCCCGCGGAGGCCGCCTCCCCGTCCTTGTCCGCGGCTCCTGCTGCCGGCGGTGCCGATCTCTGTGGGTGGGGGCAGGGGGCCGCACCCCGCGCGCCGGAGTCTAACGGCCGCGTCTGCTGACAGCTGTCGCTGCTCGGAGGCGCCCTGCCCATGTTCGAGCTGGTGGAGCAGCAGCCTTCCCACCTAGCCTGCCCCGACGTCCTGAACCTGTCCTTAGGTGAGTGTGGAGGCCACAGGGCCACATCTCAGGTGGGGACACAGCTGTTCCGGGAGTGGTGTGGTCCGGGCGATGTCCTGTTCTCTCTTTGCTTCCCCAGGTCCTGATCCAATTGCTATTGACTTTTAAGATTTGTATGAGCCCAGAATGTGAGCCCTTGGTGTGTGTGTGTGGGACCTGGTGCTGCCAGACAGCCTGGGGGGGGGGGGGCGAGTGGCAGCAGTGCGCTTGCTGTCCTGTCCCCCAGCTCCTGCCCAGTAACCTGGCCCCGAGCGCGGCCCCCTGGGTCCCTGCCAGCCGGGACGTGCTAGGCTCTCGGCGATGGCCTGGTGTCTCGGTGAGGTCCGGCATGGAAGCCAGCCCCAGGATGGCAGGCCACAGCTGGGCTCCGTGTCCTGCTGTGCGGTGGCTCTAGGCCCAGGGCCGCCTCCATCACTCAGGCCCTCAGTTTCCCTGAAGTGAAGCGACTTGTGGCACAGAGAACCAGGACTCAGCAGGCAAGCCGTGAGCACATCCGGTTCAGGCGGCCATCTGTCTCTGTGACAGTGACGGGGCCTGTGTCTCTGTCCCTCCGAGAAGATCATGGAGGATGGTGACTGAGCCCGCTGTCTGGCAGGAACCGGCAGGGAGTCGGGGCCGCACTGGAGACTCGGGACAGATGTCCCATCAGTCCCCAGACGGTACAGGGGGTGCCACCCCCTCTTGGGACGGGAAGCCCTGCCCTCCCAGCCCCTGCCCTTCCCTCCGTGCTCTGCCGAGAAGCGTGTTCTTTTTTCAGACGCACCTGTGGGATTCTGTTTCCTGCCCTCCCCTCGCCAGCTGAAGCTCCCGGCCGGTGGAGCCCCATAGCTCGGGGGGCCGATGCCTCGGCGGGGCGGCCCTGTGTCCCCGGCCTCCTGCTGCACTGAGGGCGAGCGGGCCACATGCAGGGTGTGGTGGGCGGTGTGTCTCTTCATCCCCACCAACCAGATACCCCACACCGGGCCTGTGATGAGGTGTTGTCTTGTTTCTTCTAGATTCTTCTGACGTAGAGCGACTGGAAAGATTCTTTGATTCAGAAGATGAAGACTTTGAAATCTTGTCTCTCTGAAAATCTCGGAGTCGGGGACAGTTTCCGCTGGCCCTCCCTGGGGGCCCCTTCCAGAGCCCGACCCTGCCTCGGGGCGCTTGGCGCCGCCGTGTTTCATCCATCCAGCCTGCCCGTCCGCCGAATGCCCGTGCCCCGTGCCGCCCCCGCCCGCAGACGGAGGACTGCCCTGTCCCAGGGGCCTTCCCGCGAGCCCGGGCACCGCGCAGGCCCGGAGGGCTCGTCGGGCTCCCGGGCACAGACGAGGCGCCGCCCGCGGGAAGCCCACGCGGCCGGGTCAGTCGCTCCGGGGAGCAGAACTTTTCACACCTCCGAGAGCTCTCCCTGCGTTCGCACCGCCTCTGCCCTGCTTCCTCCTGGGCGCTCGGTTCTGGGTTTGCTTTGGGATTAAAGTCCTGTTTGAAGTTACAAGGACATGAATTTCTGTGGGGCGTGCCCCAAGTCTGTCTCCGAGGAGCTGCGGGGCGGCCGTGCGCGGAGCGGCCCCTGCCCTCCGTGCTTCTCAAGGGCTACCTCAGTGGGCATTCGGGCTGAAGGGATGCTGGCAAGGCTTCTCCTCTGGGGAGCAAGCTAGCGAAGTGGTGGGGCGTGGTGGAAATCCAAAGATGTCCCCGTGCGTGGGACTCACTAGGACAGGGACGTGCCTGCTCTCCCGGAGCCGCAGGCAAAGCCCGAGTGGGCCGCGCCTTTCTCACGCCTCCCTCGCGGGTCCTGGCGTCCAAGACACCCCGCGTGCTGCTGCTTGCTTGTCGTGCCAGCTTCCCCCCGGTCGGGGTCGGAGCTGCCCTGGGGCCCCCAGGCCTGGGGGGGGTGTGATCCCGGCGCCCCATTCCTCTCTGTACCAGTCAGAGACGTTTCCAGACCCTTCTCAGCGCTAACGTCAGCACCCGCGGCCCTTAGCCCGCGTACTCTGGGCCCAGGCCCACCACTCCCACTGGGGTTTGCCATCGATCCCAGAAGCCTGGCTTCTGTTCTGCCGGAAGCATAAGAGGGCTGTGGGGGGCTCGGGCGGGGGCGACGGCCTCTCCCGGGGCGCCTCCCCGCACCGCTGCCTCCGAGCCCCCTGCCTGAGCAGGCCACACGGCCGCCCCGAGCCTGCTCGTCCTGCCGGCCCGCGTGTTGCCCACATAAGCGACTGTCTCTAGTTTTCTTCCTGTTTCCTGCGCCCCATCCGCGAGGTAGAGCTGGGGGAGCAGGGAAGGCCGGCTGGTCTCCACGCTCCGAGTGCTGTGCTTCAGATGGACAGACGTGCCGCCGCGGGCTGGGGGCGGGGGATGTCGCGGCCGCCCCTGCTGCTGTTACGAACCGGGGACAGCGACGGCCTGACCCACGGGGAGCTTTGTTCCATGTGTTTTGAAAAAGGCTTACTGAAGAGAATGTTGTTCATTCTTCGTAGTGTAGTTTGCAATTCTTAATGGTAAATAACAGTTTCAGTAGAAAACACTTTGTTGTCTGTGTCTTAATTTTTCCTCAAGTTCTAGGTGGATGTGGTCGACGCAGCAGGAACGTGGCCTGGGCTCTGGGGAGGGATCTGGCGGGGCTGTGGCCTGCTCGTGGCCCCGGGCCCGTCCCACGTCCCACCTGGCCTGCGAGCACAGATGCTGTCCTCAGCCTCACGGTCCCGAGAGCAGAGAATACAAGGGAACGTGCTTCGAGGAGAGCGTGCGGGAGCTCCTTCTCCGACAAGAGGCTTCGTAGAAAGCGTCCCCAGCGCGGTGTTGGCCTCAGTTTGATTTGTGAAAGCAGCGTCCCTCCAGGTGGGCTGAGACTGCTGGTCCATGGTGGGACGATCGGGAGCCCCCGCCTGCTGTGCCCCCACCCTCCTGTGTCGCCGCGAGGGGCCCCAGGCAGACACAGGTGGGACGCACCGAGCTGCTCCCCAGGTGAGGAGGTCCACCTGCGTCGTGGCCTCTAGGAATCGCCTGTAGGAGCTTCTCGTGCTAGACTGTCCTCCACATTCAGCCGCTTCGAGCCACAGTGCTCCTGTCAGGATCCCGGAGGCCCGCGGTCTAAGTCAAGGTCTCTGCAGGGCTGTTTCTTCCTGGAGGCTCCAGGGGACGAGGTTTACACTCCCTTCCTCCCTCCTGGAAGCTGCCCGCATTCTGCCTTGAGCGCCCCAAGGATGTGCCCTCTGACCCATCCTGCGGCCACCAATGTCCCCTAACTGGGCCTCCTGCCTCCCCTGCAAGAGACCCCTGTGACTGCGTCTTGGGCCTTCCCAGAAGAGGTAGGAGGGTCCCCCCAGCTTGCTGTGCAGGTGCCGTGCCCACGCTCCGGGAGGACCGCGTGTCCATCTTCGGGGGCCGTTACTCTGCCCACCCCAGTGCAAAAGCCACCAGAGCTGGGGGCTCCAGACCCTGTCACATACCATATACCCTCCCTGCCCGCCCCCTGTCCCCCTTTGGCCAGACCTGCCCTCGCAACCCTGGCCAGATGTTTCAAGACACATGCTGTATTTCCTGAAGAAAGTTTAAGTCTGTCGGACTGTTTCTGCCTCCAGCCAGGTCGCGCCACCCACCACCTGCGGGACCTCTCTGCTCCGGCTGCTCCTCCCGAGTTCCTTCCACCTCCGACCCCACAGCCCAGCCCACCTCCTGGCCTGCGCGGGGTGCCCCGGCGCGCTAGGCCCCCTACTCGCTCCCCTCCACCCAGTGGCCCTGACGCGGCTACAAGAGGCAGAGAGGCTCGTTTGGGGTCTCAGATCAGAGCCTCGGTTGTGGGAAGCAGCACAAAGGCGGCTCCGGACCGTGCCGCCAGACCAGCCCCGCAGGTGACGCGGGGCCCGACTCGGACCCCGTGTGCGGTTCTGACGGCTTCTGTGTCTCCGCGGTGGGTCCTCGGGCTCTGACCACACGTGTGCTCCCGGTCTGGGCGCACGTAAGCGGACCCTTCGGGTGCATGGACGCCTGCGGCCGACACCCGGCCGTCAGCAGGGCCGCACAGAGCCGCTGGAGTCCCCTCTGTGAGCACGGGACACAGAACCACTGTCCCCTCGTGGCCTCGTTCAAGGCCGCATGCACAGCCACCGGCCACGCTCACCCGTCACGTCCTTTGCCCCCTTCTGAGGTGCCACCCGAGGACTAGGACCGAAGGCTGGCTGCCCCGTGACCAGACCAGGAGCCCAGACAAGCGCGGACCTTGGTCGCATGCGGGCTCTGCCCGGGCCCCACTTGGTGTTCACACAGAGAGCACATCTGGGCCACAGGAGAAGGCTGCTGCCCCTCCAGGTGGGGGGATCCAGACTCCCTGAGTGGGCAGGGGGAACCTCCGTCCAGCACTCCGCTCTCTGCTCCGGGTTCTGGAAGGCCGCAGACCAGTCAGGGCAGCTTCGGCGGACAGACTGGAAACCCTGCCAATAGCCAAGCCCGTGTCCGCAGCGCTGAGGCCGGACAGGCCGCCTTGCCCCTGGGACGCAGCCCGGTGGGCCCAGCGCAGGGCCGTGCCCACGAGGAAGGGCTCTCCGTCAAGCCCTCGGCTGCTAAGGAAAGCGACAGCTTCCACGGTACCTTTTCAGATGCGTTTTTACTGGTGCCTCTAAGAAATTCAGAATTTCAACTGATTGCCCTTTCACTGAAACCGCCTGCATGTGACCGTGAAGCTCCCCTAAGAAAGCAGTCATTTATCGGTACCTGGGGGTGAAAGAGGACAGAGGAAGGCGGCAGCACTGCCGCACGGTGTCCCCGGGGCGCCCCGCTGGCTCCCGGGAGGCGGACCTGCGGCCGCTCGTCTCCGCTGCGTGCACCGCGGGCACATCGCCTGGGTGTCCGCTGCCCCCCGCTGCACGGCTACTTCCACAGCTCGCCCAGCGGCCTCTGCGCGGCGGCCTGGATGGTGTCCACAGAGAGGGCGTGGATCTCCTCGTGGACATCTTCGATGCTTTTGGAAGCGTCGACCATCTGTCCCCACGGGGGAGGCAGGAGAAAAAGAGAATGGTTAGCGCTTTTCACTATTCTCAGTGTGTGGCGATTTCAGACGGGGCTGGGTTCTAGAAGGGCACAGTACACCTCTGGGGTCCTTCACCCCACACCTCTGTCTGACCTTCACCCTTGGCTGGGGAGGGGGGACTTGGCCTGTGTCTTTGGGATGAAGCTGACCCGTGCTCCTGCTGCGGCCCAAATACGGAAGAAACAGCCCTTCTTGCTCCTGATCAAACCCTCTCTGTCCCCCGGCTCATGCCAGCAGGCACGGCAGTGGGGCACCCGCGCACCAGCGCCCTCCCCTCCCCGGCCAGTGGAATTCTGGCCTCTGCAGCGGAGGCCACGCCCGGATGCTGCTCGGAGCTCGAGGCAGGTCTGCGCAGAAGCCAACCCTGGGTCTGAATCCTGTCCTCCTGGGAAAGAGGGTTCCGTCCTGACCCAGCCGGCTGCTCTCCCCCTCGATGAAAGCACGAGGACCTCCAGTCACTAAGGGAGCCAGCCCCCCGAGAAACCGCTCTCCGCCCGAAGCGAGGAGGACCGAGCTGGACAGAAGCTTCTGTGTGCTCAGGCGGGTGCCCTGCCTCACTGCTGGTCCAGGCTCGGTCCCGATGGGGCCTCCGGGGCAGCCAATTCCGGAGAAGCTGCGGCAGGTGCGGACTCAAGAGGCATGTATGACCATTCTGGGAGGTCTGACTGCACGGCTCGCGATGATCTCCTGCACAGTCCGAGGCCCCGCGAGGCGACACCCGCTGCGAGGCTTTCAGGATTGCTTACTGCAAGCCGTGAACCAGCCAGAACCTCGCACACGGGCGTGCTACGTGCACACACTGTATACACTTGCACACGGATGAACTACGTGCACACGCAGACACCCTGCACATACTTGCACATGGGCGTACTACGTGCACATGTGCACACTGTATACACTCGCACACGGGTGCACTATGTGAACATACTGTATACACTCGCACACAGGTGCAGTACGTGCACACACACACAAACTGCATATAATCTTGCATGCAGGCGTACTATGCACACGCATACACTGCATATACTTGCACACAGGCATACTACATGCACATGCACACTGCATACACACACACGGGTGTACTACATGCACACACTGTATACACTTGCACGTGGGTGTACTACACGCACACGCTCACACACACTGCATATACTCGCACATGGGCATACTACGTGCACATGCACACTGCATACACACGCACATGGGTGTACTACGTGCACACACTGTATACACTTGCACGTGGGTGTACTACACGCACACGCTCACACACACTGCATATACTCGCACACGGGCATACTACATGCACACGCACACTGCATATACGCGCACACGGGTGTACTACGTGCACATGCACACTGGATACACACGCACACGGGTGTACTACGTGCACACACTGTATACACTTGCACGTGGGTGTACTACACGCACACGCTCACACTGCATATACTCGCACACGGGCATACTACATGCACACGCACACTGCATATACACGCACACGGGTGTACTACGTGCACATGCACACTGCATACACACGCACACGGGTGTACTACGTGCACACACTGTATACACTTGCACGTGGGTGTACTACACGCACACGCTCACACACACTGCATATACTCGCACACGGGCGTACTATGTGCACACGCATCACATATAAACTCGCACACGCAGATACTACACACACACAGTACGTATAAACTCTCACGCAGGCAATCACGTCTAAACCACATCTCTAGTCCCCTGAGGGCCTGGGAGCAGCCACAGGGCCGTGCCAACAAGCACCTGGGCCCCCGGACACGGATTTAGGGTAGTTTTCCCCCCCAGACAGGAGCACGGAAACCTGGGCAGGCAGCCGATTCCAGAGCGGGACTAGGAGCAGACAGGACGAACCCAGAAAGTATTAATGCGCTGGGGGAGAGTCGGTGTCCCGACGTGCAGGGGACCCACGAGAAGGTAACAGGAGCTGCCGAGCGGTGGTGGGGCAGACAGCGCAGACCACGAGAAGTCACATAGAAACACGAATCCATACAGATATGAACGTACAGGTAAGCTGAAAATCTGATGAGCTGTAGATTTTTACATGGTTTGTAAGAATCTCATCACAAACTACTTCTTACTTACAGGGGGAGATAATGGTAACATCCCCGTGGTGAAGCCTGGCAGACACCACTGAGCCAAGTGGTGAAAGGGGACGTCACTCAGCCACACAAAGGGACGAGCTCTTGCCATCAGCAACAACATGGGTGGCCCCAGACCACGTCACACTCCGTGAAATGAGTCACACGGAGGATGGGTATCGTAGGACTTGGCTTGTATGTGGAATCTCACACACAAAACAAGTGAATAATCACACACAGAGCAGAATCCGAGCCATAAACGCAGAGGACGCACGGGTGTCCCCGTGGGAGAGGGGGTGGGGGAGGGGGGCAGACAGGAGGGGTAAAGGGGCGCGGGAGGTGCCGCCTCCAGTTCCGGAGGGAGTCCGTCCCGGGGATGAGAGGCGCCGCACGGGGACCGCGGTCGGGGACCCCGCGATGGCGTCATGTGCTGACAGGCAGGGCCACCCGTGTGGCCGCCCGTGAGGCCGCCCGTGAGGCGAGCCCCGCGTAACGCACACGCCCGTCCAGTCACTCGGCCGCACACCGACACTCCTCTGCTCGTGCGCCAGCGGCACGCAAATAAAAATACCCCAGAAAGTGAACATCGCCAGAAGCAGAACACACGGGAATCCTACACACGTGGCAGGATTCAGTGAGAACCCAGCGTCCCTCCCGGGCCACCCGCCAAGGACGCACAACCTGAATCCCATCACGGGGAAACAGCCAAGTCCGCCGGAGACTCGCCTGCAAATCACCCGCTGTGAACATAAAAAGTGTCAGTGTTGTGACGTCACACAGGCTGCAGACTAGAGGCGGAACTGTACACTGGGTCATTGGTTAAAAAGGACACTAGTGGGACCAGTGGGGGGACCTGAGGGTAGCAAGGAATCCGCGGTCATGTCCCGATTTTGATGGTACACGGCAGGGAGGGGGCATTAGGGACTAATTTGTTCTCAAATGGTCCTGGGGAAGGGTTTTTTGTTTGTACCTGCAAGTTGTAACTTCTTTTTTGTTATCGTTTAAAAATTTTTTCAAAGAATGTTAAAAAAGTTAATTTTCAGTCAAACAAAAGCTGAGAGTTCTATGCCAGGAGACCCACCTTACGTTCTTAAGCTAAAGGAAATGACATGAGATGAAAACTGGGGAGGTTCGGGGTGGAGAGCGCCAGCACTGGTCAGCAGGAAACGCTTTCCTGTTTCTTTCCCCACTCCCACTCCTGATTTCATACCTTCTTGTCTTGTTCCTTGCAGGGTTTGAAATGTGTTATAAATTAAGAATAGCTTAAACCGGGCATCTGGGGGGCTCAGTCAGTTAAGCGACTGCCATCGGCTCGGGTCATGATCTCCGGGTCCCAGGATCGAGCCCCCATTGGGCTCTCTGCTCAGCAGGGAGCCTGCTTCTCCCTCTCTCTCTGCCTGCTACTCCGCCTGCTTGTGCTCTCTATGTCAAATAAATAAATAAAATCTTAAAAAAAAAAACAGCTTAAACCACACAGAATGGTTGACGAAGGAAAAACAGAAAGGGAACAGAACTTTGCAACTTCTCATATGATAAGACCAATCAGTACAAAAGTGGGATTAAAACTTCCATGTGGGGAAGGAAATCCCTTCTCCGACCCCCAGACGAGCCGCGTGGGCTCAGCACTGACGTGAGCACGTGGGAGACAGAAAGGCTGTGGATACGCAGGCGTCCCCCGCTTTGCAAGTTTATGGCACACCACTTTGCTTTGGTGAAAGATTTAGGTTAGTACCTGTTTTTGCTAACTGAAAGAAATCTAAAAAGTGTTTTTGCTTTTACAAAAAAAGGCGAAAAGCAAAAAGCGCACTCAGCGTCGGCCCTGCAGGGAGCCGGCCCGGGAGCGGCCCGCACCCTGCGCTCCTTCCCGGAACCTCTCTGGGTGTCTCGGCGCCCCGCCGCCACGGCTCCGAACTGTGTCTGGGAGCGTGTGGGCTTCGTCCCCGTCGATTCCGAACGTCTGTTAGCAAGTTGTGCCCCGAGTACCGGGAAAGCCTAAGAGACGTGATTTTCTAGATCTGGGAACACTCGAAAAGGTTTCCGTGTAAATAGGTGGTGATTGCTTCTTTGCTTTGTGCCATTTTCACTTATGAGCGGTTTCATGGGAACGCTGAACTCTGAGCTGGCGGTGAAACCCGTCCTTTAAAAATATGTGTGCAACCTGTGCCACAGAGAAGCCCCCCAGAGGAACCCCCGCCCTGGCGACGAGCAAGCAGAAGTCAGTGTGGACAGGCGGGGGGCAGACAGGCAGGTCACGGGAGAAGCCCAACCAGACGAGATGGCCGAACTAGGAGCCAAAGCCGCGGCCTGCAGCCTTCCCCGGAGCGCAAGGGTGCGGCCTGGCTGGCCAGTGAGACCCGGCAACCGTCGTCGACAGTGTCGGCTTTCTGGCTGCCGGGGCGCCTCCGACCACACGGGGGCGGAGACGGGCCCGGGCGAGCAGGGCGCGCCCACAGGAGCTGGGGCTGGGGCCGGGCATGCGCAGGGAGGAAAGGGGAAGGGGCCCGCTCTGGCGTCCACAGCGGTCCTTCACGGAGGGGGTCCTTCACGGAGGGAGACGGGGGCCAGGCCCCAGGTGAGGTGCACTGAGGTGGAGGGAGCAGGGCTACGGGGCACCGAGCACAGGGAGACAGCAGGGGTGAGGCCCAGGCCTGGGAGTGAGCGTGGGGACAAGAGCTCATCCCCACGGGAGGCCGTGCTGGCAGGGCAGGGTTGAGAGGGAGGCAGCAAATGACTCGCAGCGGGAGAGGGGGGAGGCTGAACCCCAAACCGGCCAGTCCCAACTCCCGAGGAGACTAGGGGGCGTGGGGCCGACAGACACAACAAACCAGAGAGAGACTCGTGGTGAAAGAGGGAAGGCAGCGTGTTGTAGTGACAAGCCTGGTGGGGGACAGCTGGCCACGCAGGACTGCCCTTTCGGGGGGGCTATCTGGCCAATTCTCCCCAACTCACCCACCAGGTACCCAACTCCCTTGTTTGGCACAATCGCACGGAGCAGAAGCGGCCGTGGAGAGGTGCGCCCCGAGGCCGCCGGCGGAGGAGCACTGGGCCGGCCGGCCAGCCGGCCGTTCCAGGGGCGCCGCGGGAAGACACCCTCACCTTCCAGTTCAGAGTCTCGTCCGCCATGAGCTGGTGGAAGCGACGCAGTGCCCGCTCCTGGAAGTGCCCGTTCTCGTAGCGCTCGCGGCCGAAGTCTCCCCGCGCGGCGGCCTCCGCCAACCGCAACTGAAGGAACACCACCAGGTCCGGCTTGGGGAGGCCCACGTCCGGCTGCTTGCACCAGTCCAGGGAGAAGTTCTGGCAGCGCAGGACCCAGAGTTAGAGAAGGAAGGCTTAATGGGGTCTAATTCCTCATTTCAAAATCCACAGAAGGGGAAAAATGAGCTAATGTCTGGCCGAGATACCAAAAATCGCGACTTCCCCCACATAACCTCGGCTTGCTTGGACTTTGTGAACATACATCCCAAGTCAGGAATCCCCACAGCCCCGTGGAGCCCTCCCCGCGGCCGGGGTCCCAGGGCGGGCGCGCCGACGCGGCCCCGTGCCCTCCGGACAAAGCTCAGTCCGCGCGGCGGAGACCCCGGAGGCCCACCGCGCACAGGAGGCCTGGCGCAGGCAGCACATGGGCCCGTGAGGGCAACGACCCCTCGTTTGGGTCCTGCTCCCACACGCCCGTGAGGGTGAGGGCCCTGCCTCGAAGCCGCAGAGCTCTGAGGACTCAGGGTTAGAGCCCAGCTCTGCGCTCGGGGCTCCAGGCTCCAGGCAGGTTCTCAGCTGAGGACTGAGCCCGTCGGCCCCCACGGCCCCCAGCAGCACGTCAGGAGGACACGAGGGAGCCGGTCCAGGGCACGACGGTCACTTGCCCCATCCTCCCCTTACAGACGGAATCTCCCGGACCAACACGTCCACAGGGCAAGTGTCCTCGGAGAAGAACCCCGGGCAGCACCCGAGGAAGGACGGGCGGAGTCAGAACCCTCGTGAAGGAACCGTCGTCAAGGGCCGTTACCCAACCAGACAGCGGACGCCCCGGCGCTCAACGCGAGAGCCCAAAGCTCCGTCAAGTAGCCTCCCCAAAATAAAGTTTTAGAAAATTTTAATGCAAGGGAAAAAGGAAATGTGGAACCTGTATCTCCACAGAGACGTGAGAGACACTTGGAGTGCGGTCCCGACGCGGAGCCCCCGGCGGAGCCCATGTCTAACCGCACGGCCCTGCGCACGGGCCCGGACGACGGCAGCACGGACGCTGCCTGCGGCGCCACGGCGTTTGTAAGAAGTCGATTTGGGGACGAGAACTGAAGTGCTGACATAGGAGCCGGTGACGTGTGTGGTGGGTCGGAGCGGAGAGCGGGAGGCTCTGGGGCAGGCACGGGGAGGGTTAGCGTGTTCTCTGCTGGGACAGGTCTGGAAACTTCTAACTAAGCAGCAGACCGCAGCGGCAGCGCAGCCACTAGACCCCTGACGGCAGCTCCACGGCTCGGGGAGGCCAGGAAAGCCCACAGAAGGTGCCCGGCGCGCGCCATCTGCTCTGCGAACAGAGACACTGAACGGAGGAGCGCCACTGAGCGACCATCTCAGGGAAGGGACGCGGCGACACCCGCCGTCCACGTTACCCGAAAATGAGCTGCGGCTCCGGCAGCGTCCACCCCTCCCGGCGATCCAGGGCGACCTGACCGGGCACAGGGAGAGACCCTACCCCTCCGCACACTCCTGAGTCCACGCCTGGCTTCGTCCCACCGGGGGCCCCGCGCCACTCACCTCCTTGGCGCTGCTGAAGGCGACACCAGAGAATGCGTATCTGTCAACGACGAGGGTGACGCCCTGGCTCAACTTCTTCTTGATTAGCGGCCTACAACACAGAGAGCGCTTCTGAGCCACGGGCCTGGCTTCCCAGGCCCTGACAGTGTGACTCATCAGGGCAGGGATGACAGGGCCGCCATTTGTGGCCTCGTGTGGACTCAGAAAAACTCCAGATCTTCTCTTTAGAAGATGCCACTGGGGTACTCCCAGCAAAGCCCAGTGTGGAGAAGACAAGTCCACGAAAGGCAAACGAGCACAACTGATGAAGACGGATGACCAGAGGGAGGCTTGCAGGCCGTCTGGGTGGGGGTGCGAGGGGCCCCGGAGAGCGAAGGCGCAGATGCGGCAAGGATGGGATGATGCTCGCAGCCTAGAGTCTGAAGGGCCAGGACAAGGAGGGACGGGCTGGCCAAGGATGTCCTCAACCAGGTGACGGCAGCTCAACCCCCATCCCCCGGCCCCAAGACCTTAGGAAGACGTGCACAAAGAGCTTGACATTAGCAAGACGTGTCACTTGCACTTTGTGGAACAGAGAGATGTTTGTTACCTGTGACCTTGAGAAGCTCACAGAACAGTAGGGAGAGAGAAGGTACACCTCCAGCAGTAAAATGCAGTTTCCATCACAGCATTACCTGTAACTGCAAACTATTAAAAAAATTACCTAACCTCACAAACAGAAAATTAGTAGAAAAAATAACTACAGCACATGCACAAGAGAACGATGGCGCGTATGAGGAAGGAGGGCCGCGTCCTGATATCATTAGGAAAACCACCAACACACGACAGGCTGTATTTTGAGGAAGGGAGCAAATTGGTGAATGAATTAAGACATCTCATACGTCTCTCTTGTATATAAAATAATTCCAGAAGGGAACACCAGAAATGAATGGAACAGGTTACCCACAGAGGGAGGCAGAACTGGGTGGGTAAGGCAGTGACCTTTTTCTATGACTCTGACTTTTAGAACCGTTTAATGTTTCGTGTATTCAAAAACTAAAATTAAATCGAGATGGGAAAAAACCCTAAAATCACATACAAAGTCAAATGAACCTGTATCCCAAATGAACACACAGTGACGAGGGGAAAATCCTGCCCCAAGAGACCTCTGAACACAGCACTTAGTGTGCCCTTGTTATAAGGGCAGAGCTGCAGACCAACACTGAGCTCCACGCAGGCTTTTACGGAGGCGGGTAGACCGACGATGCCACGAGCCAGGACAAGGACAGCGCGGGGCTGGACCAGCAGGTGTCAGTGAGCACAGACACAGAGAGAGAGAAACAGACGCAGAAGATGATAAACTTAAATGCAGGTCCGACCACAATGGGAGCCGAGAGTCAGAGATGCTCACTGCAGCGAGCACCCGGTGCCCAGATGTTGGTTTCTAAATACCACTCTCCACTACACAGAAAGGGGCAGCTGGCTACTGGGCTGGAGCAGGAGAAAACACGACAGAACCCCGAACATCTTGTTCTACCAGAAAGTTCTCAAAAAATGGACACAGGAGCCAATGTGAAGAGATTTCCAGAGGCCACATTTACAATAATTTGAACATCAAAACAGCTGCTAGTATGACCCACCGAGTAAAAAAGAACCTCTGAGTCCACGCTGATGATGGGACGCACGGATGAGCAGGAGACAGGAAAGTCCACCTTACGTAGGAAGCTGACTAATACGTGCAGAAGTGACAGATTAGAAAAATCACCATTTGAAATCACAACAGACTCAAGCGGGTTTATTAATGAACGATAAAATAGAAAATCAAAGTTTGATAAGGGAATATTTATGTAGTTCTGTAGATTCCCTCCCTTTTCTTATACTGATTTTTTTAAAAAAAGGTTTTATTTATTTGCCAGAGAGAGCACACAAGCAGGGGGAGAATCAGGCTCCCCACTGAGCAGGGAGCCCAACCCGGGACTCGATCCCAGGACCCCGGGATCATGACCTGAGCTGAAGGCAGATGCTTCACCGACTGAGCCGCCCACGTGTCCCCCCCTTTTTGACTCCTTGTAACAGGAAAGAGTCATTTGGTGGAACAGCCTGGCCAGCACCCCCTTCACAAGCAATGCAGTGATGGCCGAACTGCACTGCAACCCTCCTGGCTCGCTGTCCTGAAGACGACTCACTCGATGTCACTTCCGTGGTATTCCGGACAATAACACAAACCCAAATCTACTTGTAAGCAAACATCAGACCAACTCTGAATTTTATAAAATAAATGACCTGTAATTTTTCAAAAGTGAGCAAATGATAACGCGAATGTGACAAAGCATTAATAACAGGTGAAGGTTGGGTTCTTGGCATTAACCTTGCAACTCTTCCAGTTGACTGAAATTATTCCAAAGTAAGAACTTAAAAATAAGTAGAGTAGAAAACTGCTAGATTGATACAGAAAGTAAAAGAAACCGCTCATTTCTAGGAAGGAATTCCTGTGCAGAGTGCTATTTACGATGCTCCTGGAGGAGTGCTGGGTTTTGGTAAATAGAGACAGGGAGGGAAACGGAGGGTGCTGCCCCATCCTGTGAGGGGAGTGCCACACTCTGTGCCCCTGAACTGTAAAGATGCCAGAGGACAAGCATTTTCAGGAACCAGCAACTGACTCGGTTAAGACGAAGCATAGCAGAAAGGTGGACGATTAAAGGCCTGGAGGAAAACACCAGTTTCTCACAAAGTCCTTCCAAATAGCCCAGGTTGACTGAGCCCTCACTGCCAGGCCTGCCTGGCCTGCTTTCCTCGACGCTCACCAAGACCTGCCATGGGGCACCACCACGGCCGCCACACTGAGGGGGAAGCTGTGGTGGAGAGCGGCTGTCCGGGGCCACGGTCACAGAGCTGGTGGGCAGCGGTGCCACATGTGAACCTGGCGTCTGACCTGTCACCCAAGGACTTTCAAATCTGACCGATCACATGGCAGGGGCTAGAATGGTCCGAAGGGGTACCTGTGGGAGCTGGGGCAGAAGAGATGGAGTGCAGGCCTGCAGGCCTGTGTAGCGGGGGCAGGATCACTAGGAAGGGGGGTCAGCATTTTCATTTTTAAGTGGACCTACCTTATTTTTCAACAAAGCCCCAAAAAGCAAAATCGGAACAATTATGTCCATAAATTCCAGATGTATTAAAGATTATAAAAATGATGATCTCATTTTCTTCTTGTCCTTGGGAGTGGGAAGACCTTTCCAAAGCAGACACAGCTAAACCAGAAGAGAGTGGTGCAGGCTTGCCTGTGAGAGGGAACAGTGCAAAACCACGAGCAGGCATCTGGACCGATCTACTGCCAACAGCCTTTCCGGAGAGCACCCCAGACCGATGGGAAAGTCAGAGCTCCGCATGGCAGAATCAGAAAGCCAGTTACGAGATGGTTTGTATGGGAGGATGCCCTTCATTTATGTTAAAAAACAAAACTAATAGAATGGCATATGTGTAGATAAACGGAAACAAAAGCATCTAAAAGCACACAGCACAGGCACTTGCTCACCGTTACATGCTGAGTGAAGAGATAGAATATGTAAAATAAAAGGGTAATAATGTATCAACATGGGGCACCTGGGGCCACGATTTCGGGTCAGGTCATAATCTCAGGGTCCTGGGGTCGAGTGCTGCATTGGGCTCGTGCTCAGCACAGAGTATGCTTGTCTCTCTCCCTCTGCTCCTCACCCCTCACTCTCCTCTCACCCTGTCTGTCTCAAATAAATAAATAAAATCTTAAAAAAAAAAAAAAAAGCGTCACCATCAGTTCATCTACTGTAACACTAATGTAAGACAAATAATATGAGAAACTGGGGGCAGGAGGGAGGGAGGGACAGGGGTGGGGGGAAACTACTTGTCACCAGCTTTTCCACGTACCTAAAATTACCTTACAAAACAAAGTGTTCCTTACAAAAAGGTGGCAGAGCAGGAGGAAGAAAAAGCATGAATTCGTGCTCTTTGGCAACCACAGCGCTCTAAGAGTTGGGGCCTAGGGGGACAGGACGGGCACTCGCCCAGGTACAGCCTGAGGCCTTACTGCCGTCAGCATCGGAATCGAGAGCGCCATTCACCCAATCTCAAGCAGGAGGCAAAGCACGGGGTGGGGGC
Source organism: Potos flavus (assembly GCA_028534135.1). Classification (NCBI taxonomy): domain Eukaryota; kingdom Metazoa; phylum Chordata; class Mammalia; order Carnivora; family Procyonidae; genus Potos; species Potos flavus. The sequence continues at coordinate 172,529,362 of CM052883.1, forward strand.
GGGCAGCGCGTAAGTAGTGTTTACACTTGCTCCCAGCGGTTCGCGGAGAAGAGCAGGTGCACCGAGTGATCCTCCAGCTCACTTTTCTCTTCCAAGTAGGAACTCAGAAGTTTGCCGATCTCAGTTGATCTTTCTAAAAAAAGGGGAGAGAGGAAAAAAAAAAAAAAACCACCACAAAAGTGAGGGCAGGCTTCCCACCTCAGTGAGAATACAGTTAGAGCGGGACTCCAGTCCGAGGGTTACTTTACGGTGTCTCCCCGGGTTCGGACCGTCCCCAAGGGCCGGCCGCAGGGTGCAGACGCACCGGGACGAAAACGCTTCCGAGAACGGAAGGCGGGGACACCGCGCACCTCCACAGCAGTGTCGGGGGGGAGGGGCTGGCCTCACGGCCGGAGCCTGAATATTCGGGCCCCCATCCCTGACCGATCCGTCAGCCTGACGCGTCTCGGGAAGCCCTGAGCACCGGCGTTTCCGTCGGCACGTCCAACCCCTCGGAGGGGAGCAGCCGAACCGGACGCCGCGGCCCGGATCCCCGCCAGCGCCGGGACCCGCCACCCCGCGACCACGGCCACCGCCCCCGAGCGGCCCCGCCAGCGCCACACCCACCCGGGAAGCGCAGCAGCTCGGCGCGGTGGCCCGCGGCGCACAGCGCGGCCACCAGCTTGCGGCTCTGCGTGCTCTTCCCGGCGCGGTCCACGCCCTCCAGCACGATGAGGGCCCCGCGCCGGGCCGCCATGCTCGCGCCTTCCCGCCGCCCGCCGCCGCCGGGCCCCCAGCGCCGCTCGGAACTCCCATTGGCGAGCGTCTGCGGCGCGCGCTGCGATTGGCTGAAACGGACCTGCGTCCGCGGCGCGCGCTGGGACGCATAGAAATAGGACCGCGTCGGCGGCGCGCTCCGGGATTGACTCGGGTGGACCGCGCGTTGGGATTGGCTGCCATTTTTCAGCCTTGCCCGGATTGGCTGGTATCGGCCCATGGGCGGGGCGAAGTTGGCATGGTCGCCCCGCCCCTTCCGGCGGAGTCCCCGCCTTCCGGGCCGGGAGAATGGGCGACGGCGCGGGCGGGGCGACCGAGGCGGGGCGACCGAGGCGGGGCGACCGAGGCGGGGCGACCGAGGCGGGGCGACCGAGGCGGGGCGACCGAGGCGGGGCGCGGGCGGACATCCCCTGGCCTTGTCGGTGTTCTGCTGCTCGGGACTGCAGGGCCGTGGAGCCGCGAGTCAGGCACGCAGGAGGCCGCCTCTCAGGGGAGGGAAGGGGGCGGTCGTGCCGGCCCTCGTGCCGGACTCCTGCGGGGGGCGTCCCCGTCCCGTGCGGAGGCTCCCGGGCGCTGTTGCCCCTTCAGGGCATGCTCCGGGCGAGACCGTGCGCTCACGGAGCGGGCGCTGTGCCGACCTCCCGAGGGCCCGTCCGCAGCCGCCCACCGCGGGGCAGCGCTGGAACCCGCGGGGTTTGCGACGACGCAGACACGCAGGTCACGATGAGCCGGGAGCCACGTCCCCCAGAAACTCCCGTAGCCGGCTTCGCGTCTGCGGATGGCCGGCCCTCCGACGGGGTCTGGGGGCCTTGCAGCTGGAGTTGGGTGGACTTGGCGCCCAAGGCTGCTTGCTCGTGAGCTCTCTGGGGCACGTGCCGCACTGCTGCCCCGCAGGAGCCTGCGGGGGTTGCCAGGGTGGGCGGCGGCGGCGGCGGCGGCGGCTTCCCGGGGCTCTGGAGCCCACCCACCGCGACCTCCCCAAGCCCCTGAGAACGTGACTCCCCGAGGCAGCTAGTGTGGCTTCGTGTCCCCCCGACCGGTTTGCCTGATGCGGTTTGGGTTCTGGAAGGGCGGTAGATTATAGATTATAGTATTATTCCAAAGCATTTGCCTCCTTCCTTGATGTCGATCTTGGCTGTGGAGCTTCCAAATGCTGTTGTAATCACAGCTGACTTGCATCCTTTGAGAGGGAAGCTTTGGAAGCTGTTGTGTGGCTTGGCCATGCCTCTTCGTCCCCCTCATCCCCTCCTGGCGCCCACCCCACCCCCCACCATGAGAAGAGCATATGCACAATTAGGGCTGTGTTTTCACCCTGGATCTCCAGTGAAGGGAATAAAGCCAGGGCCAGGCTACAGCCACTGAGACTGATAGGTAGCACGACAAGAAGTAAGCCATCCGGGTTCCAAGTCCCTCCCAGAGACTCTGGGACCCCCTGTTACTGCAGCATGGCCTAGGGAGGGCTCGCTGATAACAAAGGCTAGATGTTATTATAGGTACGGAAGCAATAGCCCTTGGTTTGATGTCTCCTGTTCTCACATGTCCATCTCCTGGGCCTTCAAAGGATGAAAGGATTACAATAGAGGAGAACCTTCCTAGGCTCGGGCAGGTGCCAGCCGGCCTTGTACCACATCTGCAGGATGAGCTCACTGGGCTGCAGGGAGAACATGTACTGCTGTCCTGGATGCCTGTGAAAATGGAGGAACCTGGCTGTTGGGCCTTGTGTGCAGGGTGGTGGTGGTGGTGCGGTGCCCTTTGGATCGCAGCAGTTGCTAAACTAGCACAAGCAGGATGAGGTTTGTTACTCAGGTACAACAAGCAGTTTTGCTAACAAGTCTTCCAACACGTCCTGCCTCTTATATCAGTATGACACTAAGTGCAAGGACCAGAATACCAGCCTACCTGTGGCTTTCATCATGGGGATATTTCGTTATCAGACACAAAGGCCAGAGTTAGGCAGCCGAGAACTGCTTCTGCTGCCTGGTGATGTCAGAGGTCAGGTCCACCTTAGTAGGTATAGCTTTTCCCTCCAGGTCACAGGGTGACTTCGGCATTTCCATGTGTCCAGTACTGATCTCGTGGCCCCGCCGCGGGCAGAGGAGCGCCCTTGCCTCTGGATATTCAGTCTCCTTTCTGCTCTGCTGCGTGGACACTCGGTCTCAGGCCTGACAGTCGGCACAGTCGGCCCTGGAGCAGTGCGAGTAGAATCTCTTCACAGCATCATGGAGGCCTTATAGGTGGGCACAGGGACGTCCACTTGGTGGAGGAAATTACAGGGTCTGGGTCTAAGTGTGCTTGGAGACCTAGGGGGCATAACATGGGTTGTAAGGTGCTAATGGCTGATGAGCACACAGGGCTATCAGGGCCCCCCTATTCTTACATGTTTGGGATTGTCCCTTTAAAAAAAAAAACAAGACACTAAAGCCCTTTTACTGTTCCCTGTTGCTCAAGGACTGTGTCACAGGACAGTGTCAGCAAAGTCATCCTCGCTGTGTCGGCCAGGCTACCCTACCCAAACAGCATAGACCGCGGGGCTCCGACGGGGCAGTCTTTCCACCCTGTGGGGGTGGAGAGAGGTCCCTGGTGTCTCTTCTTCCTCTTAATTCCCTCTCCGCATACAGTCGCATTGGGGGGTAGCGTTCCACCTATGGATTTGGGGGGCTACTCAGTCTACGGCACTCCTGTACTTCTGGAAGAGTCTGCTGGCCACACGAGTGCCCTACTAGACTTCATTTCCCAGCCCCGCTTGCTGGGAGATGTGGCCACACAGCTGCGCGCCGATGAAATGTGAGCGGACGTGGTGTGTGCCCCTTCACGCAGCCAGTGCTCTCCCTGTGCCCACCGCTTCCCTCACTGCAACCCAGCCTTGGCCGTGTTGATGATGACAAAACTCCCTGGAGGCAGGCACCGTGCTGGAAGGGATCTGGGCCCTGAGTGACCCTGTGGAGCACGGCTGCTGCCCCTGGACTATTCACATTGGGACTGCTGCACAAGAAATAATATTCGGAGGGCGCTTGGGGGGCTCAGTCCTTGAGCATCCGCCTTCAGCTCAGGTCGTGATCCCGGGGTCCTGAGATGGAGCCCTGCATCAGGCTCCTTGCTCGTTGGGGGCACTGCTTCTCCCTCTCCCACTCCCCCTGCTTGTGTTCCCTCTCTTGCTGCGTCTCTCCCTGTCCAATAAATACATAAATCTTAAAAATATAAGTAAAATTCTTCTCTAAGCCACTGGATTTGGGTTGGGTTTCTTTATGTTAGAGTAGCTTAGCTTTCCCCTAAAGCACTGTTCCCCAGTTGGTGGACATTTCGATTGTTACAACTTGAGGGGTGCTGTTATCTCCTCAGTAGAAGCCAGGGATGCCGTTAAGCACCCTACAAGGCACGGGACAGCGCCCCCCGCCCCACTGCAGCAAAGAGTTTTCTGGCCCAAAATATCAACAGTCCTGAGGTTGACAAACGCTGTTTTTGTTTTTGCTTTTTTAAAGATTTATTTATTTATTTGAGAGAGAGAGAGAGAGAGAGCACGAGCCGGGTGAGGGTCAGAGGGAGAAGCAGGCTCCTCACTGAGCAGGGATCCCGACACGTGGGGCTCTATCCCAGAACCCCAGGATCATGTCCTGAGCTGAAGGCAGGAGCTTAACCGACTGAGCCACCCAGGCGCCTCAGAAACTCTGCTCTTAAGTACCTTGCAATAAAAGGAGACCATAAGGGAGTCCTCTCTCTGGTCGTTTCTAGAACAGGATCTTCGTAAGAGAATTCATCAGGTTTCTTATGTGAATGAAAGAAGATAAACTGCTATCTGGAAGAAATTATTCTCAATATCTGATATATGAAGGGCTATTAGCCTTAACTTTTTTCTTTTTTTCATTTAAATTGAATTAGCCAACATATATGTATCATTGGCTTCAGAGGTAGAGTTCAGTGATTCGTCAGTTGCATATAACACCCAGTGCTCATCACATCATGTGCCCTCCTTAATGCCCATCCCCCAGTTACCCCATTCCCTCACACCCCTCCCTTCTGTAAACCTCAGTCTGTTTCCCAGAGTAATGAGTCTCATGGTTTGTCTCCCCCTCTGATTTCTAATTTTTTTTTTTTACAAGAAGGCATGAAGATCAATTTTCTCATAGATAATGGATAAAGGACATAGAATGATAGAATTGCAAATAGCCAGTGAATATAGAAAAATATGTTTAGCCTCACTTAAAATCCAAGAAATACAAATTAAAACATGGGTTGGTTTGGGGTTATTTATTTTTTTTTCTATCACGTTAGTAAAGATAAAAAAGCCTGACAAAATCGCGGGTTGACAAAAGTATAAAAACGTACTTAGTAGAGGAGCAGGGAGCAGCAGGGGGGAGAGAATCTTAAGCAGGTGCCACACCCAGCCTGAGCCTTACCTGGGGCTCGGTCTCACCTGTGACCAAGATCATGACCTCGAGATCATTAAGTCCGATGCGTAACCCACTGAGCCACCCGGGCGCCCCTAGCAATTCCAGAGCCTGCTTGCTTGCTTTTTTTTTTTTTTTCAAGATTTTAGTTTTTCATGAGAGAGAGAGAGAGACAGAAGAAGTGGTTGGAAGGGGCAGATGGGGAGAGAGAAACAGACTCCCCACTGAGCAGGGAGCCCAACGCAGAGCCCAATCCCAGGACCCGGAGATCATGACACGAGCCAAAGGCAGACAGTTAACTGACGGAGCCACCCAGGCACCCCCATCAATTCCAGTTCTAAGAATTTATCCCCAAGAACTAATAGGACAAGGTGTAAATTAGAGATGGCCTCAACCCTTGCTACTCCTCCCATTGAGAGGCGGGTCTGATTTCCCTCCCCTCAAATCTGGTTGTCCCCAACAACTTGCTTGACCAGTAAAATGTAGTGAGATGTCTCAGGACTACTGAGGAGTTTTCACAAGTAGTGTGGCTTCTACTGAGGCTCCCTGGAACTCTGGAAGCCCTGCATGGCCAGGAACAGAGTAGCAGTAACTGGGACTGCAGTGCTGGAGAGGCCCCATATAGGCACCCTGGTCCATAATGCCAAGTACATGCTATCTTCCAGCCCCGTGACCTCTAAAGTATTACACAGAATGGAAATGCAGGACTCAAAAATTCTGAGTGATAATAAAGTGTTTTGGTTTTTTTTTAAAGATTTTATTTACTTATTTGACAAAGAGAGAGTCAGTGAGAGACGGAACACAAGTAGGGGGAGTGGGAGAGGGAGAAGGAGACTCCCCACTGAGCAGGGAGCCCGATGTGGGATTTGATCCCAGGACCCCGGGATCATGACCTGAGCCGAAGGCAGATGGTTCACTGACTGAGCCACCCAGGCGCCCCTAAAATGGTTCTTTTAAGCAACTTCAGGTAGCTTATTATGCAGCAATAGATAACCGGGACACACAGATACGTATAGCCATATGGCACACCAATGCAATGAAATAATCTAGTAAACAGAATGAAGTAGAATTGAGCAAAACATGGACAGATGTTTTGCAGAGAGTATTAAGTTAAAAATGTAAAGACTAGGAGCGCCTGGGTGGCTCAGTGGGTTAAGCCTCTCTGCCTGCCTCTCTGCCTACTTGTGATCTCTTTCTGTCAAATAAATAAATAAAATCTTTAAAAAAAACATGTAAAGACTAGAAAAGTGGATAGTATGATTCACCAGTAGCAAAACCAACAGCCCAAGTTAAAAAGTGGGCAAAAGTTAGGAAGTGCCTGGGGCTCAGTAGGTTCAGTATCTGACTCTTGCTTTCAGCTTGGGTTGTGATCTCAGGCTCTGGCCCTGCACTGGGCTCCACATTCGGTGGGGAGTCTGCTTCCCCTCTGCCCACCCCACCACTTTCTCTCTCTAAATAAATATATATAATTTTTAAGATTTTTTAAATTTTTTTGCCAGAGAAAGAGAGAGACAGCACAAGCAGGGGGAGTGGCAGGCAGAGAGAGAAGCAGGCTCCCCACCAAGCAGGGAGCCTGATGCGGGACTCGATCCCAGGACCCTGGCATTATGACCTGAGCCGAAGGCAGATACTCAACCTACTGAGCCACCCAGGCGTCCCATAAAATCTTTTTTTTTCTTCTTAAAGATTTTATTCATTTATTTGACAGAGAGAGACACAGCAAGAGCAGGAACACAAGCAGGGGAGGTGGGAGAGGGAAAACAGGCTTCCCACCAAGCAGGGAGCCTGATGCGGGGCTCAGTCCCAGGACCCGGGGATCCTGACCAGAGCCGAAGGCAGACGCCTAACTACTGAGCTATTCGGGCGCCCCTCTAAATAAAATCTTTTTTAAAAAGGTAAGAAAATAAAAAACGGGCAAAAGTTATGAACAGACTCCTCACTCAAGAAGATGTACAGATAGCAAATATACATGTAAGAAGGTGCTCATTAGGGAATTACATCATTAGGAAATCGCAAATAGAACAATGAAATATCTTTACCCACCTATCAGAATGGTCAAAATCCAGAACACTGACAATACCAAATGGTAGTGAGAACGTGGAGCAACAGGAACTCTTTGCTTTGCTGGTAGAAATGCAAAATGATATGGCCACTTTGGAAGTCAGTTTGATGGTTTCCTACAAACCTAGACAATCTTACTCTTCTTTGTATTTAACCAAAGGAATTAAAAACACGTCCACACAAAACCTGTACATAAATGATTATAGTAGTTTTATTCATAATTGGCAAAATTTGGAAACAACCAAGCGGTCCTTCAATAGGTGAAATGGGTAAACTGTGGTACATCTAGACCATGAAATATTACTCAGCATTAAGAAGAAATGAGCTACCAAGCCACAGAAAAGCAGGGAGGAAACTTAAATGCATATTACTAAGTGAAAGAAGCGAATCTGAAAGGTCTGCATACTGTGTGATCCCAACTCTACAACATTCTGGAAAAGGGAAAACTGCAGTAAAAAGATCAGTGTTTGCCAGGGATTTGGGGAGTGGGGAGAGGGCTGGTAAGGTGGAGCACAAGATTTTGGGGGCAGAGAAACTATTCTGTATATTGTAATGTTGGATACATGTCATTATACTTTTTTTTTTTTTTTAAAGATTTTACTCATTTATTTGACAGAGAGATAGAGAGCACAAGCATGCAGAGCCACAGGCATAGGGAGAGAGAGAAGCAGGCTCTCCCCCGAGCAGGGAGCTCGATGCAGGGCCCAATCCCAGGACCCTGGAATCATGACCTGAGCAGAAGGCAGCCGCTTAACCCACTGAGCCACCCAGGCGCCCCCATTATACATTTGTTAAAAACCTACATAATATACAACACAAAGTGAACCCTAATGTAAACTATGGACTTTAATAGTAATGTATCAAGGGACGCCTGGGTGGCTCAGGCAGTTAAGCAGCTGCCTTCGGCTCAGGGTCCTGGGATCGAGTCCCCCATCCGGGTCCTTGCTCAGGGGGAGCCCGCTTCTCCCTCTCCTGCTCTTTCTCTCTGACAAACAAAATCTTTAAAAAAATAATTTATCCATATTATTTCATCAGTTATAGTAAATGTACCACACTAGTGCCGTGTTTGTAATGAGGCCCTGTGTGTGCGCACGTGTTTAGGGGTATATAGGAACTCTATTTTCTTCTCCATTTTCCCGTAAACTAAATTACTCCAAAAAATAGTCTATCTAGTTTAAAAAAAAAAACAACGTAGGCACAGAGGTCGGTGGTGTGCGGTTCCGTACCTGTGCGTGTGCATTTCCCCGAGCACTGAAAGCACGCACGCAGACTGCTAACACTCGGGGTCAAAGCTGAACCAGAGGCACAGAGCTGCATCCCGAGGAGTGGGGAACCTGTCAGCTCCTGTGCAGCCAGAATTTCTCAGCGAACGCGAAATTGGCAAAAATTGTGTTTCCGTTTGTTGCTGTCTGACAGATTTCGGTGAGAGCTCACGAGGGGACGCTATTTAAACACGCATCTTTAATGCCGAAGCCGCTAGCCCAGCGGCCGGGGCGCGTCGGCCAGCGGGGGCCCGGCCGGGAAGCTCCGGGGCCCAGGCCCCCTCTCCTTGCCCCGCGCTCCACCTGCACGTGCGCCCCCGGCCGCGGCGCTGGGGACCGCGCGCGAGCTCGCGGGACCGCGCTCGTTCCCCCGGGGAGCAGGGCGGGAGCCCGGGGCCGCGGCCAGGCGGGCAGGGACGTGCACCCAGGATGTGCGGAGTCCCCGGACCCCGCTCCGCCGGGCGCCTGGCCCTGGCCCTGGCCCAGGCCCCACTCCTGCGCGGCGCCGCGCGCAGCCCGCCGGCCGGAAGTCTGGGGGCGGGTCCAGACGGGACCCGCCCCGCCCCGGCGGACCAATCAGCGCCCGAGGTTCATTAATAGTGAAGGCGCCGGCCCCGCCTCAGCCCCTCGCGGCACCGCCCGCCCGCGCAGACCCAGAGCGCGGCCGCGGACGAAGATGGCGACCGCCATGTACTTGGAGCACTACCTGGACAGTAAGCGCCCCTCGCGGCCCTCAGGCCCGGAGCCCGCGCAGGATCTCCCCCCGCGGGTCCACCCCGCGGGCACCAGGCGCCGCGCGCGGACCCCGAGGGCTCGTAGGGGCGGCAAGGGCGGTCCCACAGCGGCGGGGGCGGCGGGGGCGCGCGCCGGGCGGGGCGGGGCCGCAGGGAGGTGCGCGCGGGAGGCGCGGCGCGGGGTCTTACCGTCACGGCCGCGCCAATTCCAGGTGCGTCACGGGGGGGGCGGGGCCGGTGGGCATGGGGCGGGGCTTTCCGTGCCGCTGCCCCGCCCTCCCTGGCTAGGCCCCGCCCTCGGCCCTGGCCTCAGCGGCCGCCCCGCCCTCCCCGCCGTTGGCCCCGCTCACGGCCCCGCTCCGCCCTTCCCGGCCCCCTTCTCTGACTTGGCCCCACCCCCCTCGGCCCCGCCCCTTCCCCGCCCCCACCGCGCAGTCAGGCGCAGGGGGTCGACTCCAGCTCTCTCGGACGCTGGGTCGGGCCTGGGGGTGCTCCGGGTTCGGGATGTGGGGGGCGGTCTCCGGCCGGGGTTCTGTGCTCGTGCGGTGACCTGGGAGTTGGGGGAGGTGATACTGGCGTGGACAGTCTCCTAGGGTGCCCGTCCTTCCTCGTGGCGTTGGTGGGAGGGGACTGGGGGCGCTCGTTCAGGTGTTGAGGACAGTGGTGGTCACCACGGAAAGACGTCTGGGAGATGCTTCCTGCAGGCGTCCTTCTGTCTATCTGCAGCTTAGCTTTGGCCTCCTGAGAACTCCTGAGCAGATGGGAAAATGCAGGCCGCAGAGGCCAAGTAGCTTGTCAAGGTCATGCACTGGACAGCGAGAGCCCACGTTTGAACGCTGGTCTGGCTCTGGCTGTGGACGGCCTTGGGGGGCGCGGGAGGGGCTGGGCTGGGCGCTCTGGAGCGCTGTGTTGCAGTGGGAATAGACAGGGTCATTGGTACCTGCAGCTGCTGCCCGTGGGGAGTGAGCCCCTGCCCGGGGGAGACGGTGGGGTTCAGCCCTCCCCAGGGTGGTCGCCCAGTCCAAGCCTGAGCCATGGGGGCGTCCCAGTGAGAGAGCACTAAGGAGGGGAGGCCCTTCCCTGCCTCCCCTACTCCGTCACTACTGCGCTGACCTTTCTGTTGGGGAGCACTGTGGCTTCCCTTCTCTGTCCGGGTCCCTGCCCAGTGCGCCCTATGAGGACTCCGAGGGCTGTGAGATCCATCATGCACGGGGCACCTGTGTGAAGGCTCAGGACGGAGGTGGCTGCTCGATTTTTGAGCACGTCCTGTATGCTAAGCCTTGGCCCTCATTTTCTTGGAACTTGTTTTCAAATGGGGCAAATGGATTTTTTAAAAGTTCCTAGCAGATTAAGGGGCATGAAGGAGCCCAGCAGCTTGTGAGAGACCTGGGGTGGCACTGCCCCGCAGAGCCCAGGACAGGACAGGGAGGTCTATGGGGAGGCCGTGGTGGTCTGGAGGCTGGGGAGGGCGTGTGTGCCGTTCTCTGGGTGAGCTGGGCCGCCGTGAGCTGTGCAGACAGGCCGGAAGGCTGGCCTGGAGCAGGAGGATGGCAGGGCAGTGGGGAAGGCAGTGTGGCCTGGGGTCCGCTACCCGGGCTGGCCAGCGTGGTCTGTTTAACTTGAAATTAATGAAACTTGGGCAAATGCAAAGTTTAGTCCCTCAGTCATAGTGGCCCCATTTCAGGTGCTCAGCAGCCCCGTGGCCAGTGCCTGCTGTGTCGTGTAGCTCAGACCACGTCTGTCCTCGCAGGCCATCCACCACACAGCACTGGCCTGCTCCACCCCATGCACTGAGTGTCCGAGTAAGGCTGGGGCGGGGCCAGTCAAACAGACCCCAGGGCTTTGATCTTACCCACTGGAGGGGTACTGAGAGGGGAGGACTGGCTGGGGTGTGGGGGGGAAGGCTCACACGGGCCGCCTTCCTGGCCTCTGCTCGCAGCTCAGGGGTAAGTCTTCTGCTAACTTTTCCAGCTTCCGACACCCTCCGAAGCCTGTCAGTCTTATCCGAGTTTCATGCCCATCCCCCCAAAAAGATACCTTAATCCTTCTGTTTCCCAAATCCTAACAGAGACAGAAAATGAAGTGAGCTTATTGTTTGTAGACTTTAGGTATAAAGTCTGGAAGGCAGGTTTTGTCCTGCTGCTGAGAAGTACACGTCTCTGTGTTTCAGGCATCGAGAACCTTCCGTGTGAGCTTCAGAGGAACTTCCAGCTCATGCGAGAGCTGGACCAGAGGACAGAAGGTAGGTCCGGGCTCTGTAGTCCAGCCCGCGGTGGGTTCTGGCAGCTGGGGAGAGGGGGCCCTGCTCCCCCAGGGCCCCAGGGCAGTGGGGCTGCAGCCCGGCCTTAGGCTTTGGGCCTTGGGCAGTGTCTTACGGACAGTGCCGACTCTTTAAAATTCGACTTCGTGTTTTGGGCTCTAGCACAGCTTCCTATAGCGTCTTCACAACTATCGTCCGTTCCTCGTTACCATTCCTTTCCTTCCAAACTGTGTACACGTAGTGTAAACAGCACTTTGCGATCTCCTGGGATTTAGCTCCCTTTCTAAACATCCTGGTTTTGCTGCTGTTACTTACTTTATTTCCCTTTTGCTTTGGGCTTTATTCTGTTATTGTGGGATATGAAGGCTTGCTTCCCCCCCGCCCCCTGCCGTCTCCTGGTGTCGCGGCAAAGACTAAGTCTGCTGTAGACCAGGGATGGCGTTTCCTTCGGGACCCCCGTGGCTGTGGTTTGCTGCTGGGCATCCCGTGCTCTGCTTACGCGACCTTTTCCTGAATAACTTTTTCTTGTGCTCAGAATTGCTTTGTTTTCCATATTCCGTACACATTCCCCGTGTTCACCGTGTCCACTGCTCCAGGTGCTCTGCCAGTCCCGAGTTCGCCCCCCTCACCAGACCTTTCCGCCGGGGCCTCCCATCCTGTGGATCTTGTCTGGGCTGGTTGTTTCCAGCCTGCGGCCGGGGTGCTGGCTCTGCTCATCTTTGCTGCGGGACCCTGATTCCTGTGTTGTAAACATCCTCTCTCGATCCCTTGCTTTATTGGAGCCTTTCTTCCAGTAGTTCCCTGAAACATGGTACACGGGAAGGTAGATTTCTTAGAATGCTCTATGTCTGAAAACGTGCTTGCTCTGGTCCCACGGTTGATGAATAGTTTGGCTGGGTATAGAATTCCAGCTTGAAGATCATTTTCCTGGGGCGCCTGGGTGGCTCAGTGGGTTAAAGCCTCTGCCTTCGGCTCAGGTCATGATCTCAGGGTCCTGGGATCGAGCCCCGCATCCGGCTCTCTGCTCAGCGGGGAGCCTGCTTCTCCCTCTCTCTGCCTGCCTCTCTGCCTACTTGTGATCTCGTTCTCTTTGTCAAATAAATAAATAAAATTTAAAAAGAAAGAAAGAAAGAAAATCACTTTCCCTCAGCATGTGGAAGGCGCTGCTGCTTTGTCTCCCAGCTTTGCTTTTGCCCTGGAGAGATGTGCTGCTGTTTGCGTCCCTCGCCCTTGATACATGTGCTCCTCTTTTCCTTCCTGTTGAGCAGCTTCTGGGCTGCTGTCTCTGAACCCGATGTTTCATGTTTCGTGGCCATGTGCTTGGGCATGGGTGATTTTTCATTCATTGCGCCTGCCACATGTTTTGTAAGATCAGAGTAGCTGTGGGTTTTCCCTGAGCTCCAGTCTCCTGACCAGCAGAGAGAGTGAGTTCTGTCATTGTGAAATACAGCTTTTACGTTCAGGAATAAGCATAAGTGTTGGTCAGTTGCCTAATAAGCAGCACCTTGCACACCTCTCCCAGGATGGGGACACGGGGCCTCTGGTGCCTGGGGCCCTGTGTAACCCTGCTGAGCGTGCCGTCCCTCCCCGCAAGGGGCTCCCACCCTCTGTTTCCCCTGCAGCACATTTCCTTACCTCCCTAAACCAAAGAGTTCCCAGTTGCGTGTGTCCGTCCTTAATCCGGATGCAATCTCCCAGTGCGTCGTCCTTCCTGTCTTGCTCTTGCGGCTCACTGCCGCCTTCTGTGGGAGGGCCCCTCGTTGCTGTGTGCTGTTGGCTTGCTGGGTGAAGGGACCACAGCATCTTGGTCTGTTGTACTGTGGTTTGCGCATTTGGCTTGTTTCCTGTTGTTTTCACGGACGGATGTTTTCCCGTATGTGTCCTAAATCTAGCGGGTGTGTATTGAAGAGTAGAATGCCGGGTCGTAGCCAAGGTGAGCACGTGATTTGCTATTCCAACACAGACTGTTGGGAGTCAGAGAGGCCAGAATGTGTCCTTTCTGGGGGGCAGTTACACACCGTCATATCCTGGGTGTGCTGCCCGGGCCGTGGCACCCACACGGGCCCTGGCGTCGCGCTGTCTGCGGAAGGCTGTGCCCACCGTGCTCCCACCAGCGTTCAGCCAGCCACTTCTTTGCTGCAACTTAGCTTTGTTTTTTGGTTTTTTAAAGATTTTATTATTTGACAGAGGGAGAGAGAGAGAGGGTGCACACAAGCGGGGGGAGCTGCAGAGGGAGAGGGAGAACAGGCTCCCCGATGCGGGACTTGATCCCAGGACTCTGAGATCGTGATCTGAGCTGAAGGCAGATGCTCCACCGACTGAGCCACCTGGGTGCCCCGCCACTCGGCATTGTTGAGCTTTACTTGTTACCGTGGAATCTCTTGTAGGGACTAGCTTTTCCCCTATTTGTCTGTCAGATAAGAAGGCCGAGATCGACATCCTGGCCGCAGAGTACATATCCACGGTGAAGACCCTTTCTCCGGACCAGCGTGTGGAGCACCTGCAGAAGATCCAGAGCGCCTACAGCAAGTGTAAGGAGTACAGTGACGATAAGGTGCAGCTGGCCATGCAGACCTACGAGATGGTGAGGAGGCGGGGGCCGGGGGGGGGGGCCGGGAGGGCGGGGGGGGGGGTGGAGCAGCTGGGGCCCGGGCTCCGCCCTCGCGCGGGAAGGGGCCAGCTGCTCACAAGTGGTGCATACGAAGGGGGGCTCAGGCTTTGACAGAGAGATGCTTCTAGAGGAAGCATGCATTCGGGTGTCCTTCCCCAGGGACCGTCCTGCAGTCTGGTTTCCATGCCCTTTGTGCTTGTGTATTTGGATGCTTTAGTGACTCTTAGTTTTTATAGATTTTTTTTAATGCCTCTTTTCGTCAGTTCTAGGTCAAGTCCTAGAATTGGTCGTGTCCAGTTTTCTCTCCAGTAGGCTTCGTGGGGCTCCCGTGGGGGCACAGAGCCATTGTCCTGTGGCGCACCTCAGGCCATGTAGTGAAGGAAACTCTGCCACGCTGCCACTCTCACACGCTGTCCCCTAACTCTGCTCCCTGCCACCCCCAATAAAACACAGTAACATTTTTAAACCCGAGTTAAGTTGTAGTCGAGAACGAATACTCGAAAAGGAGAATGTAATGCTTATATTTGGGATTTTGATGCCCCAAAGCGCTGAATCTTTTTTTTTTTTAAGATTTATTTATTGATCTGAGAGCACGTGTGCACATGTGAGAGAGTGCATGCGAACGTGTGCGGGGACGGGGGCGGCGGGGAGGGGCAGGGGCAGAGGGAACGTGTCTAGCAGACCCCTGGCTGAGCCTGACACGCGCGGGGCTTGAATCTAAGGCCCTGAACTCATGACCTGAGGCGAAATCAAGAGTTGGCTGCTTAACCGACTGAGCCCCTGCGCCCCTGCGGAGTGCTGGGTCTGTGCAGTAAATAGCCTGCTTTCTAAAGTTAGATTTGAGCAGTTGTCAGACACAGGTTTTCTCTCAGGCGCAACAGAGTTTGAGATTGTAGCTTGCTTCCCGACAGCGATGGAGAGAGACGGTGGCACTTGCCGTGGCTCCGGGGCCGACTGCTGTGAGCCCTCTGGGAGAGGGGACGCCCTGTGCCGCGTCCTCGTGAAGTCCCGGCAGTCTTTCCGGAGGCTGCCTCTGTCAGGGGCAGGTGGTCACTGGTCATCCCCATGCTTTGACCGTTGCCTTCTCTCTCTTTCTTCCATCTTGTCCTAAATACAGCGTTAGAGGCCTTTTCCGTGAGAACCTGTGCGTTCTTCAGGGTGTTGAACTCGGGTTAAGTTAGGGTTCAGTATCATATGTCCTCGCCCCCATTCCATTGCATTTCACAGCCCCGTTTCTCATTATTGCCTCCCTCCATGGTTTTCCCGGGTAGGATTTCTTCTGTGGAGCTGTCCAAACGTGGGACAAAGACCTTCATAAACTGAGATAGTGGACCTTGTTTTAGGAGCTTTCTTCATTGAAAACCCAATTAAAGGGCAAGAAAGTACCTCCTGGTTGATTTCCAGCGTGTTTGCGATTCCCGAGGTGTTCTGCTTTTAAGTAAGACTCGCGAGCGTCCTTCTGTGTAGGTGGACAAGCACATCCGAAGGCTCGATGCAGACCTGGCGCGCTTCGAAGCAGATCTGAAGGACAAGATGGAGGGCAGTGACTTTGAAAGCTCCGGAGGACGAGGGTTAAAAAGCAAGTCTGTTAAGTTTTCTTTACTCTGTTACTGTTATCTATGGAATTTTGAAGAGTTTTGGTGATACATATGTTAGGAACATTACGGGAAATATATTTGAGTAACTCCCATGTCCTGCTTTAGTGAATTCCGTGAGGATAATCCGGTGTTTATTGTCTTTCAGAAGGTCGAGGTCAGAAAGAAAAAAGAGGCTCCCGGGGTCGTGGCAGGAGGACCTCAGAGGAAGACACTCCAAAGAAAAAGAAGCATAAAGGAGGGTGAGAGGCTCTTTTCCTTGTCTCTTTCTCCCCAAAGATTACTTAGCATCAGTATTTCCTTAGCATCTAGAAACACCAATGGCAGCTAACAGCGAGGAAGTGCTTCCTGCACGCCGCGGTGGGTGTAGCTCTGCATGCTTCCCGCGGGCTGGCTCCGGCTCCGGCTGCGCTCGGCAGCCCGACGGGGTTCCCAGGGAGCGTGACCAGCCCTGGCGTTCACAGCTCCTGTGCGGGGGAGCCGGGTTTGCGCCGGGCGGTCGGACTCCACAACCCACGCTCTTAGCCACTGTGTGTCCTGCCTCTCGAGAGACGCTCTATTTATTGACAGCTCAGGCTAAGCCACGCTTTAGCAGCTAAATATATAGCTGTTCATTGTTTCATGTATAAATATATATTTTGGATATATTTGTTATTAAGTTGCATGACTGCATTTATTAAATATATGTATCATTTACCTTGAACTTCAGAATATTTCATTTAAAGCTTTCTTCCACCTGCTCCCCCCCAACCCCCAAGCTATTGTGTTGCTTCACAGAAGTGATTTTTAGAGTACAGGGAAAACAGTAAAGCACCCGGTGACTTCCGTGGAGGTGGTTTTCACAGTTGGGGGGGATCTCAGAGAGTCCATTCATGACCCAAAAAAGGGAGAAGTTTTGGTTCTTAAACCTGGTGCTTAAACTTTTAAGAAAAACTCCAGATACCATCTTGCAGTATACAAATGCAGAACAAACATGTAGTTTGGTGAATTACTCTGAGGCACATCCTTGCCTGTCGCCGACCGCTGCCAGAAGCACTTGCATGTACGCTGTCGAAATCGTAACCTCGTCCCTCTGCCCCAAGTAACCATGACCCAGACTCCCGCGGTGTTTACGCCCATTCTTTGTAGTTTTGTCCCCAACATGTGCATTCCTGGATACTATGGTTTCATCTTGCTCATTTTTTTTTTTTAAGCTTTAAAGTTAACTTGATTAAGAAATAATTTACATACAATAAAATGTTCTTATTTTAAGTTTACAGTTTAGTGCTGTATTCAGTTTCTTTAAAGTTATGGAACTATTCAGCCTTTCTCTTTCTTCTCGAGTCAGTTTTGGTAATCTGTGTCTTTCAAGGAATTGGTTGTTTCATATGAGTCGTCAGATTTATTCACATCAAATTGTTCATAATGTTACACAATCGTCTTTCTGTTGTAGGATCTGTAGTGATGATTCCTCTTTCAGACCCAATGTTGATAATTTATGTCTTCTCTCATTTTGCCTTGATCTTCACAGAGAATTAGATTTTGGCTTCATTGGTTTTTATGTTTTCTCTATTGTTTGTTTTCTAATTCATTGATTTCTGCTCGTATATTTATTTAGAGGGGGGAGGGGCAGAGGGAGAGGGTAAGAGAGAATCTTAGGCTCCATGCCCAGCACAGAGCCCGATGCAGGGCTCAATCTCACGACCCTGAGATCATGACCTGAGCCCAAATCAAGAGTCAGATGCTTAACCTACTGAGCCACCCAGGTGCCCCTGTTTCTGCTTGTATTTTTATTTTTTCTTCCCACTACTTGGATTTACTTTGCTTTTCATTTTCTGGCTTTTTAAGGTGGAAGTAGCTTAGATCAGTGATTTGTGTACTTTCCTTCTTTTCTTTTCTTTTTTTTTTTTTTTAAGATTTTGTTTATTTATTTGGCAGAGAGAAAGAGATCACAAGTAGGCAGAGAGACAAGCAGAGAGAGGGGGAAGGGAAGCAGGCTCCCCGCTGAGCAGAGAGCCCGATGCGGTGCTCAATCCCAGGACTCTGAAATCATGACCTGAGCTGAAGGCAGAGGCTTTAACCCACTGAGCCACCCAGGCGCCCCTCCTTCTTTTCTAATATAAGTATTTAAAGCTATAAATTTTCTCTAATTACTGTTTTAGCATATCCCACAAATTTGGATATGCTGTGTTTTAATTTTTATTCCATTCAAAATATTTTAAAATTTCCTTTGTGATTTTTCTTTGACTCATAGCTATGTGGAAGTATGTTTTCAGCTTCCAAATAATTTGGGATTTTCCAGGTGGCTTTCTGATCTCATTTTTTGAATTAATTCTGCTATGATCAGGGAATATCATATAATAGAAATTGTCTGAAATCGATTAAGAGTTGTGTTATGTCTATGGTCCTCCCTTGCTGTATGTTGCTTATTCCTTTGAAAAGAATGTCATGTGTTGCTGTTTTTGGTGGAGTGTTCTGTAGTCGTCAGTCAGATAGTTTGGTTGGTAGTGATGTTGGTCTTCTGTATCCTTACCGATACTCTGTTTATTCGATTGATAAATTACTAAGGGAAGAATGTTGAAATCTCCAACTCTAGCAATGGACTTGTCTGTTTCTCCTTTCCTGTTTCCTGTCAGTTTTTGCTTCACGTTTTAAAGCTCTGTTATTTGTTGGTGCCTATGCATTTAGGTTTTTCTAAAAATAATTGACTCCTTCATTGTTATGAAATGTCTCCCTTTTTTATTTCTTGTACTATTCTTTGTTTTGAAGTCTACTTGATCTGATACTATGATAGTCACTCCAGTTGTCTTACGATGAGTTTTGGCATGGTGGAGCTTTTTCCTTTTTCTTTCTTTTACTTTCAACATATTTTTGTGTTTGTATTTAGAGTGAGTTTCTTGAAGTCAGCAAAGTTGGGTCTTGCTTTTTTTATGTAGCCTGACAATCTCTGCCTTTTTCACTGCGATATTTAGAGTCTCAGATTTAACGTAATTACTGATATGATTGGATTTAAATTTACCCTCTTGCTGTTAGTTGTCTGTGCCATTTCTTATTTTAGTGTTTTTTAGATTAATCAAGTATTTTTTAGAGTTTTTTTTCTATCTTAAAGACTGTTCTAGTGTGTACACACTGTTCATTAACTTACCATAGTGAACTTCTGACGATATCACACTATTTCGAGTTTAGTGTAAGAACCACACAAGTATTTTTTCCTCCTGTCCTTTGTGCTATTGTCAAAAGTTGTACTTCTATACATGATATAAGCCTCAAAACATATTGTTGTTGTTACTTTAGGTCTAAACCATTGATTATATTAAACAGATTTTCAAACATTTATTGTCACTCCATGCACGTACCATTTCCACTGCTTTTGTTTCTTTACGTAGATGCAGATTTCCGTCTGGTGTCTTCTCTCTCCTGCCCCGTTGTTTTACAGTGCAGGGCTGCTGGTGGTGATGAATGTCCTCGAATTTTTTTCTCTGAAAATGTCTATTTTATCTCCTTTTTTGAAGGATATTTTTGATGGATATAGAATTTTAGGTTGACTTTTTTCTTCTAGCACTAAAGATGTCCCATTATCTTCCATCTTGAATTGATTCTGATGAGAAATTAGTGATAATTCTTATCTTTGATTTTTTTTATATGTAAGTGGCTTTATTTTTGCTGCTTCTAAGATTTCCATTCACTAATTTGATTTTTTTTTTTTTAAAGATTTTATTTATTTATTTGACAGAGAGAGAGATCACAAGCAGGCAGAGAGGCAGACAGAGAGAGGGGGGGAAGCAGGCTCCGTGCTGAGCAGAGAGCCCAATGCGGGGCTCGATCCCAGGACCCTGAGATCATGACCTGAGCCGAAGGCAGAGGCTTTAACCCACTGAGCCACCCAGGCGCCCCACTAATTTGATTTTTAATAACTTAATTATGATCTGTCCTGGTGTGGATTTTTTTGTGTGTATTCTGCTTGGAGCTCATGGAGCTTCTTGGAACTGCTGGTTTATATTTTGTATCAAATTTGGAAATTTTTCAGACATTCATTCTTCAAATAGTTTTTTCTGCTCTCCTTTTGTCTTTTTATTGGACTCCAATTACCTGTACATTAGCTTGATATTTTCTCACAATTCACAATTCTCACATGTACATTAGCTTGATATTTTCTCACAATTCACTCTGCTTATTTTTTTGGCCAGTGTTTTTCTTTCTATGTGTCTATTTGGATAGTTTCTATTACTTTAGCCTCAAGTCTTTTCTTTGGTGTCTAATTTAACCTTAGTTTCCTTTAGTGAATCTTCCACTTAAGAGATTCTCTTCTAAAGAAGTTCTATTTATTTCTATTTCATATTTTCTGCTTTTCTTATTACATTTATGTTTTTCTTTATGTCTTTGAACGTATTTATAATAGCTTTTTGAAAGATTTTTTTCTGAGTCTATTTGTTACTTGCAAATATATTTCCTTCTTTTTTAAAAACCAGTTTTTTAAGGTATGATTGACATACGGAGAGCTTTACATATTTAACATATATAATTTGAATAGTTTGGCAGGTTTGTTTCTATTGACTGGTTTTTGTCATGGTTGAAGTCACATTTTTCTGCTCCACACGTCTAGTAATTTTTCAGGGGATGTTAGTGTGAATGTTATGTTGTCGAGTGTCTGGATTTTGTTGTCTTCGCTTCATGGGTATTGAATTATTTTTTTTATTTTCTAATGTCTTTTCAGTGGTTTAATCACCTATGGATCAGCTTGATCCTTCGTGGCTTGGGGTTTTTTTTTTTAAATATTTTTATTTATTTGAGAGAGAGAGAGAAAGCAGAAGCGGGGCGAGGAGCAGAGGGAGAGGGAGAAGCGGGCTCCCCGCCGAGCAGGAGGCCCGACGCGGGGTTCGATCCCGGGACCCTGGGATCATGACCCAAGCTGAAGGCAGCCGCTTCACCGACTGAGCCACCCAGGCGCCCTCGCAGGCTCATTTTTAACCTTTGTAAAACCTTTTTTCTTCAAGGGCCAGGTAGTAAATATTTTAGGCTTGCAGGGCGTATTGTCTTTGTTGTGACCACTCATTTCTGCTGTTTTCTATCAAGAGCATCCACCGAAAATACGTAGCTGTGTGATGCGGCAGTGTTTTGGTCAGACCTTATTTACAGAGACAGGCAGCCGGCTGCAGGCCGCACTTTGCCAGCCCCCAGGTTAGGGTAGTCTGTATCCTGCGGTTGCTTCTGTCGTCCTGCTGAGGTGGGACCCCCCGGGCTGTCTTCTGAACGCCCGTCGAATTTAGCGCGGCCTCTCCCTGCAGGCCAGGCGGAGCGGAGGCGCCGCTGAGCCTCCCTCGCTCAGCTCGCAGCGCGCCCGTGCTCTCTGCCTGGGCTCCTGGATTCTCACCCTGACCACAGCTTCGTTGTTTGTGAAAAAGTCAAAGGGATCCCTTGGCAGATTTCTGGAGCACATTCTCTTTACCCTCGTCCTTTCTGGCACCTCGCTGCCAGATTCCAGCAGCCTTAGCCTCCTGGAACTGTGGGGATTTCCTCCGCTCTGGACACCGCGCTGCGTTCGGGCCTCCTGTCGGTGGGCCGGGCGTGGGAAGTGCTGCCAGCGGGGCTCGCCTCGTTGGTCACCGTCCCTGGGGGTCGCGGTCCTGGGCTGCCTCTTGTCAGCGTCTGGGAGCAGCTGTGTCACGCGCTCTGCCCCGTTTCTAGCTGTTCACAGGAGGAGGCGAGTTCGGTGCCTGCTGGTAGGTCCTGGTCCGAAGTGCAAGCTTCGTTCTTTTCTTGTGTTGCTAAAGCCCTGTGAGTCTCTGTCCTGTGGGGGTTTGTCTCCATCCGTTTTTCTTCACAATTTTCCTTTTGAAGAACCCGGACTGTTTGACTCCCGGTGTTTCCCAGTCTTGGTCTTGCCGACGAGACATGGAACCCGGAGCGGATCGTCACTAAACATTCAGATGGTGCTTCTCCTCGTCTGCTCGGTGGATTTGTTTGATTTTTGACTGGGGACTAGTTCTGTGAGCTGGCACCCTGTGGGTCCGGCGGGGTAGGTGGGCCCGCGCCGCGGTGGCCTCTCTGGGCGCAGTCGGGCCGTGTCCGTTCCAGAGGGAGGGGACCGCCAGCGCGCTTTCGTACAGGGTCGTGTTCCGTTCTACCACACCCGCTGGATTCCTTTTTTTGTAGATTTTAGTTCCTTTCTGAAAAGGGTCCATATTTGTATTCATCTTACTCATATTTTCTCTGCAGTAGCCGCTTCAAGCCCTTGTCTGCTGGTTTTCACTTGGGTCCCTGGTGCCTCTGCTCCTGTCAGCCGGTCCCTCTTAGGGTTGCAGCCATGTTTCCCTGCTCTTTGTCACATCCCATGGCTCTTAGTGTCCGTCCAACTTTGGGTGTGAAAGGAGCGTGTGGGGTGCGAGTTCTTCCTGGGAGTTTCTTTTGCTTTTGGTGCAGGCAAACCGAGCCGGGTGGAGGCCGGGGGCCCTTTACCTGGGCGCAGTCCCCTCTGATGTCGAAGGCCTCAAGAGGGGAGGCCCTCCCCAGTTCGTGCTGGGGAACCCACGGTGTATTTCTCCTTCCTGAAAGGCTGCCTGTGTGGCTGGGCAGTGCTCTGGCGACACCGAGCTTTCCTGTCCCGTGTCCTGCCTGCCATGTTGCTGCAGTTGGCGGGGTCAGGAGGACGAGG
The DNA here is from genome assembly GCA_028534135.1 of Potos flavus. Classification (NCBI taxonomy): domain Eukaryota; kingdom Metazoa; phylum Chordata; class Mammalia; order Carnivora; family Procyonidae; genus Potos; species Potos flavus. The sequence continues at coordinate 172,551,657 of CM052883.1, forward strand.
CCCCTTCCCTGAGAACATGACACGGGTCTTGGCTCTGCCTTCCTGCCTCTGTGTGGCAGCTGCGGGGGCCCCCGGGTCCCATAAGCGGGCTGTGGGGTCGCCGCTGCCTGGAGCGTAAGGTGCGCAAGCGTCTGTGGCCGCGCTGGCTCGGCGCGTCGCCTGGAGGATAGCCAGCCCTTGGCGGAGCCCAGCAGTGGGGCAGCCTGCCAGCCCGGCTGCCGCCCATCCCTCGGCCCTGGCGCTCCTGGCCCGTGTCACTCCACAGCTTTGTCAGGGCCTTTAAAACGTGGTCTTAGCAGCTCACCGGTCTTGTCTTCTTGACTTGCGGCCACAGGGCTGAGTCTTCCTGCTCCTCTCCGATCGGAACCCAAGGCACAGTGGCCTTTTACGGAGACGGCAGGTGCCGTTGTTGGCCTCCTCCTCACCAGGGGTCCCCTGGCGGGGCGTGCACCCGGCTGTGCTCAGACCTCATGGTGACCCACGTGTCTTGTCACCACCTGTGTGGACACACTTGAGATGAGGAGGCGTGCAGCTTCTCCCTCCACAGAGCCGTGACGGTGTGTATGTGGCTGACTGCTGTCCGATGGCGCTCAGGAGGCGGACCGCTTGGCCGCTGCCGCCCCAGCCTTTCCTCTGGGCTGGCTGCAGCTGAGGAGGGGAACGTCGGGGAGGGGGGAGGTGTGCAGAGCACCTTGGCAGGCAGGTCGGGCTGGACTTGCCCTTCTGCGTGAAGTCCTTCTCCACGGCTCCCCCAGAGTGGCCGTGCTGTTCCCATCTTCCCGTGCGGATATCGGGACAGGCCCAAGGGGCTCGCTGGGGTGACGGGTGTGTGAGGGCCGCATGAGCGGCACTGGGACTGCCCCAGAGTCTCGCCGCGACGTGTGCTTGGGACGCACGGCGGAGGTTTAGGCACGGGGGGGGGGGGGGAATCCCTGGCGCTGCCCGGGGAGGGGTGCCCGCCGCGTCCAGGTAAGTGAGCTCGGAGGACTCCACTTGTGCCCAGCATGGCTGACATGGGGTCTGCAGCCTGCCCGGCGGGCTTGGCCGCCCTGGGACCTCCTGGCGCTCCCTTCCACCGCCCTGCCCCAGAGCCCCCTCAGCGGAGACTGGAGAGGGGGCGGCCCTTGAACCGGGGGGATGGGGGCTCAGGGCCGGTGTCAGCTCGCGGTGTGGGAGTCGAGTCAGGCTTTGCCAGCAGAGCACACAGAGCTGCCGAAGCGCCGTCGGCACACGGAAGGCCCGTGCCCTGAGTGCGCCTGTGGGGGACCCCACGCGGGTTGGCACTGAGCATCCAGGTGAGTGCCCGGGGTCGGAAGCCCATGGCGCGAGGGACACAGGTCCAGCGGCGGGTGAGAGTGTCAGGGGCCGAGTGGAGAAATCTGCTTGGCAGAACGAGAGGAGAGCACATCACAGCCTGGAGGGTGGCTGAGTGCCTGGGGCGTGTGGAGTGCAGCGCCTTTCGTGATGCATCCAGATTGCAGATGGAAAGAGAAAGTCCTGGCTGTCGGCAGAGACGGACAGCAGCTCCCCTGTGGAGGGCAGAGGCTGCGGCGGGCCCTGCGGCCTTCAGGGACATCACTTGCTCCACCTGGGGCTGGTGCTCTCTGGGGGGGGGGG
>CM052883.1:172553773-172584592 GCA_028534135.1 Potos flavus
CTCTGACCAGGGAGCACCCACTCTGACCAGGGAGCACCCACTCTGACCAGGCAGCACTGGCTCTGACCAGGGAGCACCCACTCTGACCAGGGAGCACCCACTGTGACCAGGCAGCACTGACCAGGGAGCACCCACTCTGACCAGGGAGCACCCACTCTGACCAGGGAGCACCGGCTTTGACCAGGGAGCACCCGCTCTAACCAGGGAGCACCCACTCTGACCAGGCAGCACTCTGACCAGGGAGCACCCACTCTGACCAGGGAGCACCCACTCTGACCAGGCAGCACTGGCTCTGACCAGGGAGCACCCACTCTGACCAGGGAGCACCCACTGTGACCAGGCAGCACTGACCAGGGAGCGCCCGCTCTGACCAGAGAGCACCCACCTCCCCGAAGTCACAAGGTGCGTGGCTGTCGAGGGCTCTGGCGGTTGGCTGGGGTGCAGGCCCATGGGGGGATCCCGGCTGGGTGTTCAGCAGCCTGTCCAGATGGAGAAAGATGGGCTCGCTGGAACGGGGGCTCAGGGATACCTGGGGAAGCCGGCCAGCAGGAGCACGGGGCTGAGACCTCACTGGGGTGAGTGAGGGGCTCAGTGGGCACTGGGCTCTCTGCTTCCTGGGAGCAGGTATGACAGCCAGAGGAGACTGGGACCCTGCAGACACACACCCCTAAGTCAACCCCAACTCTTTCCCAGAGAACGCTGATAGGAAAGCCCGCCTGAGAACGGTGGGTGGGACTTTGCTTCATCACTACAGTAAGAAAATCCGTGAATTTTGTGTTGTTTGGCTTTAAACATTGAAATGTCATCTGTCTATCTCATATATGATAATAAAATGTCGGTGGGGGGCCCCAGGGCCTTTCTTTGTCTGGGGAGTGGGTTGAGGAGGGAGCAGTGTGCGCACGCGGTGTCGGGAGGGGAGATCTCGGGGTCGAGCCCAGCGTGGTGGGATGGGCTGTGTGGCAGGGGGTGCGACCACTGCCGTCCCAGAGGTCACACCCTTCACACCTACCCCCTGGCAGCTGATTGACACAAGATCCATCTGTGGTGCTGGAAGGGTCACCCGGTGGATGGTCGGGGCTCCAACAACCCCCACGAGTCTCTCACTCGGCAGGAGGGGGACAGGGTGACTTCACCTCCTTGCCGCGGGGTCCCTGAAGGTGCCGCAGGAAGGACCAACACATCTGTGAGCTCCCGCACACGTCCGACGCGCCCAGATGGCATGCGCCTGCCCACCTGGCTGGGACCCCTCAGGGGCGCATGGGCCGTCGCAACAGTGAGAACAAGCAAGCGGGACTACACCAAACTCCAGCCCTTCGCACAGCAAAGAAAACCATCAACACGATGGAAAGGCAACCTACAGGATGGGGGGAAATACTTGTAAATCGTTTACCTGATAAAGGGTTAATATCCAAAACACGTAAAGAACTCACATAACTCAATAGCAAAACCCCCCAAATAATCAGATTAAAGGATGCACAGGACCCGAACAGATAGTTCTCCCCAGAAGGCATCCAGAGGGCCGACAGAGCCGTGGAAAGATGCTCGCCATCACTCGTCGTCAGGGAAATGCAAATGGAAGCCACAACGAGATACCCCTTCATACCTGTCATGATGGCTAGACTCAAAAAGACACGAAACAACAAGACTGGTGACGACGTGAGACAAAGGCACCCTCGTGCGCCATAGGTGGGAATGAGAGCTGGGGCAGCCGCCGTGGAGGACGTGTGGAGGGTCCTCAAAAAGTTAAAAATAGAGCTGCCCTAGGATCCAGCAATTGCACTACTGGGTATTTACCCAAAGAGAACAAAACACAAATTCGAAAAAAGCCACGTGCACTACTCCGTTTCCTGCGGCATTACCTCCGAGCGCCAAGGTACGGAAGCAGCCCGAGTGACGTCCGCGGGTGCGGGGTAAGGAGGGTGCGGTGCGTGCCCACAACGGGACCCCACTCAGCCGTGAGACGAATGAAGTCGTGCCATTTGTGGCAACACGGGTGGATGAGGAGGGTGTTATGCTAAGTGAAATAAGTCGGTCAGAAGAAGACGAATCGTGCATGATCTCATTTACATGTGGAAACTCCCCCCCAAAGTTAAACAAAAAACGAGCTCCCGGACAGAGGGAACAGACTGGCGGTCGTCTGAGGTGGGGAGTGAGTGTCGGCGGAATGAATGAATGAGGGGGTCAAGAGGCAGAAACTTGCAGTTATGAAATGAGTAAGTCTCGGGGATGGGATGTACAGCGCGGGGACGGAAGCTAATAATCCTTTCTCGCGTATTTGAAAGTAGCTAGAAGAATGCACGTTGAAAGTTCTCATTACAGATTTTGTGACTCTGTGTGGTGACATGTGTTAACTGGTTAAATTTTGTAATATATACAAATAGCGAATCATTTCACTATACACCTGAAACTAATATAAATGTCCCTAATTCAGGCGCCCGGGTGGCTCAGTCGGTTCAGCGTCTGCCTTCGGCTCAGGTCACGATCCCAGGGTACTGGGATCAAGCCCCGCATCAGGCTCCCTGCTCATTGGGGAGCCTGCTTCTTCCTCTCCCTCTGCCTCTCCCCCTGCTCACGCTCTCTCTCACTCTCTCAAATAAATAAATAAAATCTTTAAAAAATATATTCCTAATTCTAAGTTTTCCATATCTAAAATAAAATTGAGATTTGATTAAAAAAAAAAAGAAAAAAACCAAGCCGAATGCCAGGGTGGTGACAGAAAGAGTTGGGGTCTGGCCAGAGTCAGAAGAAGCCGAGGACAGTGACATCCATTGAGGCAGGCGGCCCTTGACTGGGCTCCCATTGGGGCAAGACAATCCAGTGAGAGGGAGCATCTGAACGAAGGGGCGGGGAGGAGAGCCCCTGGAGTGCTAGCAGAGAGGTCGGGCCTCTGTGAGCGAGGGGAGCAGAGCCGGCCCCCCAGGGCATGTGCTGGGGCAACCCTGAGCCTCAGCACAGCACACTGTGACCTTACTTGGAAATAGGGTAGGGCGCCTGGCTGGTCGGTAGAGCTCGCAACTCTCGATCTCAGGGTTGCGAGTTCAAGGCCCACGTTGGGTACAGAGACTACTTAAAAAAAAAAGGAAATAGGGTCATTGCAGACTTAATTTCTTAAGATAAGCTGGAGCCCACGGGTCCCTATGCAACATGGCTGGTGTCCTTACGAGAAGTGGGAAATGTGGACACGAGCGAACGAGGGGAGTGCCATGTGATGCTGGAACGAGGCGGGCTGAGGCGTCTGCAGGCTGAGAGGCCCCAGGGTTGCCGGCAAACACCAGGCGCTGGGGGAGCCTGGAAGGGAGCCTCCCTCACGGCCCCGGTGGGATCCGGCCCTGCGCACACGTGGGCTCGGACTTCCCGCCTCCAGAAATGCCAGACCACAGGCTCCAGGTGCAGAAGCCCCCAGGTGTGCCCCCGCAGTCCCCGCAAATCGACCCGCCGACGACCCGGCACCTCGGAGTGACGGGCGTTCGCTGCTGTGCTCTTGTGACTTTTCTGTAGGTTTCAGACAGTTTTCAAAATTACAAGTTGGAAAAATAACTAACACAAATCTGGCTTCAAAAGACAGATGGTGGGCTTTGCGGGCGGTTTTGACCTGGTTAAATTCTCAGTGCAAGGGAGGCACTAGCGTCCCAGCCGCAGGTAAGACGCCGCTGCTCAGCGGCCGAGATGACTCGCCAAAGGTCCCATCAGCCGTGCCTTCCTTTGAACTCAAGCCTGTTCTGGGCCAAAGCCTGTGCTCTTCCTCACCCTCGTTCACTAGGGTCCGGGTCGGCCAGCTACTGGGTTTGGGATATTCCACCAAGTGGAAGAAGAACACGTCCGTAAGGAGGTATGGGGGAGATGTCCATGGGAATGACCCACATCATAAGTACAATAAACGAGGAAGACAACGAGATGGCACGGGCTCAGAGGTCCCGCAGCCAGGAGCGCCCGAGTCTGGTGGAAGGGGAGGAGGGTGACCTGACATACAATGTTCGCAACGTGGAGTGCTCAGGGCTGAGATGGGGAAACTGAGGCCGGCGGAGCCGCAAGCTGGTGCCTCTGACTCTGAGCGACTGCAGAATCTTGTTCTTATCTTCCCTTGCTTTGGGAAGGGGTCCTGGTGGGTCGCGGGCCACCAGGGGTGAGTCAGGGCCCCCCTTCATGCCTCAGTTCCCCCTCCTGGGGTGATACCCACGCCTCTGCCTCTGTGCCTGGGCTTCCCCGCAAGGCCCCCCACGGGGCACCTATGGCCACATGCCCTTGGGCCACTGACCTCAGCTCTGAGTTTCCTCCGCTGATCCTGAGAGCGGCCTACAGGCCTTCCTGGAGAGCCAGGCTAGGCTGGGGAGGAAACACAGGGTGGCTGGCGCCCCCGCCACTGCCCAGCAGGCCCGGAGGGGCAACAAGACTCCAGGATGGGCAGCCCCAGTGGGACCTCGTCGTGGTCCTTCCAGGGGCCGTCCCACCTCCCAGCCCAGGGAGGTCCAGAGGAAAGACCCTGGGCCCATCCCAGGGATCCACCCTCCCTGGTGTTCCTATCTGCGCAGTAGCTGAGGACAAGGGCAGCCGGGCCCCTCTCCCCGACCATCGGACTTCAACCAGGGGCTCACAGGGTCTGCCCGGTGGTAGACGACCTGTGCAAGGGGGCTGGGGCCAGGCCCCCTTGCCAGAACCCGCCGCGGATGCTCGCAGCCATACCCAGGCACTAGACACCCACGAGTCTCGTCCAGAGACCCAGGCCCACAACAGGTGGGCTGGAGAGGCGAACAGTCTCCATTTGACTGGTTACTCTTCTGCTACAATTAGAGAAATGTCTCTTGGCTATCTGCCTGGGACCTCACAGAGACAGTTAGTCCCCTGGGGGGCTAGTCCCAACCCCAGGAAAATATGAGGCATCTGGGCTGAGGTTTGGGGCTCTGGTCAGCCCTATCATCCTACAGAGGGGCAAGCCTGTCCCACGGGACCCTGAGGAACAGCTGGGACATTCCTGCCCGCTCGCAGGCGGGGGCTGGACTCACCACCAAGTGAGGTGGGCAGGCAAGAAGCTGGAGCCCAGAGACGGCACTTCACCTGCCAAAAGCCACACAGCGCCCCACCAGGGGCAGTGCTGGGCCTCTGAGGCCTGGTCCCAGCACAGCACCCTCCCTATCTGTCTGCCAGGGACCAAGAGCCAGAGGTCTTTCCCTGAGACCTGGCCCCACGCCACCCAGCCCTGACCCACGTACCTAGGGGCCATCCCGGCCACCAGCCCAGCTGCAGCACGGCCCAGACGAGCGGCCAGGGCGCCCGTGGGGTCCCCATGCCCGAAGCGCAGCCAGCCTCACTTGCCGGTCTCCTCCTCCTCCTCCTGGGCTCTGGCAGAGGTGTGAGCGAAAAGAAAACCGGCCCGGGTTAGGACGGAAGGACACGCCCCAGCCCCGCCCCCTCTTCCTCCTCCTCTTCCTCCACGTGGGTGGAGATAGGAGGCGAGCCGGAGAGAGCCTGGGTGACCGAGGGAGAGAGAGATGGGGGAGACAGAGTAGGGGACGGGGAGGGGGATGGGAGCGCGCGAGAAACACACAGGGTGGAGACGGGGGGGGGGGGGGGTGGTGGTGGAGGGGAGGGCGAGGCACAGGCTGATAGAGGAGGGGGACGCCCAGCTGCCCCTCTTCCACTGTGGGGTTTCTCCGTCTGAGCAGTTTGTCGGTTTATTTGCTGTGGCTTCCTTCCCCTTCTGCTGAGGTTGGTGAGGGATCCTAAACCCTCTGTCCTCCCCTCCCCAGCCACCCTCCTGCCCCTCGGAGGTGGGCTGCGTTCAGGCCCCTGCGGCTGCAGTGAGGGCTGGGCTCAACCCCATGCCCACCTCGTCTTCTCTTGAGGGGTTGAACCCACCACATTCTGCCACTGCTGGGGAAGGTGGGGGCACGGCCATGGCCAAGAGTATGCCCCTCCCCCAGGGCTGCAAGGCCACACTGGGGCAGCTGAGGGTCTGTCTGAGCCCCGGGCCGGGTCCTGGCATTTCCGGTAGGCCTACCTGAGACCCCTTCCCTCCAGTCCTGCCCCAGGCCTTGGAGTGCCCTGGCCCCGGGTGGGGGGCGGGGCTGCTGCAGGAGGCTGCCCTCCCCTCAAGCTTCAGGGGGCCGCCTGCTGGGCCTCCTGAGGACATCCAGTGTTGGGGGCTTAACCTTCAGGGCTGCGGGACCACTTGCCCAGCGCCCGCTCAGCCCGGCCGGGGGCGGGGGCGGTCGTGGCCCCGGGGTCTCCAGGCTCAGCCCGGGAGGGGGCGGCGGCGGTCGTGGCCCCGGGGTCTCCAGGCTCAGCCCGGACTGGGGGCGGGGGCGGTCGTGGCCCCGGGGTCTCCAGGCTCAACCCGGACGGCCGGGGGGGCGGGGGCGGTCGTGGCCCCGGGGTCTCCAGGGCGCCGGCCGCCGCGCAGCCACACGCAGCCACACTTCTGGCGGGTTTGCTGTAAGCGGTTCGCGGTGGTGAATGGAAAGCGCGAGAGGAAACTGCTGACGGCGGCGGCCCCGGGCCCCGTGCGTGGGTCTAGCAGGCCGAGCAGCAGCCCGACAGCTGGCGCCGCCCCAGCCCCATTCACGCTCGGGCTCGGCTGCCGGGGGAAAACATTAAAGACAACTGAAACGGTGGAAAAAAAGCATCAAAGATGGTGTCTGCAGGCGAGGGCGAGCAAAGGAAGCTTCGGCGGTGGGCGCAGGGCCACTCCCTGAGCCCCGCGCGGCCGCGTGGGCGGCTGGGGGGCGGGGCGCGCGGCCCCGAGGGCTCGGCGGAGCGGGCGCGGCCGGCCTGCGGGGGGCGCCCCTCGGGACCGGTGTCTCCTGGCCCGCCCGCCCTCGGGGCTTCCCCTGAGCAGCCAGGCGCGGGGCCGGGACTGGGGACGGGCGTCAGGTCGGGGTCGGGGCTGCCAGGCGCCGGGTAAGGCTCGGACCCCGTGGGCACCGGCCCCTGGCGCCACGCACGTCGGAGCCTGAGGCTCTGCGCCGGGGGACATGCCGCCCTCGGAGGCCTGGGACTGGAGGGGCCGATGGGCCAATCTGAGGGGTGTGCGCTGGGATGCTGTGCGACCCCGGCCGCCCCTCACCCCTCAGCCACACCAGCTGTGATTCCGTCTGCAAGAGCTTGGATGCATGTCCGGAGGTGGTCACCGGAGAATGGGGGGACGCACAGTGGGGCTCCTCGCCCAGCATCCTCTGTGGCCTCCTTTCTCCTCCCTCCTGGCCTCTTAGCCCTCTCTCCTGCTGAGGTCCCTTGGGGTGCAGAGCTGAGTGCGGGGGCCCACTCAAAAGGCTGGAAGGGGTGTTTGCACCCCAGCGGGGTTGGGTCAGCAGGCCCACACGGAGGCACAGCAGGGCACAGAGACCCTGCAGGCGGGAGAGGGAGGGGGACACAGCCTGGAGGAGCCTCGCACTGCGCCCTGGGGTGGGCAGGACCAGCAGGTGATGGGGTCAGAGTCTGGGGAGGGGGCTGGGACAGGCAGGAGAGGGGGCAGGGGTCCCAGGGACTGTTGGGGTGCCTTACTCCCAAGGGGAGCTCCCCACCACTTGTCAGCACACTTTCCCCCAAACACATATTCTTCCTGTCACAGTGTCCCCATCATACTCACTGTCCCCGTCACACACACTGTCTCCACTGCATACTGTTCAAACCACATGCTGTCCCCATCACGCAGTGTCCTTGTCACACAGTGTCCCTGTCATACTGTCCCCATCACACACAGTATTCCCTTCCCTCACCATCTTTTATTAGGGATAGGACAGTCTCCTTGGCTTTAGAAGGGAAGGGCAAAGTCAAGGTCCCTTCTGTCCCTTCCTGTGTCTCCTGCTGGCTGGCCCTCTCCTCTCTGCCCTGTGTCCTGGTTTCATCCCTTTGAGTTTGGGGGTGCCAGCTGAGGTCCCAGCCGGGATTGCTCGTCCCTGTCCCCACCTGTAAGCAGGCACCAGGGACAACCCAGGACCCCCGTTCATGGGCTTGTTGATAAAGAAGGATGTTGTGTGTGGTCACTGAGGTAGCCGTAGCTTGTTTCGCAGTCTCAGAAACAGCGGAGAGCTGGCCTTTCACTCGGGTCTCGGGCTCTCCCGGTAACACGTTGCACAACAAGCACCGGCATCACAGCCAGGATGCCGACGTGGGTGCTGTGCCCTGAGCACAGTTAGTGCCCGTGTGTGGTTCTCCCGTGGGTGTCGTGTGGCCAGCACCGGCCCTTGGACCACCCTGTGCCCCAGTGCATGGGAGTCACCATCCCCTCCTGCCCGTTCCTCCTCCTGGCCACCGCCGGCCTCCACGTCTGCTCCGTGGCAGCCTGGGGGTGATCCGGCGTGTGGCCTGTGGGGTGGGTGTCCTGTGGCATGACCCCGTCCACGTCTCTGTGCGGCCGACAGGCTCCTTCTTGTGCCCGCACGGAGCTCCGTGGTGGGCTGAGCACCGGCGGGCCAGTCCTGGCTGAGGCCTGTGCTGGGGACGAGCGGCTCAGGGAGTCTGGGAGCCGCAGCCTCCATCCCGTGAAGGCGGCTGGTCCTGCGTGCTCCACGCCGTGTTTTCGTATTCCCGTGCTCCCCACTGTGTGCCCATGTGCCCGTGCTCCGAGCTGTGTGCCCATGTGCCCTTGCGCCGTGTGCCCGTGCGCCATGTGCCCGTGTGCCGTATGCCCGTGTGCCTGTGCTCTGTGCCGTGTGCCCGTGTGCCCGTGTTCCCATGTGCCCGTGTTCCCGTGTGCCTGTGTGCTGTGTGCCCATGTTCCTGTGTTCCCATGCTCCGCGCTGTGTGCCTGTGTGCCTGTGTGCTGTGTGCCCATGTTCCTGTGTTGCCGTGTGCCCACGTGCCCGTGTGCCGTGTTCCCCGTGTGCCGTGTTCCCGTGTGCCCGTGCTCCGCGCTGTGTGCCGGTGCGGGCCGCACGCGCTCCCTGGTGCAGCCCGCCCCTGGCTGCTTCCCGCCGGACCACCACACGGTGGCTCCAGAGGCCCCGAGGGTGGAGGGTCGTTGGCAAGGTGGGTGCCACCCTGTCTCCTGAAGCAGGAGAGTCTGGTCGTCGGGGCGGGAGAAGCTTCCTGCCTGGCGCCCTCCCGCCCTCCCCGTCGGAGAAGAGGAGTCTAGTTTCCAAGGTGCCAGCCCGGCTGTGACGCGAAGCAGGGGTGTGCGGGCGGGCGGGGGAGCCGGAACCTGAGCCAGCACGATGGAAAGTGGGGGAGAGGGGGATCCCCCCGCGCTTTCCCGAGGCAGCAGCCCGGTCACAGGGAAGTTTCCATTTATGGTAAAACACAGGAAGCAGAAGGATCATCCCGAAACTGCCTCTGAGCGGCCGGGAGGTGATGTCACCTGGCCTGGACGCAGCTGTGGCCCCGGGAGGCAGCGGCGGGTTCACAGTATTTCTGAGGTCGGAACAGGAAATGGTTAATAGTGTTTGCAAATAAAAACTTTTTGTTCTATCCTGTTTTTGAAGCATTTCCCAGAAGTTAAAAAAGAGTGCCCGAGGTGTCTGGCCAGTTGCAGAACCCAGTTTTAAAAATGTGAACAAAACATGACACCGTTAATTATACACAAGAACCGAAATGGCTGGGTGGTCTGTTTACTGAGGTAACAAGTCACAGATTTCCTGCCCCCCTGGCTTTGTCAACTTCCCAGAACGCTATTGTCTAAACGTGAACTTGCAGTTTGTTTCCACGCTTGTTTGCGTGTGTACGTGGCTGTGTTCCGTGCGGGGCATGTGCACTCGCACGTGTGTGAGGCGCGTGTCACGTCCAACCGCTCCCCGCGGACACCGCTCGGGCTCCCGGCTGGCTGGTCACGCGGCTGGCGCAGGGGCAGCCCCCCCGCAGGCCGGGACGCCAGGCACTCGACGGCCTCCTGCCCTCTGGGACTGCCGCTCTGCACCGTGGACGTGAGCGACAAGGGACCCCTGCCCTGCCCTGCACGCACCTGCTTATTTCAGTGGAGCCATGAAACCCGACTGCGCACCTGTGTGGACCGACTCTCCGACCGCGCTGTCGCCGCCAGTTGCTTTTTACCCTTCACAGAATTGCCCCGTGGCCGGTCAGGTAGGCAGAGAACTTGCTGATAGCAAAGATGTCCGCGGCCAAAGTGCCAGCCACCCGGACCCGCCTCATTGGCCCTGAGCTCCGTCCCTTTGTGGCCCCAGGTCGGTCTCTGTGGCTCTCACTGCTCCTTCCGGGGCGAGCCCCCTCCCCACCGGGGCTTGGTAGACGTGACTGGCCCCGCAGGGCAGCAGCCGGGGGGCTCCAGGGCAAGGAAGGGGGGCTGGGTGGGAAGAGCCTGTGGGAGCAGAACGCTGCACGCTGGACGAGGGGCTGCCCGGGACAGACGCTGCTGTCCTGGCCACTGGCTCCAGGGCCCCCGCCCGCCGGCAGCCCAGAGACACGCACCTTGCCTGCATGCTGGGGACTGGGCCTGGGGTCTGCTCAGGTGGCCCCTGTCCCCGGAGCCCAGGGTTGGGGGAGGGCAGGGGGATTATTTCTACCAGATTTTCTCTCCTTGTCCGTCTGTCTCTCTCAACTTCTCTCTTTCCAGACACATAAGTTGGGGTCCAGTCAGCTAGCTGGCCTTGAGCCCTTCTCTCCCAGCCTGGCCTCTAGCTCTGACTCCTTGGCTGTGCGGTCCTGACCCAAAGCTGGCCCTTCCCTGGTCCAGCATGGCCTGGAGGGGCTCTGGGGGGACCTGCCCAGGCCACGCCAGGCCAAGAGGGGGACAGAGGCTCTGAGCATCATCACCTGTGGGAGATTGTCCTCATGGCTCATCAGGGCTGCCGGAAGGTCTGCTTTCAAATGCTTCACCTAGAGGCCCCCCAGTGGTGAGGGCTGAGCCCTGCCTTCTAGCCACCTTCTCCAAAAACTGAACTCAAGAAGCGGAGCGCCAGGCAAGGGGGAGCCAAAAGGAGAGTGTCCACGGGGCCCAGGAGGGCGCCATCTCCATCACGTGGGGCAGTAGCACCGAAGCAGCACCTGGCTGCCCATGACCCCCCTCTCTGTCCCCAGCCCAGCCCATTCTGGAGCCATCGATGCGTCGGGGGGCTGGTCACAGAGTGGTGGGCGGAGGGCAGGGGGCGGGGCGGAGGAGGAAGGAGCTGCCTGCAAACCTCATTCCTAGAGTCCATGCTTGGAAGGACCCGCATCCACGCGGGCAGATCCCACACAGCCGACCAGCTTCGGGGTCACGCACAGCCCTCAGGCGTCGGCCGTCCCCCTCTGTTGAAGAAGCCGACCAGCTCGGTAGCTGAGCATGTGAGTAGCTTTTGCAGAGAGCGTGGCTTGTAGGTTTGGGGGATGGATACACGGGTGCGTGGGAGGGGCACATGGAGGCTGGCTTCCCTGGGGTCTGCCACCAACGCCTTTCCAGCGGTCTTCTGGGAAAGGTATAAGGAAGTTCCTGAACCAAAAAGATTATTTTTGGGTGGTGGTCCGTCCTGATACTGAAACTCGTCCCTAAACTCAGGGGCATGTTGTGGTCTCTGGAGTGGAGGAGGCAGATGGGGCTGTGGCATGGCCCCGGAGGGAGCATGGGCTCCCACGGCCAGCAGGGTGGGGAAGTGGTCAGGGCGCGGGGCCCAGGGAGGCCATGTGGAGAGGAAAAGCCCTGTGGGGACCTCTGCAGACCGCGCTCCAGTCATCCCCTCGGACCCCCGCTGGCCACGAGACCAGGTCCACAGGCATGTCCACCTACACACAATGGCCCTAGGGCGGCCAGGAAAACCCAGGACTTTGGGCACAGCCCCAGCAGATCAGTTAGAATTGCTGCAGTTGGCTGTCTGAGGAGCCAGAAAACCCAGAGCACGAGGTCTTACGATGACAGCGGGACCTGGGTGTTTACTTCTCTCTTGAACAATAAATCTGGAGGTAGGTGATCCTGAGGTGGTACAGGGACTCCAACTGTCATCAAGGGTCCAAAGGCTTGCCTTTCTGCTTCCTCCGCATGTGGCTTCTAACCGCAAGTTCACCTCATGGTCCAAGGGGGCTGCAGGAGTGCCAGACATCACATCTGCATCAACGAACAGATGCGGGGGAGAGTGCAGGGCGGCATGGATCTTCCCAGCTAGCTGGTCCGGCAGGATGGAGCCTTCCCAGGAGCACATCCCAATCATTTCCTCTCCTATCCCGTGATCCTGCTTTGCTGAGAGGCAGACAGATGGCACATAGCTGAGAGAGCCAAGAAGCTTCAGAAATGCAAAATATGAAAGAGACATACACTCACTTGCCAGGATTAGCTGCGGGTGGGACAAAGATGAGCAGAGAAGTCATCAGTCGTTGAGAGAGGAGAAAGATCGCTCTGTGCGCAGGTCAGAGGGACCGTTGTGGAGGCTCCAAGGGTGAGCGAGGGGTTTGGAGCTCTCCCTTCGGGAGGCGTGGGCTCACATCACACGCTGGAGCTTCTGGGGCCACTAGCAAAGCAGCAGGACCGGGTGCAGCATCCAAAGCCCTAGATGGATGGAACAGTGACCCCGCCAGGAGGCAGGGGAATGGGGACAGGCGAGTAGGCGGAAAGACCCAGGGAGCCCAGCTCCCGGGAGGGGTGGAAACCATAGTTCTGAAGCCTGAGGACGGTTGTCCAGCAGGTGCCACAACCTTACATGAGGCACACGGCAGCTCGGCCGCGTGCACGAGAAGGCGCTGGTCGCAGTGATGCTTCTGTGAGCCCAGGGGGAGGGCGAGGACCCAGACCCACACGCGTAAAATGTGTCCTGCACGATTCTGTTTACATAAAGGCCAAAGCAGCGAAGGGAAACGTATCCTGTCGTGGATCTGGAAGGGGTCCTGGCCAGGCTGGCGGGGCCTCTGCCGGGGAGGAGCCCACGGGGCGCGGTGGGGGCCTGCCCTTCAGGTGCCCAACTTGTCCTTACGGAGCCCTGACGCTCCACGTTAGGTTTTAGCCGCTGTTTACGCAAACTTCCTATGCTTCTAGCCAATATAAAATTTGGGAAAAAACCCATGGGAGAATTTGCAAGGATCCACGTTCGGTGCACTTTCTCCTGGCCTCTTTTCCAGTGGCGAAGAAGGAGCATCGGGCGGTCAGGCACCAAGGCGGCTGGAAGGACGGTGACGCTTGCCCGAGGAGGAGTGGGCAGCACTGTCCATGATAAGTCGTGGGCCGAAGAGGCCGGGCCCTAAGATAACATGCTTAGTGTGATTTCCTGCCCATGAAGAAGAGATACCCAAATGCATACGTGCGTGTGCCTGGAGCCACGTGTGGACATCAGCCCCAGGGGGGTGATTCTGTACACGTCTATTTTCTATTGTATTTTTCTTTTGTATTTATCTGTTTGTTTCTTGTTCTTCCTAAAATGAAAATATAGCGCTTGCGTAATAAAAAATATTCAAGGGGGTGAGAAGAAGAGGCCTGTTTCTCATGTCTTGGAGACGAACCCGGTTGCCATGGAGACCGGGCGGTTGTCAAGGCCGCGATTGGCTGGTGAGGGTGCGGGATGTGGGATCCCGGGCTTCCTGGGAGCCGGGCTGGCGCAGCCGTCAGACCGCACTGCGGAGCCAGCGCCAGCATGGACGGGGTGGACGTGTGGGCCAGCACCCTGGCCCAGCTCATGGCCAAGAGGAAACCCCAGGACACCTGGGAGCTGGTCCCCGAGGAGACCCTGGCCTCCGGGCACATGGAGGGTGGCGGTTTCCAGTACCGGCTGAGGGGGCTTTCCAGGTGCATGGCGGGCGGGGGCCTCGCTGGGGCACTGGGCGGGGAGGGGCTGAAGCTGCTTGATCGCGGGCTCGGTCCCACCCGAGGCTGGGGGCCGAACTGCCGCCGTTGGGCCCTCGCGGCCCGGGAGGGGGGTACGCACCCAGCCGGGTCTTGGCCCCCAGCAGGTAGGTGGGCCGGGGGTTGGTTCTCCCTTCCGGGAGGTGGGGGGCTGGGAGCCACCTCTGTTCAGTCCCCCGGTGCTGGCCACCCCAGTTGGGGCCTGCAGAGGCGGGGGCGGGGCGGATGCTGGGGGTGACGCAGCCACCCCTGCCCGAGAGCCTTGTTTGCTCCCCGAGGCATCTCCTGGTCTCCATGGCAGCAGGGGCCAGAGCGGGGAGGGAGGGGCGGGTGCCTGTGCTCACGCCGCATCTTGCAGAGGGGCCTGAGAGGGGTGGCTGAGTCATGCCCGAGGGCGCGCAGGCCCAGAGAGGGGGAGCCGCGTCTGGCCAGGCCAGGAGCCCCAGTGTCGCGGGGGTCCCTCGTTGCCATGGTGACAGCGGCAGGGACGGGCCAGGCCTGCAGGGACCCCACCCAGCCAGGCATCCCCAGCCCTCCAGAGGCCCGCGGGGAGGGGGGCCAGTTGGGGGGGGCCTCACGGACAGGTCACTGCGGGGACTCTGCGGGCAGCCACACTCTGACACAGACGCCGCGGCTCCCGGTGTCTGAAATCCCTGGGCCCAAGCGTCCCGCGGTGTGAGGAGAATCAGCCCCCGCGTGTCTGAGAGGCCCCCGTTCCCACCGCCAAGCGGAGCCGCCTTCAGTGGTGGAGGGTCACAGCCCCGGTGCCCTTGCCCTTCAGCTCTCCCGCAGACACAAACACGGGGACCGGGGGGGGGCACAAGGCACCCTGTCGCGTCCACAGCACGGCAGCCGCCAGCCGCAGGTGGCCTTCGGTTACACGGAAAGGAGTTGAAAGTTCAGCTCCCCCGGGCGCTCGCCGTGTCCGGCCCCACCTGTGCCTGCGGGCTGCGGGCTGGGCCGCGCACCTGGAGCCCGTCCTCACCGTCACGGACACTTCCACGGGACGGCGCTGCCTGCGAGATGCGGGGCGGGTTTCCCGGGGCATGTGGTCGCTCGTCCGGGATTCGGGGCTCGGAGAAGGGGCCCACCTCCTGGCCCTGGGGCACACAGCCGCAGAGGCCCTGGACCGCAGCCCCAGAGTGCACGGCAGTCTTGCTCCCAGGTGTGGAGCCATAGCAGACCAGTCCACGGGGCTCACTCGCCATCGTCCCGGGAGCCCCCAGTCCCCCTGGCTCTCCCCTGCCCTCCATGTCCCGAGATTCCCCCGCCCAGGCCAGCTCACCTTCTCTCCGCGGGGATGGGGCTCTTCCTGCCAGGGCCTCCCCTCGCTTCTCCGCTCAGCATGGAGACACCTGCTGCCCCCCTCGCGGGACGCGGGGCTGCCTTTGGCTCCTGGTGACATGTCCGCAGGGCAGTGAACCCTGAGTCACAACACAGAAGGGTGGCATGAGGCAGCAGCAGGGGAGCGAGCTCCCACAGGGGTCAGGCCAGGCTTTGCCGCCCAGCGGGCTTTTGGTGCCAAACTGATGGAAAGGGATTTGCGCAGGCGAGGGGCGTGCACCCGTGGGAGGGGTGTCGGGTTAGGGAGCTCTTGCTGGGCCAGCCCCCAAGCCCGCGGGGGCGAGGGCCGTCCCCCACCCATGTGCTCACCGCCGCTCTGTCCTCCCCACCCCCAGGCTCCAGTGCGGCCGCTGCCAGTGGGGCTGGTCCTCGGCGCACGTGCACATCCTCTTCCACGCGCGCTTGGACGAGGACAGCCGCCTGGGCCTGGTGAGGATGCGCATCTGGGGCCAGCGGTGCCGGCTGTGCCCGCCGGACGCCCGGGCCAATTGCCAGGTGAGCCTTCTGAACGTGCGGCTCTTCCTCAACAAGCTGGTCCCCGTCATCCTGCAGAAGTGCTACGGGGAGAGCCTCAGTTCCGACCAGTGCCCCGAGATCTGCTTCGGGGAGCGCTGCGAGGCCTGCGACCTGGGCATCTGCTTCTTCCAGAAGCCCCCAGATCCAGCCTGGGGGCCTGAGGTCAGGAGCCCCCCCATCATCAAGGGCAGGTACACCTTGTATGGAGGGGACGGCGCGGCCAGCCCCGCCGCCGGCAAGCAGCTGCTCACCCTCGGCAGCGGGCCCGTGGTCGACCGCGCCAGGGGCTACACCCCCAACTCCATCACCATCCCCCTGTCCGTGTCCGACTTCATCCGGAACCCGATTTCCGAGAGCAGCAACTTCTTTGGCCAAGATGACAACATCGTCACCGTCCCCTTCTCCCTCGTGCATGTGCGCAGGGACCAGGGGCGCGTGGGCCCTGGCTCGGGCTCCCTCCCAGCAGCTGACCCCCGCGGACCGCTCATCGTTGGCAAGGGCTCCATCTACCTGCCAGCCAGGTCCACAGCCACGGCCAAGGGCAGAGGCCTCCTGGTGAACATCAAATGCCCCATCTTCCACGGCAGAGGCCTCCTGATCAGCAGCATCAAGCCCTTCGAGCTGAAAGGCTTCATCTTCAAAGGCCGGGGTTCCATCCCCAGCCCCGTCGACCCTGAGGAGGGCCCGGGCTCGGCCCCCAGCGCCGCCGGAGACGGCTCCCCGCCGGTGTCCTACATCATTGGCCTCACGGATGACGGAGAGGGTTCCGTCACCTTCCCCTCGTCGCTGGCGGACCTCATCAGAGACGACTCCTTCCCCGACATCGACGGCTGCGTCACCTTCCCCTTCATCTTTAAGGATGAAGACAAAGGCAAGCATGCTCCCGCCAACGCCGCCCAAGGCGAGGAGAAGGAGGGTGGCGGTGACGGCCCTGCCCCTGCGGGCCAGGAGCCCCGCCCGGGGACACGCGCCCGGCGACCCGTCACCATCAGCGAGGGCTCCATCAGTATCCCCTTCTCTGTCTTCAATCTCATAAGATACAAGGGCCTCGGCCCCATCGCCAGTGGCCGCCGGAGCAGTGGCCTGGCCACGCAGGGCTGTGACAAGAAGAGGAGGCCGCCGAGGGCCAGGCTCAGCAGGTCCGGCTCCGAGCCCGACTGGGAGGACGACTTCTGCTGGGATGACGGCTGCTGCGCGCCGAGGTTCGACCCCTACGAAGAAGTGTGGATCTGGGTGTCCATGGCCGTCTGCGTCCTCTGGATCATGTACCTGTACAAGTTCAGCCCCTGAGGGCCACCGTGAGCCCGCCGCTGCCCTCCGGGGTCCCCCCGTGCCTCTCCGCAGCGGGACTCCCCGCCCGCCCCTGCCCACCCTCCCTGAGCCGCGCGTGGGCCTGCAGCCTTCTCCTCCACCCCTGCTTCCGTGTGTGTAGTCTCCTGATGCGTGTCGTGGCGTCGTGGCTTCGTGGCCGTCCACACCGTGATTATCTGCCAAGCTGTCCCCCCCTCCCCCCCGGGGTCCAGGCGTGTCCGTGTGAGTGTTACAGTCCAATAAAATAAAAGTTAAAAGGAAAAAAACAAGAGTGTGCCTGGGCTGCGAGGAAGCCGGCCCCCAGGAGAAGGTTTAGAGGTGGGAGGTGCAGTGGGCACGTCCGCGTCCCCTGTCAGCCCCTGTGGGGAGGGGGTCACATGCACTTCTTCCCCTGATGGCTTCTGGATTCCTGGCTGGGGTGATGGGACAAGACGCCCAGGCTAACCTCGCCTTCAGCCGAGATCCTGTGTGCACCCGTGGGATTTTCCTGGGTGCTCCCACTACTCTGGGGAAAGATTAAAGCCTCCCCTTGAGCCTGGGCTGGTGACCCCCCCAAGCGTGCATCTTTCCTGAAGCTGTCCTCCCTGGCCCCCTCTGAGAAGACACATCCCACCCCGAGGGCAGGAGCCGAGACACAGCCCTGCCCGCCCCGGGACCATGGACACCTCCAGCACCGGTGCGGTTTGAGAAGGACCGTCTGGGCCAGAAGTCAGAACCCTCTTGTCCGTCAGTCACACTCTGGGTTTCCATCTTCAAAGACCAGACGCCTGTTTCCACAGGGCGGGGGACGGGCTGCGCACCTCCCAGTGAGGTGGGGGCAGCAGGCACGACTGTGTCGCAGTGTCAGGTCGCCGCACCCTCTTGCTCCAGGTAGGGCCTGGCCCCCAGCGCCCCAGGAAGGGGGTCGGGGTCTGGAGGGACCCCAGGCTCAGACACGAGGCTCTGGGGAAGCCTTGCTTTGTGGGGAGGGGTGAGTGCACGGAACCCTTTGTGCGGGGCTTCTGTCCCGCTGCCCCGAGCCTGACCTGGCTGCCGCAGGATCCTGTTGGGGGAGGCACGGGGTGCGGGCGGGCGGGGACAGAGGGCTGCTGGCGAGGCTTCACGTGTCAGCCCTGGGACCTCAGGTCCAGTCCCTCACGCCTGCTCAGAGACCCAACAGACGCCGGGACCCAGGAGTTCCCACCCTACAGTGAAGGTTACAGCCTGTGTGGGACACAGGCCTGCAGACCTCCACCAGCCTGAACAGGAGCACCCACCTACCACCACTGGGGTCCAGGACAGACCTAGCCCCAGACTGTCCGGGTCCCTGTCTACACCGGGTGGGACCCTCACTGTAAGGCCGGGACCCACTGCCCACCCTCAGGGGCCTGTCTACGCCAGGGGAGGGCTCTCTGTCCTCGGGCGGCTAGCACCCGCCCACTGTGGGGAGCTTATCCACACTGGGTGTGAGGACCGAACTGGGCGCTGGATGGGGGTGTGTCTGCTCAGGAAGGTCCCACGTGGCCTGGCTCTCTGTCTGGTCCCCACGCGGGGGTCCCCACCCCATCACTGGCTTTCCCCAGAAATGGCCGTTTGGGGAGGGAGCAGTGCCCCCCCGCGGGCACTGCCGCTGGACCCTCTCCGGAGACACTCTGCCCGCAGTCGCGGGGGTCCCGGGCAGGACGGGCCCCATCCTGGGGAGCATCCCTTTGGGCCCGCTTCCCGACCCTCCCCGGGAACCCATAGAGGGGCCGGTCAGAGGGCCTGCCCCTCCCTGTGGAGGACCCCTCTGCCTCACTTTCAGCAGATCAGGGACCCTGTCCACCAGGGCCGCCCCGGGAGGGGTTAATATCTGAAACGGGGGTCTCCAGTCTAGGGTCTTCTGACTGAGGGATCCAAGCCAGTCAGCTCCGGTGGGAGTAAGGACGTGGGGGTCTGCCTGGTCTCTTCGCCCCACTGGCTGCATTGGGCCCTCTCCACCCCCGCCCCCTTCTCCAGCCCCCGCCCCCTCCTCCAGCAACCCCCATCCCTCCCAGGCAGCTGGTCCCCTGCGCTCCTAACCCGTTCTCCTCCTCCAGCCCCTGCCCTTTCCTCCAGCCCCTGGTCCCCGGCCGCCTCTAACCTTTCTTCTCCTCCAGCCCCCCTCCTCCCGCCTCTGGTCCCTGGCTGCCCCTCACCCCTTCTCCTGCTCCAGGCCCCCACTGCAGACCCGGGGCTCAGGCGCCAGCCCTGGGCGCCCGCGCTGTCCTGCGGCGCCCCCGTGTGGCCACTGGTGGGCCGCACAGCCCTGAGACGGGGGTGGGGGTGGGGTGTCTATTGCAGCTGTTTTAACCGTTTCCGTTTACTCAGACAAGTTTGTTAAAACCCAACGAACTGCACCCACCATCAGTATCGTTAACATTAGTCTTTATGAGTAGTTAAATTTCATTAAATCATTAAGAATTAATTTATTGAGAATTAAGTTTCATCAGGGCTCCTGGGTGGCTCAGTTGGTTGAGCGGCTCTCTGACTCTTGGCTTCGTGATCTCAAGGTGGTGGGATCGAGCCCTGTGTGGGCTCCTTGCTCAGTGGGGAGTCTGCTTGGGGTTCTCGCTCTTCCTCTGCCCCTCCCCCACTCGTGAGGGGAAGGGGCGATGGGGGGGTGTCTGCCCCTGGTGAGGGGAAGGGGCGATGGGGGATGTCAGGCCCTGGTGAGGGGAAGGGGCGATGGGGGGATGTCAGGCCCTGGTGAGGGGAAGGGGCGATGGGGGGATGTCAGCCCCTGCTGAGATGATCCTACAGTTGGGATTTTGTGGAGCCCAGGGGATACTTTGCATCCGAGGGAGGATCGGCTGGGGACTGAGACCCCATCGCTGCTCCTGGTGGAAGGCGTCAGTCCCACCTCTACCTTGAACCCCCGGAGCCTCCGGAGCCCAGGGCTGTGTTTAAAGGACCAGAGAGGCTAGAGGAATAAACCAGTAGCAGGTAAGGACGGAAGGGGGCGTCTGGTCTGGTCCGGCCGAGGCGTGGGAGGACATCGTGAGCTGTGGCCATGCTCTCCGAGTTCGTGTGGCGCTCAGGGCTGCCTGGTTCTACTGCCCGGGTTGGATCTGGCGCGATGGAGTGCAGGGTATGGGACACCTTCCGACGCTGTGGCCCGACGCTAGCAGACCAGCGAGCCCGGCGCTCAGAAGAGCTGCAGATCTGGGTGGGACGGCTTCAGAGAGCAGGGGAGGGGGTGCCCACACCGCCCCGCAGGGCTGAGGCCCCTCTCCCATGCACACTGGGCTCCTGGCGGTGGTGTGCGGGAGCACTGGGTGGGAGCTCGGAGAGTGGCCAGTGCACGGTGGCCCAGGCGCAGAGCTGGGTGAGCTCTGAGCTCTCCTGGGGGTCCTGTCCCCGCGTCCAGGCAGCGCCAGGTGACCCACAGCCTGTTCTTACCCCCTTCCTCACCCCGCACCTCCTGCCTAGGAGCCTGGCTCGGCCTTGTCCGGGGGCCGCTTGGTGGTGGCGACAGCATGGACGTACCCAGTCCGCGGCCTGGCATCGGAAGGCAGTGGGTCACCGGAGGCACATGGGCTCTGACAGAGAGCCGGGAGGGCACGGCTGTTCTGGAAGATTCCTCAGAGCCTGGAGGCAAGGGCCGCTGCGTGAACGCACTCATCCGCCCTCCGCAGTCTCACTGCACAGCCCTGGTGGTTGGCGTCGGGAGTCATGGTGCTCTCAGTCGCCATCAGAGTCACCCCCCGGCAGCCGGGGCGCGGCGGGTACCGAGCAGTGACCAGTGAGGAACTACTCGGGGCTGTTGATGGCCACGTCCCCCAGCACGATCATCGGTGGCATCTCTGAGTCACGGGGGATATGACCGACAGCCTGGGGGCCACCGGAGGAGCACGTGTTCACGGGTTAGTGTCATAAGGGACACTGGCTGGGTCCTCTCCACTGTCGATTTGGAGAATCAGACATCTGCACTTTGTGTCGGGTTGGACCCGAGTTTTTGCCCTCTGGAGATGCCCTACGGGGCATCCGAATGCCCCTTAGCTATTGGTCCCTGTGTTTTCTCTGGGGAGTGTCCCATGACTGGCGAGGCCATGCTTATCCCCCCTCCGCTTGCCAAATTGATCAGGGGCTCACAGCAAGACCCAAACCCAACAGGTAGTTACATCTGGAGCCACGACCCGGGCTGGATCCTATCCCCCACGCCGGGGTCCTATGTCACGAGGACGGGATGCAGTAGTGACAGCAGGGGCACACAGTAGGAATGCGAGAGGTGGGGTTTGGGCTCGGCCGTTGGGACCGGTGCTGGCTGCAGTCCAGGTCCCCACCGGTTGAGGTGACCCAGGTCCTTGGGCGGCCTGGCCTCTGGTGTGTGCTCGGCCCTCCCGCCACTCCAGGGCGGTCACAGCCACCGCGGGGGGCCCCAGAGGGACAGGACTGAGTGCGGTGAAGCCCTCGATCCTGGTGCTAAAGGCCTTCGTGGACCTCGGAATTACAGACGTTTCCAACTGTAAAAATAAGGACATGTAGGTTCCTGAGATGTTCTGGGTCACGGACGAAGAGTTTAAGGGAATTTGGATGAGCACGAAGCTTTTTACACAATGTCCCATCGGGCGGTATCCCGGGGTGGAGATGAATGTGCATATTTTGATCAGGGGGAGACAGACGTGTTTAAGTCACAGGCCGGAGAAGACAGGGACACAGACTGGTCCCCCTCAGGCTCCAGCTTCCTCTGGGGTTTGTCCCGGGTTAGCGACACCGTAGGGAGCTCCTAACGTGGGCAAGACTTAGCAATAGGAGCAGAATTTTGCAGGAAACGTGCAATGCAATTATCTTAGGCTTTATTGGGCACCTGCTATGTGCTCGAAAAGCAAAGGCACGATGGGACCTGCTGCCAGGAGAGCCCGTGAGCTTCTCAGCGGCTCTGGTCCGGGCCGTGGTTCTGCCCCGAACCCCCGCACTCAGCCTCGGGTGCCTTCGGACCCCGGGGCAGGGCGAGTCTGCAGGCCTCAGGCGGTGGCGGTGTCCTGCGTGGGGAAGGGCTCGGTGCCCATCAGGGAAGGCCGGGTTCCCGGTTTCGCCTGTAGTGCCTTGTTCCTCCCCTCCAGCATCCGAGCCCACTCACCGCGGAGCCTGGGACAGCGATAATTTCAGCCTGTGAGTCACTGTCTCCGGGCCCGGTGGTAGCCAGGCCTCTGTCGGCACCTGAGCACATGTCCCAACATGGCCCGGGTCCCCGGGCTGCCAGCGGCTGTGACCTTGTGGGGTCCCAGGCAGCCCTGCAGCCTCCCGGGGCCAGTCCTGGCCGGGGGCCACATGGGGAGCCTCACTCGGGTCTCTGGCCTGGAGAGGGAAAGCGCTTTACCCACAGGAAGCAGATTCTGGAAACTTCCGAGGCCCTGAGAACTGAACTCGCTCACTGGTGCCCCTCTTGGAGCGCCCCCTCCTTCCCTGTGCGGGATGGCTGACAGATGCCGTCAGGAGCTGCTGGTGTCCGGGGGACAGGGCCCAATCCTGGCTGCAATCTGTGCCCTCATTAGCAGCCATATGTCCCCGCAGAATGTCACCCTCCACAGTCTGTCCTTGAGTGGCCCAGACCCTTGGCGACTACGTCGGCCATTGCTGACCACACTCTCATCGTCTGCCCCGGACCCCACCCCGGGGGCCTGTACCGCGGGCGGCAGACCCAGAAGCTTCCAGGGCCCGACGGCGCGTGCGGGACCAGACTGAGGCTGTGGAGGCGCAGGGGGGAGCTGAGGGCAGGCAGGGGCCTTGGCGCAGGTCCCCTCTTCCCACGTTTGGGCTCTGTGCTGGGACCCCAACCCTGAGAGGTCAGGGGGACGGCACTGCGGCTGCCCTGACTGCGCCTGCCGGGGGCGATGTCCTGGATGACAGGGTGGGTGGCCCGCCCAGCAGCCCGGCCTCTGGCAAGGTCAGCGCCAAGTTCGGTCCCACCGTGGCTGCCAGGCACCCTCTTTCCAACTGGGCTCCCGGGGCAGCAGCTGCTGGTGCTATTTGGGGATGAAAGCTGTGACCACTTTGGAGCATCTGTCCATTTGAGCCCTTGTCTAGGTGTGAATTGTGTGCTAATCTGCCCTCTGAGCTGTCCCCGAGGCCAGGCACTCCTCGGTCTGCTCGCGGTCACCAGGGAGACCCTCTTCAGCGCCCACAGGCCCCTGGGCTCCAACCCACGGATGAGGGGGGCTCTGGATCTGCTAATGTTGGGAAGGAGTATGATGAATTTATCCTGCACTAGGGGGAGCGCCTGCCTGAAAATCAGTCTAACCAGACACGGCCTCTCTGACGACTTCCCGCAAGGCCTCAGGAGTGGGGGATGGGGGAATGAGGAATGGGGTGAGCAATGGGGGTGGGGTTTGGGACGGCGTGTGGGATGGGGGGATGGGGTGAGGGATGGAGGGGTGGGATGGAGGGCAGGTGGTGCTGTGGGGGGATGGGGGGTGGGGTGCTCTCCTCTCCCACCTGCTGACCCGGTGCCGGTTGTAGGCTGTGTTGATGTGGGTGTGGGTTTGCAGTTGCAGCCCCTCCTGCTGTGACAACTGGCCAGGGGGCAGTGCTGGTGGTGGGGTGCGGGCTGCGGCCCCGAGCGGTGAGGAGGAGGCAGCCCCAGCGTGGGGGCTCCTGTCCGCGGGGACCAGGCCTTGCTGCTCGGCGAGCTCACCTGTCCAGGGCGCTCCTGCGGGTCCTCAGGGCCTCGCTCTGAAGTTGTTTTGTGTGCAGCTCGATCCTTTTCTCCCAGAACGTCTTTATCACGCCCGTGTCGAAGGCAACTCTTCCTGGCCGCTTCAGAGTGAGGCTCTCACTCATTTTCTGGAAAAGGGAGAATTGACAGGACTTAGCGTTTGTGCCATGTGGCTGGACAGCCCAGGGAACCAGAGTGTTGACAACTGCGAGGCTGGCTCAGCCCCACACACCGGAATGCTCCCCCGCGTTTCTGGGAGCACGCCAGGGATGTGGTGTCGGGTAAGTCGGGCGTCAGGAGCTACACGGCCGTAGACAGCAGGCGCTCTGCCCCGCCGCCTTCCGAACGGTTTCCCGCGCAAGTGCAAGTAGCAGTGACAGCAAACGCCGTTTGGGGCCTTCGGGCATCTCAAAACTTAAGTAAGTTTCTAGTTTTGTTTGTGGTTTTGTGTGGGTAGCCTCAGGGCTCCGGCCGGGGCGGGCATCGTCCAGAATGCCGCCGCGGGGGGACCGAGCTGGGCAGTGTACGGACACACGGACGGAGGCGAGTCAGACAAGGGAGAAGAGGAAGCCCATGTTGATGGGGACGCGAGGTGATGCTCACTCCTGGAAGGAAGCAGTTCTGGGAGGAGGAGGGCAGGGGTGCTGGGAGGAGGGGGCAGGGGATTCTGGGAGCAGGCAGAAGCTTTGAAGGGAGGGCAGGGTCCTGGGAGAAGGACAGAGGTCCCCAGGAGGCCAGCGGCCAGCTTCTGGGTCTGTGTCTCTTGCTTCCAGCTCAGCCCTCAAAGTGCTCCAGTCTCTGACAAAGGTGGCCATGGAGCCGTGGCCCGTGGCTCCATGGTTGTGGAGCCGTGGCCGTGGAGCTGTGGCCCATCCGTGCTGAGCTGACTGGTGGCCGACAAGCCCAGTACCACTGGTTGCCCGGCAGACTTAGTTCTGGGCTGTGGAGCAGATGGACGGACTCCAGGCCAACCCTGTCACTGGCACCGCCCCTGGGCTCACCCTCATCGGCTTCCTGATGGCGGCTAACCCTTGCTCTGACATACTCCTGGCTGGGGGGTCGGATGGGCCAGAACATGCTAAAAAGCTCAGTTCTTCTGTTGGAGAGAGACAGGTCCGGGCAGGCTGCCTAACGTGTCCCTTGCGACAGATTCTCTTGGACTCCTGCTCCCGGGTCCCCTGTGAGGGCACACAGAGCCCGGGTCCTGCCAGGGTGGCCGCCGCGGCCTGGCCCAGGTGTCCGTGGGCAGCCCCGGGCTCCAGCACAAGCTCTTGGAGGAGCCCTGCCCTGTCCTGGGAGCCCCCGGCTGTCGGGACCCAGGGAGCGACACCAGGCCCTGTGTCCCTACCCCCGTCTCTGGACAGGCCCTCCGGTAATGGCTGGCTTCCATCCTGACGGGGAGGAGCACACAGTTCCCAGACACAGGGCTAGTGCCTGCACGCCAGCCTGCTTCGGCAGGCACGGGTAATCTTAAGTCGGCGTTGCGGCTGCTGCGACCGTCTGGCTGTGGCCTCAGGGACAACGGCCGTGGCGCTGAGCCGATGTCAGGAGGAGGGCTCTGAGTGCCTTAATGCTTTGCTGGAAGCTGCCCTGCAGATCCAGAAATTCCGCTGTGGACAACCGTCTTATGTTCCAGAAACTTCTGGATGAGGCAGTTTCCCTGCCATCAGCCACGTCCACCAGCACGGGGTGAGTGCGCCGGTGGGTGAAGGAGCGAGCACGTCGGCGGCTGAGAGCTGGACACACGGCCTGAGCGTGCACCCACACCCGGCGGATCACGGGGAGCTCGGGGGCCCCCCGGGAGTCTGGGCGGAAGCCCCCCGGGAGAAACCAGGGGCTGGCGGTGGCTTCCTGCGTGGCGAGACAAGGCCTGAGGCTGAGAGCTGGCTGCTCTCCTCTGCGGGTTCCCTGAGGGCGCGGCCCGCAAGCCCTTCTGCGGTGGAGACGACCAGCCCGCAGACCAGGGGAAAACCAGAGGGCAGGTGGAGCACAGAGCGCCAACGGGGCCCGGGGGCAGACGTGGGGGCACCGCACAGCCAGCAGCACCTGCACCCGGGGCGTCACCCTAGAAATTTCCCTGGAAAGTCTCCAGTTCTTGTGTGCTCCCAGCTCCCCTCTGTTGTGCTCATCGATGGGCCCCCCAACCCCAAGCCCGTCTCTCTCAAGGTTAGTGTCGTCTGGCAAATGGGACAGAGCTTACGTTTCGGGTGCTCCCCAGCGAAATCTCTGGGTGTCCTGAGGGCATCTTCCCCGGGGCGGGTGTCCTCGGCTGTCTCTCCGGAGCCCGTGCACTCTTATATGGCCTTGGCGACGTAGCACTTGGCGTCAGCCCAGTTTCCGGGAGAGACGAGCGGCCTCCCGTCCGGCCGCGGCCCTGGAGACATAACTTGGCTCCCGGCACACAGTTACTGGCGGGCACCCCAGCCTCGGCCCTCCGTCCAGGACCGTGGAGCCCGCTGAACCCACTCTCTGCCGGATGGTGTTATGGTGGCCAGCAACTGTCTTCTCTTATTCCCGGGGAGCCCGGTGGGTGGGCAGGGAGCCGGAGGCCGAGCAGCGGTGGTCCCTGGCCTGAGCACTGCCCGAGTGTGCGGACCGGCTGAGCATCACGCCGGGTCCCGGGCCTGTGCCTTGGGAGTGGAGGTCTTCGCACCTAACATGCGGCAGATCACGTTAGAACAACAACCCGACGCGCCCAGCACGGCACCGGGGTGCTGCGGGTCGCTCTGCCTGGCGCTGGCCCGTGGACGAGGGGCAGGGACAGCCTGCCCGCCAGCATCACCCAAAGCGCCCTTCTCCGACTCGTAGCAAACAGCGGGACAGACCCCTTTATTTTACCATGTAAGGAGCAGGACCTCTGACCGGGCCTCCACGGCGTGAGCGGGTCCTGCGGCTGTCACAGCGGTGCAAGGCCACCAGGGGCGCGTTCTTTTCCTCAGCAGGTCGCGAGGTGTTTGTGTGGAGCACGAATTATATTTGATCGGAAAACCAGAGCTGCGGGAGGCACTGGGGACACATTATGCCCCAGCTGGGGGCTTTAACTTCCCCGGCTTCTGCTCCGACCTTCCCAAGCCCGGGGCACGACTCAGGGGGACCCGGAGGTCAGACCTGTGACACTCCGAATAGACTTTTCCCGCAAAAACCCCGAATCAGTCGAGGTGGTCAAGTTAAAACAAGACACGGGTTTGCCGCTGTGGGGAGGAGCGCGCAGAGATGGCCGGCCAGGGACGCGTTTGGAAAAACCTCACAAAACAGATGCCAGGGAAATGACAAGTGTCTACGATGCGCAAAGAGCTTTTACAGGAAAATAAGGTCAAATCCACTTGCAAATGGAGAAGGGAAGGGACAGGAGGTCACAGGACAGCAAGGTGACGGCGGC
Source organism: Potos flavus (assembly GCA_028534135.1). NCBI lineage: Eukaryota > Metazoa > Chordata > Mammalia > Carnivora > Procyonidae > Potos > Potos flavus. Next base: position 172,580,666 of record CM052883.1, read on the forward strand.
GCGGCGGTGAGAACTGGGGCCCTGGGTGCTGGACGTGCGAGCAAAGCTCGGGGCAGCTGCAAGGGGCTGGCCAGCATGGGCCGCCGTCCTGGTTAAGCTGGGAGACACTTGTGACTGCTCGGCGAGCCCTGTGAGGGGTGCTTCGCTGGGAGAAATGCCCTTGCCCCAAACATCCTGGTGCGTCTGTGGGTCTGGTTAGGGACCTTCCTCATTTCCCGTGTGGCGTTAGACCAGGGCGTGCATTCTCCGTGCCATGCACTGGCACCGAGAGGCTCCCTCCTGATGCGGTTCTGCCCCTCGGCCTGTGTGGCCGGTCCTGTGGACTCGCCGGCCACTGACCCCCAACCGCCAGTGCCTTGTTCCACAAGCCTGGGGCTTCCTAACACCTTTTCGGAGACGCCCTGGTTTGCTTGATGTTACTTTTCTTTAAATCTACTCATTTTCCCCCAGTGTATTTCAAAAGCTGTATTCCTCCTCCCAAGTCTCCCAGCAGGAGTGTGTGGGCATGAAGCCCACCAGTGCCCCCAGCATCCCGCAGGGGTGGGTCTCCGGGGGACCGCCGGGCTCGGCTCCTGGGGCACCCTGTGCTCACACTGCTGATTCCCCCCCTCGAGGGGCCTCGCTGCCAACACAGGGCGGTGGGGCCGTACCCTGAAGCTTTCCGGGTCAGGGCCCCCCCACGCCCCAAACGTCCTGCCTCCTACAGAACGGCCACCTTCTCCCCGGAGGTGTACTGGGAGGGGGCTTTGGGGACAAGGGGAGTAAGGACTGTGGGTTTAGATGAGAGGCAAGTGGAGAAGTCGTGTCCACATTGCAGGAGAACAAGAGCCAGTGGCCGGGACTCCTAGGACACATTCTCAGCCTCAGGGGGCCCCGCCTGGCTCATGCCTGAGCTCGGCATTCTGCGGTCTGACCTGAGACAATAAACTTCTGGTGTTTGAAGCCGCCGTTTGTGGTCATGGCTGTCACGGCCGCCCCAGGAAGTGCACACGGTCCCGGAGGGGGCCCCTGACTGTTCCTGGGTCTGGAGGGCATGAGCCAGCCCCCAGCCTGTGGGGGGGATGATCCCGCCCGGTGACGACCCCCAGTCCAGACCGGGGGCGTCCGCCTGCGAGGGAAGCCACCCCCGCTCTCTTCCCTGTGACGCCGAGGCCAGGGGATACCTGGGGGCTCGCACCCAGACCCTGTGGGGCCCTCTGCACGGGCAGGAGGCAGGGGAGGGCCTGGAGCGGGAGGCCGGGGCTCAGCTCCGGGGGCCTGGTGAAGGCCAGTGCCCCCACAGAGGAAGGGCCAGTCGGGGGCCCCTGAGGGTGGACAGCAGGGCCCAGACGGACTCCCCGGGCACAGCGGCTCACCCCAAAGCTTGGGCTGTGGCCGGGGCTCCCGAGGAGAGGGCAGCTCTGGGACCTGAGGGGGCGCAGGGCTCAGCCCAGGCCCCCAGGCAGAGTCGGGGCAGCTGGGAAGAGAGGCTGCCGAGCACAGGCGTGGCCCAGCCCAGGGTTGATGGGGCAAGTGGGGCGCTCTGGGCAGTGTCTCCGGATCACCGGAAGGCCCACTGTCTGCGCTCCGTCCCTGGAGGGCTCCACGCGCACGCAGATGCCCGGCTGGGCCCTGAGTTTCTTCCTGCAGCAGGTGCGTGCGCTCGATGTGTCCATGTGGCTGGGGGAGACCGTGCAGGAGGCATTGCTCAGCCAGCTCTCATCACAGGGGGATCTTCCTGGCAAAGCCCCTGCTGATTCCCGCCGGGAATGCTGGGCCTCCCGTTTCTCCTCCATGAGCGCTGGGCCAGCTCTCCGTGGGCTGGGGCAGAGCTATGCCAGTCACCAGCATTGCTGAGCTGAACGTGACCCTCCTGAGTCCTCTCCGTCTGTGGCTCCCGCCACATGAGCCGCACCCTACACTCCTCCGTGCGGCCCCCCTTCTCCTGGGCCACGGGGTGGGCGGGGCTGGCTGCCTCTGCAATGACATGGGCCCCAGCTCCCCGTTCCCGCGTGTGAGTGACCGTGGTTTGCGTGCAGGACTTTTGGATGGTGTACTGTGAAGATGGTGTGTTTGGGGTTGGCAGCCGACCTGGGGTGCCCTCTCCTGCTCCCCTTTCCGGGACCCCCCACCATAGCGGCCACCCAGCCATGCTCTGGCTCTTCACACCAGCTGGATGTGCGTTTTTTAACGACGGTTTTGTCTGCCCGTGTGGGACTAGTTGCTCTCAGAAAAAATGTCCCGAAAGAGAGAAATGCATCCAGTGCGTGGCTTCCTCCAAGGACCACGGTCTCGCCAGTTCCTGTCTGCTTTTGGTGGTTTTCTAGCACTTTCCGGTAGTTACTTTAAGTCTGCCCAGGGGATGTGGGAGGCCGCTGGTGTGATGGGAGCGGGCTCAGCTGGGACAGGCTGCGGACCCTAACCCTAACCCCCAGGCCCCGCTCTCACTGGGTGACTGTGAGCGTGGCCGGCCCGAGGGGGCAGCGTCCCTGCACTCTGGGTCCTTGTTGGGATATATGACAAGTGCTGGCCATGCTGACCCGGGACTGGAGTCCCTGGAACCTGGTAGCCGGGCTAAGGGTTCCTGGCCTCACTTTCCCCATTCATGCTGCGCAGAGCACACAGAAGAGGGTTTTGCATGCAGGGTTGCTGGGTTTTACAGATTCCGTTATGACCTGGCTGAAAGTGTTCTGGGGTCGGGTGGCCCCTGTGTTTCTGTCCAGCCCTGCATTTCTCGAGTGTATCTGATAATAGGACCCACGTCTATTTTGTGGAAGTTCTATCAACATCCCGGGGCACATGCTTTGACACTTTGGTGAATAATCTGAATGTTAACATCATTCTAGATAATCTGAATTTCATCCCTGGGCCGAATGGGACCACTCGTTACTCGACATTGCTGACTTTTTCTGCCTTTGTTTTCCTTGGACCCGGATTTTTTCATATATTAACTTGTTAATCTATTAATTTCTCATAGGATTCAGTTTCACTAAGCTCCCCTCAAATATAGTTAGCTGCTGCAAGTAGGAGAAGCAACTACTTTCTAAGGGGGGAGGTAGAAATACTCCTCATCCGGACTTGGGGATGGAGGGCCAGCCCCAGCCTCCGCAGAGCTGGCTGACTTCGGTTCTCAAGGCCGTGCGCGTCCGGGCGCCCCGGGGGGCTGACGCCGGCCTCGGTCCCCCGCACTCGGTCCCCCGCACTCGCGGTCGGGCAGAAGCATTTCTTGGAGGACAAACCCCAGAACTCGGAGACCCTGGTCGCAGCTGAGCGGGTGCCAAGCCCGGAACCAGAACTCAGGTTGGAAATCCACCCAAAGTCAAAGAACCCGAAGGGCCCGTGCGGGTCGGGAGAAGAGTATGAGGTTTGCCTGCAGAGGGTCAGGGTCAGGGTTAGAAGGCGGGAGAGGCAGGGCACGCACTTGAAGAGTCGGCGCAAGATCGCCCCAAACGCGTCCCAAACGGGGACAGCAAGGGGCACACACAGGTCGGGGCGCTCGGCCCCCGCGGAGCGGAGAGCGGCCGCAGTCAGGCCCCGCGGCGCCGCCGCGCTTGGCATGTGCACGGCCCCCCAGACGTCCCCAGGGGCGGACCGGTCAACGGTGTGTCCTACTCGGACAGCGGTCGTTACCCCGCGACGACAATTAGCAACACGCGTACAGAACAAGGCGTCTGAACCTGACGAGCGGGGGCTGAGAGAAGCCAGGCCGCATGCACCGCGGGCGAGGCTCCCGGGGGCGCAGTCGGGGGCGGAGCCGGGGGGGCGGGGCGGGTAGAGTCTGGGGGGCGGAGTCGGGTGGGGGGGGCGGGGGTCCGGGGGCGGAGTCCGGGGGCGGAGTCCGGGGCGGAGTCCGGGGGCGGGGCCCGGGGGCGGAGTCCAGAAGTCGGAGTCGGGGGCGGAGTCCGGGGGCGGGGGTCGGGGGCGGAGTCCGGGGCGGAGTCCAGAAGT
>CM052884.1:0-20905 GCA_028534135.1 Potos flavus
ATCCGGAGTCACTCATTCCCAGAAGCCAGGGGTCTTGGCGTCGAGATGTCTAGCTCTGGATGTCTGGCTGGCGGTCTGGAATAGGGCACGAGAGCTTCGGCCGGTCCTTCCCACCTGGTCCTTCCTCAGAGGTTGGCTGTTGTACAGAATCACTAACCCCCTGTCCCTTACAAGGAGGACGAGCGCTATTAGCGTTCTGCGGTCTGGGTCAGGCGGGGGCGCAGGTCCTTTGCAGGAATAGAAGCAGGAGAAGGGGCAAAAAAGCAGGTTTTTGTGGAGTCCTTCCGCTTCCCTCAGCCTGACACTGGCAATCAGTCCCAACCGTGATTCTGTTGATGTTGGTCTGTGTGGTTGGCAAACAAACAGCGCGATGTGGTCTTTCCATTTTAAATGTTTGGTTTGATTTTCCTATTCGCATGGTGGTAGGAACGATGGTCGGGTTCCCTCCCGGGACAGGCCTGGATGGGTGGGAAGGACGGCCAGACCTGTTCTCACCAAGTCACAGCCACTGACTTTACCGTCTCCTCCTGAAGCACTTCGTGTCCCATATTCTCGCCCAGCTCTTGGCCTTCTCACCCTGCCTCCACCCCTCATACTCAACCCATCTGCTGCTCTAGTTTGAGAAGATCTCAAAGCCAGATCTTCTCTGGACCCACAGCCTCCACTCCGCTCTCTGTCTGTGTCGGGCAGGTTATGAGATGTAGGTTTTCAGGTACAGCCCATTTTTCCTCACATAGAGACTGAAGTGTGAGCTTTCCAATGAGACAACCATACTCCAACACCGTCTGGGGAGATCACAGGTAAGTGTGAAACCTTGTGAGGCAGGCCTGGGTTGTTCCCGGCTCTCATGCTCTCTGTGCAAGTCACTTAGCTTCTAAAGGCTCCAGTTTCTATGGAAGGAGCTGAGATGTCCGTCGACAGACGAATGGATAGAGAAGATGTGGTTCATTCATACAAGGGAATGTTACTCAGCCGTCAGAAGGGATGACTACCCACCATCTGCATGGACATGGATGGAACTGGAGGGGATTATGCTGAGTGAAATAAGTCAGGCAGAGAGAGACAATTATCCTATGGTTTCACTCCTATGTGGAACATAAGGAATAGCACAGAGGACCACAGGGGAAGGGAGGGAAAACTGAATGGGAAGAAGTCAGAGAGGGAGACAAACCAAGAGAGACTCTGGACTCTGGGAACCAAACTGAAAGTTACAGGAGGAAGGGGGGGTCGGGGGACGGGGTAACTGGGGGATGGGCCTGAAGGACGCGATGCAATGGGCACTGGGCATTATATGCAATTGATGGATGGTTGAACGCTACATCAAAAACCAATGATGTGGGGCACCTGGGTGGCTCAGTGGGTTAAGCCTCTGCCTTCAGCTCAGGTCATGATCTCAGGGTCCTGGGATCAAGCCTCGCATCGGGAGCCTGCTTCTTCCTCTCTCTCTCTGCCTGCCTCTCTGCCTACTTGTGATCTCTCTCTGTTAAAAAAAATATATATATCTTAAAAAAAAACAAAACAAAACCAATGATGTACTATATTAATTATACTAATTAATAGCATTTAATTTAAAAAATAATAAAAGCTCCAATTTTCCCACTTCTGAAATGAGCGTCTTAGCAGTGTTGACCTCAAACAGTTGTTACAAGCAGAGAGCTAGCTTAAATTCCCTGCTTCGTGGAAAGCACCTATCATGTGCCTGGCACACAGTAGAGGCTCAGTAAACATTTCTTACCCTCGCGTTCAGTCCCATCTCTTTATTTGGTTGTAAGCTCCTCGGGCTCAGACATTCATTTTCCATTCTTTTCAGTCCCCGGCGAGGTTTCGAGCAGACGGTAGGTTCTGGAGACTCATCGGCTCCGCCTGGTAAAATCGTAGTGAATTCGCGTTAGGTGTCGGCTTCAGCAGAGAGTGGCACTGGGCCTGGACGTACGAACACAGGGACTTGGTCTCGTTCAGTGGGAGTCGGTTTGCGGGGAGGCGGGACGGCGGCTGGGCCCTGGCAGAGGACCCGCGGGGTCACAGACGTCCCCGGGCTGCCCTCCTCACGGCGCCCCGGCCTCCAGGCAGCACCAGATCTGAGAAGAGAGACGGGACAGAGAGAACAGGGTGGATGAATACGTTTCAGCAGAGGAACCACTTTATGTTTAAAGGTCAGGCTGCCCGCGACTCGCATACAGGACGTACCGCCGTCGGTCTGGAGGCTTGCGTGGGGTGCTCGCGCTGGTGACCGTCTCCGACAGACGGTGTACCTTCCACAGTGCGCTTGTGCCATTTTTAAAACCTTTCCTAACATACAGTTGGTTTCTCTTTTCCTGTTCCCATCGAAAGGAAAATAGAAGCGGGGCCAACTCAGCGGCACTTTGGGCAGAATCTGACTTGACTTGAGGACTTAATTTTGAAGTCAGGAGGCAGCACCTGATGACGGTGTTTTTACTGGGAGAGCCGGGGTCACGCCTGTTGCACTTCCCAAAACCTGTATCTCGTCAGGTCGACCCGATGTAAAGACACTGGGGAATCTTGGTACGTTTTCTTGATTCCCTGGCGTCGAGCCAGCTTGGGGCCAGAGCGCCCCTGGGAAGGGAGGCCAGTTTCTCGCTTGGCACAGCACACAAGCTGTGTGTGGACAATGGATTATTTTAATGTGCAGATAGTGCCTTTGGTACTAGGTTGGTTTTTACAACTTCTGATTCCAATATTGTCACAAAACATTTGAAAGCTCACCTTTTCTGTAGGACCAAATAACTTCTCCATAAATAATACCCACAAATACAAAATTGCTGAATATAAAATTTCAGATGTATTTTCGGATCTGATTACATAAAGCTTCTCTGACTTAAGTTAAGCCAAAGTTGGGGCTAACAGACTTTTGTGACCATTTTTTCTCTAGAATGAAATTAAAGATTTGCATTTGAAGCCTCCCTTTATTGACTCTAAAGCAACTTCCAGTTAATGCCGAGCATCCTTTAAATGTTGGCAGTTTGTCAGGTCGAACAGATGGACGTTCATTTCTCTTTGTGTTGTTGTAGACGTTGCCTCAAATCATCAGTAAGAACGACACCCGCCAATGTGTAGGAATGCAGATTCCTATTCGATATATTTTGGCAGGAGCGGAGAACATACTGAGAGTGACAGGCAAGTATTTGCAAGTTCCCTCAACACTTTTTTCCCTTTATACTCGATACCAAAAGTGGGAATTCCCCTGTAAATGCCCTCAGAAATGGCACCGAACTCTGCTATCATCAGACCAAATCAGTGCAGTCATTCGTGACTTTGATACTTCTCCAATAAAGGGTTCTTACTGGGCCAAAAATCTTTCGGTCACAGTAAGAAACCCTAAGATAAAGAGGTTCTGAGGGTCTGCATTGGCTGCAAAAGAAAAAAGGACAAGCATTTCATATGCACTTTGTGCACGCACACAGGCACACACACATGCACACATGTACGCATACGAGTACATGCGTGCACACACGCACAGAGACACACGGGCACGCACACAGGCACACATGTGCACCCAGATGTACACAAACGCGAACTAAACCATGTTCCCAGGGCTCAGGAGAGGAAGCACTTTTTCACTGTTAAGTGTAACATTTTCAATGAGATGAATCAGAAAGTTCAGGAAAGATTTAATCGCATTTTGCACAGATATTACCAGTCATATTCTGTGGGAGCCAAGCAGAATAGATGATTAAACAGCATTCTCCAAATAGCCACAGATCATCCTTCCCTCGGTTTCAGGGCTGGAAGTCACCATCGGGGGACCCATACAGCAGGCAAGAAGTTACCTGAAGTCACCTTCGAGAGAAATGCTACACGGGGAGTGTTCCAAAGCAGACCCGACACGGAATCACATCATCACAACAGTTATACCCCAGAAAGCAGTTAATATAAACAAGCATCAAACACGGGGCACAATTTTCATCATAATCTGCAAACTTTAGCCTGAACAATGAAATTCAATCACCAAAAATATTAAACGTTAGGGTTTCAGTGGATGGGATGATCCAAGTTATCTTTGGATATTTTCTTGTTTAAAGGGTGTTCACACTGGCACTTAAAAAAATAAATTGGAAAATAATATGGCTTCAAGTGGACAAATAAATATGATTTTTAAAGGAAGTCTTTGCATTATCTATTGCTTTCCTCTTGATTTGGTTCCATTGATAATTTCTCCTCAAGTTTTCTAATAAGTTCTGCTAGGTCTTCTGAATTCTGAGTTTTTTCTTCAAGGAGTTCATAGCGGAGGCTTGAGATGTCCTGTTTAATTTCCTTCAGTTCCCCTTTGAAAAACAAGAATGATAGTGAGTTTACTGTAAATACAGATGCAGAAAAACTAGGTTCCTGGAACAGAAGGAAATCAGTCCTAATTCCACACACATCTGTTGTCTGAATCCTTTCAAAGGAAGAAACTTCTTAATGGGGGCAGGTTTCTATTTTTTCGCCGAAGCTTTTGGTGAATGAAAAGATTATAGAGAAAGAATCGTAACAAATGTCTTCGAGTAAGAAGGAGACATGGGTGGCAGGTGCTTCTGGCAACAGCCTTCTGCTTCTCCCGACCCCTCCCTCCTCCCTCCCAGCACCCCCAGAAGCAGGGGTTACTTAAGTAGCAAGTGCCATCTGCCCCCACTGTGAGAACAAGCCCATTTCCCTATACTCTGCGCACTGATGATTCGGGGGACCTGTCTTCTCTTCCCCTGGAGGCTCGCCCCCAACTCCACTCCCTCCAGCTTTCCTGCAGCTCAGCCTCAGGCCCCACAGCCTCGCTCGTCCCCATTCAACTCACCTTCGTTCACTTCGTCACTCTCCTTATCTACCTGGGCTTGTAGTACGTATCTTTTAATGAGCCTCTTCATAACTTTCTAGGCCAAGAAAGGAGAAATCCACCTCAGTTTCATGTTTGTGACAAATCTCTCATTTGGAAGAAGTGTCTGAGGCTTTCCTTCCCAAGGACTTCAGAAGTGATGGCTAACAAAGATTCAGATCATTTGTCTGGCAGAGAACACATACTATCACCAGATCATTAAAGCAATTTTTACGTCACCGGAGCAAATGACTCAGAAGTTAATTCTTCAGAAAAGAAGAGCTTTAGAGAAAACCTCTACACCTCGATGTCCCTTGCTTGTCCTTTATTTGCAAAGCATTACAGAAAAACACAGCCTTTCAGCTGGGGAGGTTCCGGGTGTGGTTAATATTGCATGTGGGAACAGGAAATTAAGCAAATGCACACTTGTTTATGTTTTTTGAGCTCCCTTACCAAGAAATATAATCCCTTTTGATTTTCTACTTGCTGGTAATTCAGGAATGGCTAGTGTCAGTGTAACAAAGTTTCTCGAGAATGTTGCATTTACTCTACACATTTCATGAAGAGTAGCAGGCGCAGTACTGAGCACAGGAAGTCCTGGGTGGACACACTGTTGAGCCAAATCTTACTCTCTAAACCCCAAATTAAATGGTGGGGCAGTAAAATATCACTTTCAAAAACTTATTGTAGAGTGGCTCAGTCGGTTGAGCATCTGCCTTCGGCTCAGGTCGTGATCTCAGGGTCCCCGGATCGAGTCCCGTCTCGGGCTCTCTGCTCAGGGCGGGGTCTGGTTCTCCCTCTGCCCCTGCCCCCTGCTCATGATCTCCCTCTCTCCGTCTCTCTCTCAAACAAGTAAATAAAATCTTAAAAAAAAAGAACTTACTCTAACGATGTAATTAGGTGCATGGACAAGAATGTTCATAGTAGTACTACTTTTTTTAAAAATCCATTAAAATTAATCTGTTTTGTGAAATGAAAAACTGTTGCTCATTAAGTATTAACTCATTTATATAATGTTACATAACACACGTAAGTAATATTGAAGTATATATAAAATTATACATATACATATAAATCACCTGGCAGAAAATCACCAAAAGGAAGCAGTCCTTCAATCTCATGGTGGGGTCTGGGGTACGTTTTACTCTCTTCTGTATGTTTTTTGTTGAGAGTTGATTCGTTACAATGAACATGTAGACTCTAAGCTCTGGATGCCAAGACTTCATCTATTTTATTTACTTACATATCTCCAGTGCTTAGCATATATGTGTTAAATTCATGCATTATTTTGACATTGAGAAAAACAACACAATAGGTCATTTTCACTTAAAGAATCACATAGTTTGGGATTTAAAATATTACAAACGACTAGCCTTAGTTCTTTAAAAAAATATCATGCTTACCTGATACTGTCTGGGAGGATTATTGAAACTGTTTAACTGGAAATCTTCAGACCTCCTCACACTTGATTGTTTAGTATGCCCAAGCTGTAATTTGAAAAGAATTAGAAATTCCTCTTTTCCTTTTAAATAAATGATGATATTTATTAGTTACATATAGGAATTTATTCGTTATATATATACACTGTAATTTAATTGGCTTGACAGTCTGTCTGCCAAGATAATTTATTTTGGACAGGCGCCTGCCGTGTGCTCAGCCTCTGCATGGCTAATCAGGGTGGGCTGAGGGGCCTCACAGACTCGATGGCTGTCAGTCATGTTGTCAGGAGCGTCACGCTGTACCCTTCCCGCAGGCACGTCTCTGATAGAGGAAGAGGCAAACCAGTGGGGAAAGTAATGGCGGCGATCTCAGGAGTCCACGGATCCGGGAGCATCAGACCAGCACGAATGACCACAGCACCCACACCCACAGTCGGGTGGGATGGCGGGCCCGGGGTACCACCAGACGAAGACTTTGTTCAGGTGCCAAGAAATAATTAATGACTCTATTTCAATGTGAGGATCTGCATAGTATCCGATTTGGGCAGTCCTTTTCAAAAAATCTATTTGGGCAGTCCTTTTCAAAAAATCTATTTGCTTGAACAGGCAAATAACAAAGATCTAAAGCAATCTGTAATAAAGGTCATAAAGGACCATATTACCATGCTAAGAGAATGATTAAAGAGACTCTTCATGGCATGTTCTAAAAAGAAAAACTGGTTTTAAAAAGAAATAAGTAGGGGAACCTGAGCAAAACACAGCAGATCCAAATTGGGTTTTTTTGGTTTGTTTGCGGGTGCACAACTGTTTTCCAAGGGACAAGAAACTGCAAGACCCTCTTCGAAGACAGCCATGACTTACATTTCCCAATGACATCTAAGTTGCACTAAGTAAAGCTCATTGAGAATTAAATCCTTAACTTCAATGCTTTGTTGCTTTAAATGGCCACACGCCGAATTCAGGCAGCTCGACACACATTCACCCACTGAGCAAGTACATACTGAGTGTCTGAGTGCAGGTCCTGTGACAGAGTCCGGGTATCAATGAAGAATAAAACAATTATGATCTAGCCGAGTTAAAATAATAGGAAAATGCAGCGTGCAATTCTGAAAACATTCTGTAGACAGCACACCTTTCCACGGAGCTGCCCTTGCTTTCCCTTCAACATCTCTGAAAGTGTCAGCAAAATACTATGTTCTTTTACTTTATAAAACATGAAGATAAAATTATACCATTGGCCAAATTAAGCAAAGAGAGGCAGCGTGGGCTCTCTGAAAGAGCTCTTGACACAAAGCTGAACAGTGACCTCTGGCTTTCCAGAACTTTCTGCAGTCGCTCTGACAAGGAAGGGAGTGGTCCAGGGGACACCTGTGCTCCTCCAAGTCCCACTGATCTATGAATTCGTGAAATGAAAGCAAACTTCAATTTTTAGTAATGTTTTCATTTTTAGTATTTAATTTTTTTAATATTTAATTTATTTTTTTAAGTGTAGTTACACCTTTATCCTTATGATCATACAGTTCTTCCTGGCTTTCACTGATTTATGCGGTCACATCACATCACGAGATGTGATGACTAAAATCAAGCTCACTGTCACTCTGCGCTGGTTATGGTAAAGCATGGAGGGTGAGGACAGGTTCCTCGAGGAACAGGATCCAGGAAGGGAGAGTCTTTGTGCACGGTGCCTCCAATTTATTTATTTACCATCTATTCATGAACACACAGCCTCATGATTGCAAATCATTCCCTCTTTCATTGGAGCCCACTAGTACAACCAAACGGTGTTCGTGGAAATAGGAAAGTGAAAAATTATGTTTCTTTGAGATTTTCGTTAGATGAACGTGCAGACCTCGATCCCTGACATGCCCAACATCCCCAGTGAAGGCAGCTCACAGCACGGCAGGCCTGTGGAGATACCTTTTCTTTGGTGGTGGGGGAGGATTGTCACTATTGCATTAACATCCGCTAGGCCCTCGGTGTTTGCTGTGCGCGGTTCCTGAAACCCCCTTTGCCTGGCTGGCTGGTGGGCTCTACCTCACCCTTTGCATTTTAGCTTCAAACATAAGCTCCCCGGAGAGGCTTTTCCTGCCCAGCCCAAGACAGAGACCCTGAGCAAGCCACTTTCTTCACTGGCTTGTCTACATCCTGCTGGGCTGTCATGGAAGGAGGGAGTTTGTCCACCTCACCCCAGGGTCTCCAGAGGCAGCGCCGCCCGACGGAGGACAAGGGCTCAAAAACCACTGGCTGGTGAAATGGAAGAAGAGCTTCCAGGTCCCTGACGGTTCACTCGCTTTCTAGACCCCTTGCTGTACAAGACACGTGCGGTCCAGGTTCCTACAGCAGGAAGGCGGCAGCTTGGCCACGTGTAAGGGTACCTCTGAAACGTGAGTAAGGAACGGAGGGCGGGAGGCAGGCGCCCTACCACCGGCCAGCGCGGAAGAGGTAACACGGGCCGAAAAGCGGGAAAGTGGTCTTCTGCTCGTCTGAGAACGTGTACCCTTGTGGATTTTCCAGAGCGAAGATGCTGACGTGCCCATAACCACAGGGACCGGGCGGTCACGCGGTCCCGGCACAACACGCAGCACCACCACCCCCCGCCCCCCGGGGCACGCACCCCACGGGCCGAGTCCAGACCTTCCTGCCTGCAACCTCTCTGGCCCTCCGGGCTGCATGACTCTTTACTGCGGGGGCTCCCTGTGTCCTGCAGAACCGTGAGCAGCGTCCCCCACTCTGCCCGCGCGAGGCCTGGAGCAGCTCGCGTCCCCGGAGGTTACAAATGCACCCCAAGGCGCCGGCCGTGGGGGCACCGAGACCACCCCTGGCCGGGAACCCCTGGCCTTGTTGAGAGGCCTGGGACTAAACGGTTATAAATGCGTTTGGGTCGTTTTTATGTGACTAGCTCTTCTCTAAACCGGAAATAGGAGACTGGATGCAGACCTAACAGAAAATTCGAGTCCGGGTCTAACATGGAGTGGGTGTGTAATAAGCACACGTCCAACAACTCGAGGGCAGGAATCGTGCACCAGGCGCGAGGAAGCAGTGTCAGCCCTGGTGGCGGGACGCGCGGCATGCGGACGGCGTCTGCAGCCCCCACAGCAGGTGCAAAGGCCACGGGGTCCGGAGGCCCCAGGAATGGTCAGAAACCTTCGGGGTCTGGGTTTCTGCGGCCAGTCCCGACGGGGACAATGCAGCAGGAGTGGGGAGGATCCGCTCCTGGGTGGAAGATCCGCTCCCAAGACGCAGGCACACTCCCCTGCTCTTCTACAGCATTTCCTGCCTTCTTCACGCGTCCTGTCGCTCACGTCCCAGTAATTAGCGTGGTGTTAGCATTTAGTCTACGGCCGGAAACCAGGTGAGGGGCTCCCTGTGCCGTCAGCAGGGGCGCAGGATGGAGACAGCCCTGCAGCCGGCGCTCTCTCAAGCTCCCGCGCTGTAATCTATGGAATCTATAGATCCAAACTCGAATCCTGGCTCTGCGCTGGTCTGAACCGAGACTCTGGGCCAGTCACTTCGGCCCTATAGCCTTGCGTTGCTAGTGCGCGCAACAGGGGAAATCAAATGCCCGCCCTCCCCGAGGCCATGAAAGACAGAGGGTGCATAGAATTCAGAGCCCGGTATACAGTCGGCGCTCTAGGAGTGCAACAGCCATCTCTGCTACAGACGGACAGCCCTCTCGAGTGGGCTGTGTGGACTCAGGCCTGGTTCATGTTACACGGTAATCTGGTCGGTTTTTTCTGGGGCTGGTCTGCGGACTATCGCTGTTCATGGATGTGTCCCTCACTCAGGGAATGAGATGTTCCATGATTCCCGCCCCGCATGAGCCCTAGAATAGGCCAAGGTCTTATCAGAATACCCACTTCCATGCTTCGCTGCCAGAGGTTTTAAGACAATGTCCCCAGAGAAGAGGATTGGGAATTTGTACAAAATCAACTGGGGGCGCCGCCGGGCACAGCGAAGAAACAGAACCTCTGTGTCACACAATCATTTCATCCGATGATGGACAAGACGGCCTCTGACCTCGTCCAAAGCTAAAGGACACAGTTTCTGGATATGTGATGAAAGAGCATAATGCCCACATCTCACTCAACCCAGGGCTGAGGGGCCAGAAAATGCTGCGGTAACGTCTGCGCCTGGCTTTGGTCTACAGAGTCGGGCGTGCTTGCCGCGCTCACACCGGCCGGCGCAGGGAGACCTTTCCCGGAGCTCACCGAGGGCCCTCCTTCGGGAAGTAACTGGGCACTTTCAGTTTACACAGGGCATGCCGGACGGCAGACAACTGACTTTAATTACGCTACCTTTGCAGACTGCATCTGAGAAGCTAATGCTAGCAAGCACCGAACTCCATAATCTTGAGCTGCAGGACCTCATGAAGGTACTGCTATTGTTGTGTGGCTCTTCCTACTGATTTCTGTGGAGCGTCCGCGGGGCAGCGGAGACAGCGCTGGTGTGGCCTGGCCTCTTTAATCCTCAAGGGGTCAGAGAGAAGGTCCAAGTGAAATGGAAACCTGACTGTTTTAGACGTAGACTTTGATGGAAAAGAAAGCAGAGTCGCACACACCAGGTAAGGAGGAACGAACCACGAGAGTTCTTCATAGTACCTATCAGGGCCAAGACGTCCCCGCGATCCGTCTCAGTAACAACAGGCAGAACAATTAGAAATACAAATGGCTGCTTTAATAAACACTCTCCCAGGAATACGGTTAACATATCAAGCAAAAGCAAGGTGTGGCCCAGTTTTTGTCCCTCACAAGCTTACACGCCAGGGAAAGTAGATAGTTGTGCTACTTCGGTCCTCTAGGAATCAAATGCCAAGACCGAGTTAGAAGGATGAGATGGATCCAGAACCTGCTGCTGAGAGATATGGGGAAGAGGAGCAGGAGAGGCAGAAAAAGCTCCCAGAACCTGAGGCTTGGCTCACCCATGAAAGAGCAGAGGGCAAGAAGACTGAGAAAGTCAGCCCAGCTGACAAGGAGCTGAGCACAAAGACGGCCCCGGAGAGGGTCCTGCACCTGCCGCAAATGCCCGGGACCTGGAGTGTGGCTGCCTCAGGAAGGCAGAGGGAACCCCAAAGGCACTGGGGCTGTCCGCTGATCACATTCCTTGAAAGAAGATATGGGCAGCACATCTCCCAGATTGCACAACAACAATAACGACGACAACAAAACACACCGAAGGGTCTCTGGATGGTGAAACTGACATGAGAAGTGACATTTTATTGATTCACGACTAGGATCAGATACCACAAGCTCAGTATTTCTCTGAAAGAGTTTATTTTAACCCAGGATTAAAATAGGTGCTATTGGAAAGTGTAAGGTGATCCAACCCTTCTTTAAAAGATATCAAATGCGGGGTGCCTGGATGGCTCAGTCGGTTGGGTGTCCGACTCTCGGTTTTGGCTCAGGTTGTGTGATCTCGGGGTCATGGGATCGAGCCCTGTGTTGGGCTCCCTGCTTGGCCTGGGATCTGCTTGGATTCTCTCTCTCTCTCCCTCTTCCCACCCCCACCCGTATGTATGTGCTCTCTCTCTCTCTCAAATAAATAATTTTTACAAAGCGATATAAAATGCTGTTTTTCAGATGATTAAAATAAATTTTAATTTCCTACGTTTTTGGAGAAATTACAAAGAAATAGTTATTTGATTTCCAAGATACTAGTTTCTACCATAAAGGAAAACAGGCATTGTGATTCCCTTGACTTTTTCCCTACTTGTGCAATGATTTGTTCTCATGCAAGCATCATCCATTCAGCACAAGTGTGTCTGGTAATCACAAAGCATCACTGAATCCTCCCAACAGTCCAGTGTGATGGGTTCATGACTTGGCCTCCCTCACTGACAGATGAGGAAACTGAGGCTCGGGGAAGCACACTGAACTATTGCTGCGGGGCAGGGGTGAGGGCAGATCCCAATCTTCCGAGTACTCAGACCGATGCTGTATCAATACTTCCTGCATTCCTACCTTGTTGGGGGAGGTAACGGACTTAGCTTGAAAACAAAGCAAACGACCTCTGTCCCGGGCATTTGTCCCTGAGGGGTGGCCTGCGGTGCCCTTCGGAGCCCAGGCAGCGGCAGCCAGAGAGCTGTGACGCTCTTCTCCGTGATGCGGAGACGACGCGAAGCTGTCATCCGCGTGGGACGACAGCAAACCCTGGGGAACCACGGGCCCCCACCCGGACCAGTCCCGCTGCCCCTGAGTCTGCCGAGTCCGACGAGGGAGGGGCACGCCGCTGTCTGCTTTAAACTGCCGCGATGCTACCATTCATTATGTGCAGCTGGACGCAAGTCCCACCGGATACCCTGCCCTTCTCCTACTGACGTCATCGGCAATGCCCCTCGGTGACAAGCATGATGCTGTCCCTACTACGCGCACACCATGAGGAGGAAGCCCATGTCCTCATAGTCGGGATGGCGCCGCCCCGCGTTAGGAGCTCACGTACCTGCACGGCACACGGCTCCTCACCAGCCCCTCGGGCGACAGCGGGTCCTGAATCCCCTGACCAGCCGGGACAGGTGCGTCCTGGCCTCCTGCACTGCCACAGGACCCCGTCACATCCCCCTCGGGCCCTGATGAGGTCCTGCACCCTTCCAATTCTGCCTTCCTTCCGTCCCTATGCCTGTATTTCACTACCCACAAGTACCCTGAAATATACATCTAATATCTGTCTTAAATATATACGTAATTCTTAAATATACATGTTGATGATTTTCACCTCTCATAACAGATTCTTTGAGGCATTATTAAAATAGTTGACTTCTTTCATAACTCTGTTACCTGTTTCTTGAAATTGCTTCTGAACATTCATCCTTTTCTCTGAAAACATAAGCCTGGTCAGATGCATTACTTCAGATTTTCAAATGTGATCTTACCTGTTTTTTGTCAAGTGGTAATTTTGAAAGGTCTTCATGACTTCCCAAAATCCCAAATTTCTTTTCTTCATTTCTCTTTTTAAAACAGATAGAAAAAAATAATAAAACTAAGAATAGATAGTAAAATGAACACAATTGCAAACTCTACATTGAGAATTACAAAAACAACTTCATTCTTCATTCCATATTTTAAAAGTCACCTGGTGTAAGGTTCAAGAAGAGAAACATGTTCTTACTGGGCTCTTCCCAACGGTAAGCACTTAGAAACCACCCGCACAGTAAGTTCTCTCAGGTTGCACTTCTTTTCCTTTTCTTTTTTTAAAAATATTTATATATTTATGGAGGTGGAGGGACAGGGAGGGAGAGAGGGAAGAAATCCCAAGCAGACTCCCCACTGAGTGCAGAGCCTGACCCCGGACTTGATCTCATGACCCTGAGATCATGACCTGAGCCGAAACCAAGAGTCAGACAGACGCTCCACTGACTGAGCCCCCCAGCGCCCCTCAGGTTGCAGTTCTAATTAGACCTGTAAACGCCACACTCAAAAGTGAGAGAAACTCCTTCCACCAGCTCACTAAGTTCTAGACGTTAGACACTGGAAGAATGCAGTAAATGGTGTAGTTTTCCAAAAATTTCACCCAAATGGCATAAGAACTACTTTTAAAGAAAGCTTTATAATTCTCAAAGCCCTTTTATATATTTATTTGATTTTATCTTTATGATGTAGATATAAATTCCCATAGTACAGTTGGAGAAACTGAAGCTCAGAGATCTTACTATTTACTTGAGAGCCCCAAGTGGTGAGTGGCAAAGCAAAGCAGAAATTAGAAAGTTTCTCTTTTCTCTCAGTGACAGAATCTTAGAATTGCAAGAAACCTTTACAATCATTTGGCTCAACTGCCCACTCACTGTAGGAAGATCTTCTAAAAACTCCTAATATTAAAAAAAAAAAAAAAAAAAAATCCTAATATTGGTCATCCAGCATTTATTGATTGCTTGCAATGATGGGGAACTCACTACTTCACAAGACAGCCCCCTCTGTTGGATAGATCTTGTTATGGTAAGTTTGTTTTTACATAGAACTAAAATTGAACTATTCGCAACTTCTGCCCATCGCCTCTCTTCCTGTTTTTGAAGAAACCAAAAACAAAACAAAACCCAGGTATACACCTTCGTCAAACCTGGGAGCTCTAAAGACTTTCCCTTGTTCCCCTCCCCATCCCTTCCTTCTCTGGATGTCATAGGCAGTCCCTTCTATTCCCCATCCTATGACGCGTCAGTCACACCTGTCCGCACGCTGGCCCTTCTCCTCTGAATGAATCTCTCTCTCCGTGTTCCTCCT
Organism: Potos flavus; assembly: GCA_028534135.1. Lineage (NCBI taxonomy): Eukaryota > Metazoa > Chordata > Mammalia > Carnivora > Procyonidae > Potos > Potos flavus. The sequence goes on from CM052884.1 coordinate 14,451, forward strand.
GGGTGTAGACGACTGTCCCCACCCCGCACCCACTTCCGCACAACATCCCGCCTGTGCCTGAAACACTTCTGAGCATACCACCCGCTCACATACACACTGTAGGTCTTTCGTGGCTTCTTGAGATGGCACTGCCCCGTGGAGTAACCGTTTCCAGTGACTGCCCTTCAGTTTTTCTTTCTTGAACCACTCAGTGCTAAGCCTAGTCTCCCATCCTACATGCGAGTAGTTGATTTCTGAAGTTTTCAGGGCAGAAGTTAAGAGTCTGTCAAGCTCCCCCAGGTCGTACGCGGCGGCTGATGCCTCACCATCCTATGTGAAGCCAGATCTGCACACAGCCCCCCCCCCCCCCGCGGATGACACGTTATTATAGTGACGTTTCAAGAATCGTCCCCACGTTCTTTTAAGCAGGCAATGTCCAGCGAGCCCCCGCTGAACAGACACGAGCCGACTTGGGAATGACTGCACAAGCCCTCACGGACCACTTGTTTTTAGAGGGAGGTCATACAGTGGTTTTAATGATCATTGCGTTTAAAAATATAATTTTAAGTTATCAAGTCAAATTACCTTGTTCATCTCCGCATCCTCCTGGAAACCTTTCTTACGGCCCTGGAACATCTCAGAAATCCATTTTTTAAGTCTCAGTAAGAGATAAAACAGGGACTTTGGACTCGGCACCAGGTTGAAAGGAACAGGGAGAGTTCTGCCCTCCTCAAAATAGGAAAACCAAAGTTTGGCCCTTGCAAATTTCCATTCCACATCAGCGTCATCCTATACAAACACACATGACAGTTTAGCAAAGAGAGGCATAAACAGAATGACCCAGATTCTTCTAACACTGTGTGGCTCGATGCCTACAAACACCCTCAGACCCCAAAGACCAGTCCAAGACTTTTTTTAAATGTTAACGTTCTACTCAGACACTCCTTCCAAAACCTGTCTGAAATTTTACCAGACTGAGGGAACAAAAGATCTCAAAATGTGCATATGTTTATAAATACCCTGAAAGATATAAATGTATTTTTCTACATTCTAAAAAAAAAAGCCATGAAAAATTATTCACTCTTTTTTTCTGCAGGAGATCATAAATTTGATTAATTTTTTCTGCAGGAGAGATCACAGATTTGACCAAAATTTCTGTAATAAAAATTTATTCTGTCACTCTAAATTCGGAAACAGGTCAATTTTGAAGATCACTACAAAAAAGATTTGGAGACTAGTGGTATTTGTAGGCAATAATTTTTTTTAAATAAAATATAAATTCAAGCTAACATAGTATTTCTAAGTTTTTTTTTTTTTTTTTTTTTTTTTAATACTGAATTGGACATTTCTCCAAGCAGAGTTAAAATTTTCTAGCTTCCTGGCCGGACAAGTACATAAAACAGTCAAAGAAATAATGAGGGAAAGCAGCACGTGCTTTCACCACCATTGCCAAGGTGACGTCTGGAATCAGTCAAAACACGCAATCGCAGAGCACACAGATGTACAGAAATCATACCTCAATTTCCTGGAATGAACTGTTGATCATTGCAATTAGCATATTGAGCAAAACAATGACCATTGTGACATTATAGACCCCGTAGAGAACATAACCGATGTTTTCAATGAACTTGTGGTTATAGTTGATGACCACTGACTTCACCTCGGAAAGTCCAAAGATAGCCCAGAACAGTGTCTTAAAACTCTCCTCCACTCTAGGGAGAAATAAAGAGAGAAAGGAGATAGTACAGTGTGTAAATGACAATAATCCCATAATAAAAGTGTCTTTGTGAATCACCACTCATGAGAAAATTCTTTCCTTCTCTGAACCTATTTTCTGTACAATGGGTACAGTTACTTTCATTTTCCACATGGCTGCAGGGATGAAGCACTCAGCTCAAAATCTGGCACATAATAAGCGCTCAAAAATGCTATTAACATAACCTCATAACCACAGATAGCAACAGTAAGCAATCCATAGCCTTGGCAATGGAAGTGTTAAATGTATTATGTAATATAAGTTAACTCAATTTGTTGGAGTCCTATTAGATGTCCTGCTTATCTATACTGCTACTCATGTCCTATAAATGGATAATAATAGTCTATGTCTTAAGGAAAATAGGACAATATAAACAAAGACACTATTACCAACATCACTGGCGAGGCTTGGGTAGGAATGTCAATGCTTTACGCGTAATTATTGACCAAGGCGAAGCCCCTAGGCTTAGCCGAGCTGCTTTCATTTCTCTGATAAACCGTACTTGACAAGACACGGCTAACAATAGGTTCTGTTTCAGTCAATGCTTCTCATTGCAACACGGACGACCTACCATTTCAGTAATGACTGTAAGCATGCTTTAGAAAAACACACTTGTGGCCATGGTGAATCTAAGTCAAAACTCTTGTCACTACGGACAATCTGGGTCTTCTCAATGATAAGATCTCGCACTAGGTTAGGAAGGCAGCTGTCCTCCCAGTGCCCAAGGCATCTCTGCAATCAGAGAGCAGGCGCCGGACTCCGGGACGAGGGCTCAAGTCCCGGCTTCTCCCTAGGCTAGCAGCTCTGCAACATTCAATTTTTCTGAGCTTCAGTTTCTTCTTGTTATGAAACAGATCAAAAAATGATGTGAGTGAGGTATTTTACCAGACTAACTGGTGCTAAAACCATTCACTATCACGACTTCGTAATTAGGAAGGTGCCTATGTTTTCGAGTTCTTGCAATTCATTTAAAAATCCTCTCGTTCTGCTAAAGAGAATGAGATGAGGTCTTCGCCAGAACATCATCCACCCCAGGGACATCTATGAACCCTGTGGAGCTAACATTTAGTCAATCACAGTCCCCGCCATCAGCACATCTGAGATCACATACGTGGTGAAAGCTTCATTTTGCTTCGCTCCAATGTAGTAGGAGTAGAGATTGAACATCCCGATCATGAAGGCCACGAACACCATGATGAATATGACCATGAACTTGAAGATGTCCTTCACTGTTCGCCCCAGCGATATCTGCAGGGGGCCAAAGCTTTCGTTGGCTGGTAAAATATAAGCTATTCTTGAGAAACTCAGAACTACGGCAATTGCATAAAGACCTTCAGATATGATTTGAGGATCAGAGGGGTCCCACTTGATCCTGGCTAGGAAAGAGGAAAGACAAGAGTTATCATGAGATTCTGTGAGTTGTTTACTTAGGGAACTTCTTTTCTGCTAAAGAAATATAATTATATTAGCAATCAAATATCTGATGGAAATGTGATCGTTAAGGGTCGAGTGTAGTGAAGCTTCTGAATTATAAGAAGATGATCCTCCTGATTTGCTGGCAATTTTCCACAAAAATATAGCATCATGGTTAAGAGCTCAAACTAGGGACTCGGTATCTGCAGAAATTCCTGTGTGTGTGTGTGTGTGTGTGTAAAAACTGGTCCAGATTATTTAACTTCTCTTAGTTTTATTTTCCCATCTTTAAAAACGAGATAGTACCACCCTCTCTTTCTCATCTACTTGAAAATTCAATAAGCCAACATATATTTGGTGTTTAGAACACACTTGGCACTACACAAGGGGTAGCATTTATTATTTAACCTTAAACTTATAATCCCACTGTAATGTAATCTGGGGCTTGCAAAATACTGGCAGTTACTTCAACCTACTAGAAGTAATTTTTATTGGTCGCTCAAATAAGTCTATTTTCCCATAAAAATGTACCAAGTATTCATTTTTTCATTTTTCTGGCATTATTATGTTAGGTCGTCAAAACCCATTGAAGAAACCATGATGAAGAAAACTGCAAAACAATGTGAAAGAAAGAGGAAAAACAGGATGATATTTGCTTATTGGCTGGGAAGTGAAATCAGGAAGGGATACAAGAAAACTAGTCAAAGAGGTTTCCTGTTTTCTAGGAAGTCTATGAGCACAATGTATAAATAGAGAGCTGTCACATTTTAAAATTCTGCGTATTGAAAAAGTGTTAACCATCAAAATAAATAGTAGAAAACACGAATAAAGAGATCTCTATGTGATGTGGCCAAGAAACCCACGGAGATGCCAGCTGGACGTTAACTGATTTCTTACCAGGGCATTTGAAATAAGTATTCAAAAGGGATCTATTGTCCCCACCTCAGGGTTCTTCCAGGAGGGGCTTCCCCTAAGCACCCCCTGAATCTGTCTCCATCCCTGACTCTCCTTCCTCCTGGCGGGGAGCCTCCTGCGGTTGCTACCCTGGGAGGGTGGGTAGCAGCGCACGGGCTCAGCTCCGTCCTCCTTTTCCTGAGACTCTCGCCCGCTCCCCCTCGAAGGCACCTCTCACCACCTCACACCTGCTGCCGTGTCCACCGCTGTCTGGAGACCCAAGGACACATCGGCCTCATTCTGGGGGCTAAGAGACTCAGCACCAGCTCGTCCGCCCTGAACTTGATCAGCATTAGAGGTTGGGATCTGGCCTCCCAGCTTTCTGTTTTGTTTCCCCTCGAGTTCAAAGCCTGGTTGGGGATCAGCCGTGTGACTTATGAGGAGCTATCCAGGGATCCCACCGGTCCCTTGCGGCTAGTTTAGTGCCTTCAATGGAAGTGATACTCACACATGTGCTGTCTTTAAGAGACGCAAAGAAAAGCAATCAAAGACATAAGACAGGCATTCCCAACGGCAGTGCGCCAACTGGTCCGAGAGAGAAAGCGACAGGGTTCTTGGGATCCAGAGGTTTCCAGCCAGGAGGAAGGCCACAGGCAGGAGAAGAGAGCATGCTCCTTCAGACACAGATGCTTCCGAAGAAGCCAGGAATTCTGTGAGAACGGAGTAGTGGCCAAACTCCGACTGCCTCACTTTTATTGGAAAACTGTGCATTTTTATTAACTTACATTGAGTGTGCACTCCAAACTCACCCAAATTGTAATATTTCACATTGTCTCCCAATGTGACTTTGGCCAAGTCCTTCAGAGTATCATTTGCATCAATGATGCGCTGGGCTTTGGAAGCATGCCAAAACGCCATGAATCTTGCAAGGAACGATGCTGCAAAGATCGCTAACATACCAAAATCAAGCATATTCCACAACTCAAACAAGTATTCCTTGGGGCCTTCCGTCCAAATTTCTTTACATTCGGCCCATATCATGCCTGCATTGGAAAGGGGTTAAAATAGATCCGATTCAATTTCATTCCAGCCTTCGCTCTTCAATAAAACACTAAGTTTGAAAGGTCTCAGCCTCATATTCGAAACCTCCAAAATTGGCCACAGCCCACCCATCCAACCCTGACTCCCGTGTCCCCACAGATCTCAGGGCGGCCACCGCAGCAGATCACCAGAAGGCAAGTGGACAGAGCTCGAAAGTGCTCAAAAGACCATCTGTGTTTTACTTCTTGAGGCTCCATGCTGGGTGTGGAGACTCAGGGCTTGAACTCACAACCTTGAGATCAAGACCTGCGCTGAGGTCAAGCGTTGGAAGCTTCCCCGACTGAGCCCCCCAGACGCTCCATCAAACGACAATCTTGAATCCACTGATTCTATAGATATAAGTGTATTTAAGAGATGTTCGGGGCACCTGGCAGGTCAGATGCACTGACTCCCTGCTCAGCGGGGGGCCCGCTGCTCCATCTGCCTCTCCCCCAGCGTGTGCCCACGTGCGCTCTCTCTCTCCGTCTCAAATAGATAAATAAAATCTTAAAGAAATTAAACACATCTGAGCGGAACACTTTGAGCCACTCAGGCGCCCCTAAAAGTAAAATATGAACTCTTAACAAAAAGTTTAATAATCCTATTGTCTGAAATTCATTAAACGCACCGTGTGTGCCAAGCACCGCTGTGTACTTTGTATCTACTCACACTCACACTCACACACACACACACACACACACAACCCAGGGCGCAGTTAGTTCAATGACATAAGGGCGATGTCCAAATGACCTTTCTTATTTCAAATCAAAGGCTCACAGTGAAATGTAACTTATTTCTCATAGTCGGATGGTATCTGGTAAGGACATGGTGACAAATCAAGCTCTCCTTCCCCTGAGGTGAGGCAGCTGCAGGTATTTAGTGGAAGTCTCCACCGAGAAATCCCACCAGCGCTTCAGAGCCAGCCACAGCCCAGACCTACTGGTCAGCTCCTCAGGCTCCCGGGGCCCCGCACGACCGTCTGTCTGTCCCCCGCCCCCCCCAGAGAAGCCCAGCAACCCCAGGGGCCGTCGCAGGGCTCCTCTGTGTGCGCCCTGAACCACCCCGCCGCCCCCGCAAAACCCGAGTCCCCGCCCTTGCTCCGCTGGGGGGGGGGGGGCCCGCCCCGGTGCTCTCTCGGCTACTGGGACCTCGCTAAGATGTGCTGGCATCCCATCCCCAACGCTGAAAGCCACCGTCGGCCATCTCACCACCCCACCTACCGCCACCCCCGCCTTCGAAGGCACCTGCGCTCCTGCGGGGGGATGGGTGGGGGATGCGGGGGGGGGGCGGGGGGCGGGCACCTGCGCTCCAGCGGGGCGGGGGTGGGGGGCAC
>CM052884.1:27679-43213 GCA_028534135.1 Potos flavus
TAGCTGAGAAACTCTTAAAGAAAAAGACCAAGTTGCAAAGACCTTCCCTGTCAGATAAGACTTAGTATAAGGCCTTGGTAAGAAACAAAGTATAATATTGACATAGTGCTGGAAAAACAGGCCAAAAGAATGAATAAAGTAGTATCAACACAACTATGGACATTTTGCACAAAGAAAGTTTTTGGAGAAAAAGTAAAATTTCAATAAATGATGCTGGGCAAAATTTTTTTTTTAATTAAAAAAAATTTATCCCTACATAACATAAATAATCCCAGGTAGAAAAATGACCTAAATGGGAAAAACAAAACCACAAGGGTTTTAGAAGACAGTCTAGGAAAAAGGAATGGTCATAACCTCAGGGTAAGGAAGGTTTCTTAATAAGACACAAGAGTCCCAACCATAGGGGCACCTAGGTGGCTCAGTCGGTTGGGGGTGTGACTTGATTTCAGCTCAGGTCATGATCTCAGAGTCCTGGGATAGAGCCCCACATTGGGCTCCCTGCTCAGCAGGGAGTCTGCTTCTCCCTCCCCCTCTGCTGCTCCCCCTGCTCACGCTCTCTGTCTCTCTCAAATAAATAAATCTATTTTTAAAAAGTACCAACCATAAAGGAAATGTTTATTAAACAATATACATTACATTTAAGAACTGATTCTTATTAAGATAATATAAGTAAAGGACAAACCACAGAGTAGGAGAATATAATGGTATTCACATAACCAGAAAAAGCAGTATAAAGGAACTCCTCTAAAGCAATTTGAAAAAAAAAAACCAAGCAGGCTAATAGAAAACAACAGGAGTTGGGGCGCCCGGGTGGCTCAGTGGGTTAAAGCCTCTGCCTTCGGCTCAGGTCATGATCTCGGGGTCCTGGGATCGAGCCCTGCTTCGGGCTCTCTGCTCAGCAGGGAGCCTGCTTCCCCCTCTCTCTCTGCCTGCCTCTCTGCCTACTTGTGATCTCTCTCTCTGTTAAATAAATAAATAAAATCTTAAAAAAAAAAAAAGAACAGGAGTAAAAACGTTGACCAGGTCATTACTAAAAAAGAGGATTATCAGATGGGCAATAGATCCATGAGAAATGTGCTCCACCTGTACAGTATCAAAGGAAATAAAGTGACAAGGCAACACCACAGAACTTCCACCACATTTGCAATATTAAGGCATCTCAAGGATTTGTTACGGGTTCAGTTGTGCCCCCAGCAGATCTGTGCTGAAGTGTTAACCCAGCAGCTCAGCACGTGACCTTATTTGGAGATAGAGTCTTTACAAAGGTCATCAAGTAAAATGTGGTCCTTAGGGTGGGCTCTAATCGTGATGACTGGTGTCCTCATAGAAAGGGGATATTTGGACCTAGAGACACGCACAAGGACACAGGGAGAAGACAACTGTCTCTACAAGCCAAGGAGAGAGGTCCGGGACAGGCGATCTGAGACCCCGACCTCCAGAACCGGAAGAGAGTAAGTCTCCATTGTTACGCCACCCGACGTGTGCTATGTGGGTACAAAAGCCCTGACTGACGCCCTGTCTAAGCCAAGCGTTTGCGAGCATGGAGAAGTGTAGAGAACCCTGCTGCTTCTCACACTGTTGAGTGGCATATAAACTAGTATATAAACTAGGATAACCACTAGTTTTGCACTGTCTGGTTAAGGTTGGAGATCTATCTATCCCAGGTCCTAATAATTCCACTCCCAGGTATGTACCCCAGAGAAGGGCTGGCCAAGAGAACTTTCTGGAGTGATGGAAATATTCCACAATTGGTGCTGTCCAATACTATGGCCACTAGTCACGTGTGTCTACTGAATACTTGAAATGTGGCGAGCACAACTGAGGGACTGAGGTTTTCATTTTCTTTAAACTTCTTAATTTAAATGGAAACAGTCATTGTCTTGTGCCTGCCGCCATTGACAGGGCAGGCTAGCAGCAACTCAGACACACATGCGCCAAGATATGCACATAGGAATGCTTAGAGCAGCGTGATTAGAATGGTCCAACCCTAGAAACCACACCGTCACGGATAAATAAATGATGGTGGATCTATACAACAGGATACCACACAGTAATGAAAACGAATGAACCAGAGCTACACACGACACTGATGAATCTCAAAATTATAGTGTGTACAAATTAGGCTAAAAATAAATATAAGTGGCACAATCCATTTATAGAAAATTCAAACACATTTAAGGATAAATATGTAGGTAGTACAATAAAGAAAAAACCAAGAAAGGATCATCCCAAGAGTCAGACTGGAAGGAGGCCCATGGAAAGGGGGTTCTCTGGGTCTCGGCAATGTGTGTCTTGACCTTGGCAATGGTTACATGGAGGTCATTCAACAATTATTATTTAAACTGTACATGTATATGTTATTTACTTTTTATATGTGTGACAGGTCTCTCTATAAAGCATGAAGGCAAAAATAAAGTTATTATCATTACTTTTTTTTTAATTACCTTTGGTTTTTTTCATAAACACATGAAATCTGCATACATGAAACCATTGTCAGAGATTTTCAGTAGAAATTCAATCCCCACATTCTGTAATGTATCTGAAATCTTGAATTTTAAGGCAATCTGGTGACTCTTCACTGATCCCCTCATCCCTAACCCCGGATTAACCAATGTTGTCCATTTGGAAACCAAACGCACAAATGCTCTCGGCGCACGGAATGCTTGTGGCCAGGGTATGCTTTGGCTCCAATGGCTCCAATAAAAACCAGCTCTGTGTGGTTCACTAATAGAACAGGAACGTAATGTGAGATTTGTCAGTTCTATCAAGAGTCATTTGGGTACTTTGGGAAGAATTGAAAAGGACAAGTCTATTAAAAAATGCTCTATAATTAAATGGAGTAAAGCAACTCTAAAGAGAGAAAAATCATAAAAATATAGAAGAATTCTATACTCCGACTGTTTTGAAGGAGTTTTAAACTTCTCATTCTTTGTAAACAAAATTGATATTATAAATCAGAAGTCATGTATTTTAGTGTGGCTGATAGGAGAAAGACGTAAGGTATTAATTAGTGACTCTAAATCTTAAATACGCTCAAGGTACAACCTTGATGCTAAATCAAAATACTGGTGAATCAATCCTAATTTATGTTTTAACTTAAAGTGTTAAGCTATGGGTAAGGCATTTTTCATAAGTCTCTGCCTCAATTCATTCTTCTAAACTATTAACTACTGTCCCAATAGGGTCAGATAAGGGGGCATTTATGGTATTTTCAACAGGTTCATGTAGGAAAAGGGGGCAAGAGGAGGGCACCGGAAATGTGATTTCAAAATCTCCCCCCAGATAGCCGTAGTTTTCAAAAGTCCTGTATAGACCTAGTGCCTCTATCCTCTTAACCCTACACCCTCCCCACTAACTCTAACTAGGATTGTTTACTTACTACTCTGCTAAACACTTTTTGTCATGGTTGTTACTGGTGTCTATTGAAAATCCAATAGGGGCACCTGGGTGGCTCATGGGTTTGGGTTAAGCGTCCATCTCTTGATTTCGGCTCAAGTCATGAGATCAAGCCCCGTGTTGGGCTCTGTGCTCGGTGTGGAAAGTGGGCACCTTGTCTTGTTCCTCATCTTAAAGGAAAAGTTTTTAGCTTTTCACCAGGGAATGTGATGTTACTGCAGGCTTGTCCTGTATGACCCGTATTATGTGGAGGTACATTCTTTCTATACCTAGTTTGTTTAAAGTTTTTATCATGAATGGATGTTGGATTTTATCAGATACTTTTTCTTCATCTATTGAGATGATCATAGGATTTTTATCCTTCATTTTGTTAACGTGGTATATTACATTTATTGATTTGCATGTATCAAACCACCTTTGCATCCCAGGGATTAATTCAACTTGATCATGATATGTGATCTTTTTAATGTGCTGTTGAATTCAATTTGTAAATATTTTGCTGAAAATTTCTGCATCAATGTTCATCAAGGTTTTGGTCTGTAATTTTTTTTCCCTTGTACTATCTTTGTTTAGCTTTGGTATCAGGATAATGCAGCCTCAACATATGAATTTGGAAGTGTTTTTTCAGCTTAATTTTTTGGAAGCATTTGAGAAAGAGTGATATCAATTCTTTTAAAAATATTTGATAGAATTCACCAAGAATTTGACAGAATTCACTAGAAGACATCTAGTCCTGGACTTTTCTTCCTTAGGAGATTTTTGATTACTAAATCAATCTCCTTACTCATTGTTGGTATGTTCAGATTTTCTTTATCTTCATGATTCAGATGTGGTAGATTGTATATTTTGAGGAATTTATTCATTTATTTTAGGTTATCTAACTTGCAGGTATATAATTGTTCACAGCAGTATCTTATGATTCTCTATTCCTGTGGTATCAGTTGTAATGTCTCCTCTTCCATTTCTGATTTCATTTATTTGAACCATTTTTTTCTTAAGTTAAATATGATCTTATATATATAAAACCCTAAGAAAATCACCAAGAAACTCTCAGAATAAATGAATTCAGTAAAGTTTCAGGATTCAAAAATCAATACACAAAAATTAGTTGAGTTTTTATACACTAACAAAAATCTATCTGTGAAAGAAATTCAGAAAATAAGCCCATTTACAAAGAACAAAATACCTAGGAATAAATTTAACCAAGGAGGTGAAAGAGCTACACACTGAAAACTACAGAACATTAATGGAAGAAACTAAGAGGACACAAAGAAGTAAAAAGATATCCTGTGTTTATGGATTAGATGAATGAATATTATTAAAATGCCATACTACCTGAAGTAATCTATAGATTTCAGTACGATCCCCACCAAAATTCCAATAGCATTTTATACAGAAACAGAAAAGACAATCCTAAAATTCTTACAGAACCACAAATGACCCTAAATTGTCAAAGCAATCTTAAGCAAGAAGAATAAAGCTGAAGGTTTCCCACTTCCTGTAATCAAAACAGTATGGTATTGGAACAAAAAACAGATACATTGATCAATGGAAAACAGAGGCCCCCAAATAAATCCATCATATATGGTCATCTAATTTTCAACAGAGGTGCCAAGAATACACAATGGGGGAAAGACAGTCTCTTCCATAAGTGGTGTTGGGGAAACTGGATATTCACATACAAAAGAATGGAAGTGGGCCCTTATCTTACATCATATACAAAAATCAAATCAAAGTGGATTAAAGACTTAAACATAAGCCCTGAAACCATAAAACTCCTGGAAGAAAACACAGGGGGAAAAATCTCCCTGACAATGATTTTGGCAATAATTTTTTGGATCTGACTCCAAAAGGACAGGAAGCAAAAACAAAAATATACAAGTGGGAGTACATCGAACTAAAACTTTCTACACAGTAAAGGAAACCATCAACAAAATGAAAGGTAGCCTATGGAATGGGAGAAAATATTTGCAAACCATTTATTTGATAAAGGGTTAGTATCCATAATATATAAGGAACCTTTAAAACAATAGCAAAAAACAAATAACCTGATTTAAAAATGAACAAAGACTTGAATAGAAAATTTTCCAAAGAAAACAATTGGCCAACACGCCTGTGAAGAGATGCTCAACATCGTTAATTAACAGGGAAATGCAAATCAAAACCGTAATAAGATATCACCTCATAACTTAGAATGGCTACTATAATCAAAAGTCAAAAGTTAACAGAATTCTCAAAGGTATGGTGAAAAGGGAACCCTCATACCTTGCTGATGGGAATAAAAAATGGTGCAGCTATTATGGAAATTAGTACAGTGGTTCCTCAAAACATTAAAATTAGAATTGCCACAGGATCCAGCAATGCTACTTGTGCGTATACAGCCAAAAGACATAAAATCAGGATCTTAAATGGATATCTGCCGTCTGAGGCACCTTGCAGCCCTATTCACAATAGCCAAAAAATGGAAACAACCTAAATTTGATGAATGAATGGGTAAAGAAAATTTGATATATATATGATTTTATTCAGCTTTAAAAATAATCCTGCCATTGTGACATGGTTAAATCTTGAGAGCATTATGGAGTGAAATAAGTCAGACACAGAAAGACAAAGTGCATGATCCCACTGGTATGTGAAATCTATTTTATGAAAAGAAAAAAAAAAAACAAAAAAACCACACCCACCTTAAACCCATAGTAAGGAGAGTAGAATGGTAGTTTACCAGAGGCTACAGAATGGGGGGCAGGAGGAGAGAACGTAAAAAATTCACAGAAAGGAAGCAGCAACATGGTTGCCAGGGACTGGGGAAAGAGGCTCATGGGGTTATTGCGCAAAAGGGTAGAGAGATCAGTTCTGCAAGTCGCTAGGAGTTCTGGAGGTGGACGGTCGCCCAACGAGGTCAGTGTACTTACCACCACTGACCTGTACACTTGAAAATGTTTAAAATCAAGTTCTATTTTATAGGCATTTTACCACAACAAAAAGGCTAAAATATTTACAAAAGAAATTATGTGGGGGGAAAATGAGGCAAATGAGTCAACAATATGTAAAAATAATTATTTGTATAATTCATATTTCATATTATATTATATAGCTAAAGAAATATGAGTAAAATATTCATGTGTTTATTTAGTGAACTAAATAAAAACAAACCCAAGAAAAGAGCAAAAAAGGTAATAAAAAGGCAGTCGATATTTATCAGATCTGTATAATAATTAAAAACCAGAGTGAGATAGAAGGGACCATAATGAAATGACATTATGAAATAAACGTTTAAAGTGTTTATAATAAAATAATTTCAATGAAAAGAAAGTGGCTGAGAGACAAAACACTACATTGAATAAGATAGCAAAGAGAGTACTGTATTCTGAAAATGGCTTATATAAAATTGTGAGGAAAATATTATGCAGTCAAATGCTCTACCACTGAGCTATACTCCCTTAAAATTGTGAGGAAAATATTATGGCCCTAAAAGATAAACAAAGGTCATGGAAATGTAACTCACACAATACAAAATATACTAATAAAGTAACACATGGAAAAATGTTCAATCAACTAATAACTAAATAAATGCAAAAACTAGTAAGAAGATTATTTTTCATACACTAAATTAGCAGCAGTATAAAGAATGATACCACCAAAAGTGTATTATGCTGAAGTGAAATTTATATCTGCCCTTTTTTGCTGATGACACAGAAACTGGAATAGCCTTTTTAGAAAGAAATTTAATAACATGGTTTAAGAATCATGAAACTATTTATATTGTTTTTGTGCTTCAGGAATTCTACTTCTAATTTATTCTAAAAAAGAATCTAAAGTACATAAAAATATATGTAAGATATTTTTGGCAACAATATATATATTTTTGTATATAAGAACAAAAATTTAGAATCAACTTATATACGTCTGACAAGGAAAATGTAAAAAATTAATCGTATAATTAATTCCTCAATAAAAAGTTCCTCAATTTTATGTGACTTTTAACATGATTACTATAAAAAAAATACATATCACACATGTGAAAAAACAGGTATGATATTCTACTATATTTAAAAAGATACAGAGAATATACTACGATATAAAATCATGCATATATATGGATGAGTACAAGAAGGTAACTAAGAGAAATACAATTTGATTTGCTAGAGTTCAGATGTATTAATACTTTTTTCTTAATTTTAATTTGATTTCTGTTGTTGCTGTTATGAAAATCTTTGTGCAACCAATAATAATATTTTCCAAAGCTCTAAAACACGGCGTACTGTTTTTGGTTGTGTTTTTAAGATTTTATTTATTTATTTGACAGAGAGAGAGATCACAAGTAGGCAGAGAGGCAGGCAGAGAGAGAGGGGGAAGCAGGCTCCCCGCTGAGCAGAGAGCCCGATGCGGGGCTCGATCCCAGGACCTTGAGATCATGACCTGAGCCGGAGGCAGAGCCTTTAACCCACTGAGCCATCCAGGTGCCCCACAAAGCATAGTGTTTTTTAAGAGCAAAAAGGAAAAAGAAAATTTAATTTCAATGGCAAAATGTATTATATTTATCAGAAGCACAAATAAATAGGGACAAAGGGCAGTTGAATAACTATATCATTGTTTATGTGTAAATGATTCTCCGACATTGATACCTCATAAAATACAAACAGGTTAACTTAAAAAATACGCAATGCATGCACAGTAGGTGGTATAACCTCCCTGCATTTGGAAAAATGTAACACTTCTTAATAGTCCATGTTCCTGTTATTTCATTGTTATTTAAAAATAATACTATTTACTTAATTATATGTTCATTAGGTTCACTTAATAGTGTCATGGGATAAAAGACGATTCTTCTGTCTTATTGGATTGTAATACTTACAATAAATTAAACTATGTGATTTAAAAATGAAACCTCTAATTTTAGGGCAGCATTAACCAAAATTAAAACAATCATTTCCATTAAGAGTAGTTATGTGACTATAGGTATGTAAGTATTTAGGGCAAAGTAGTTATTTACAGTCTGGTGTGCTTGGAGAAAATGCTGAACATCAGAAAATATCTTCTCCATATAAAAACATATTTTCAAGTCAACATTTCTATAAATAAACAATTCAGCTTCAAACTTCCTGGAAATGAGTATTTAGCATTTAATTAGCACACGTATTCCAGGAAATCACTGAATGAATGAAAAGGACTAAATGAACATCATGGATTGACCCTCAGTGAGCACAACATACTTGAAAGCCCTAAAGAGTAAACTGTCTTTATGGCCAATTTAAGGTGACAATCTCAATAACAAAGTAGTTATAGAAACAGTTTGCCAAAAAGGAAGCCAAAAACATTAGATTTGACCATTCAAACTTTTTCTTTTTTTGCATAATTTCCCTTTTTAAAGGTAAGTAAATGCATCAAACTAAAAAGCTTCTATATAGAAAGGAAATCTTCAAAGAAATGAAAAAGCAACCTACTGAATGGGAGAAATATTTGCAAATCACCTATCTGATAAGAAGTTAATATCTAAAACATATAAAGAACTTGTACAACTCAATAGCTAAAAAACCCCAAACAATCCTATTAAAAATGGGCAGATCTGAACAGAAACTTGTCGAAGACAGACACATGGCCACCCGGTATTAGAAGCTCAAGATCACTGATCATCAGGGAAATGCAAACCCAAACCACAATCAGATGCCAGCTCACAGCTGGTAAAATGGCGATTATCAAAAAACCAAGAAACGGCAAAGGTTGGAGAGGATGTGGAGAAAAGGAAACCCTCACAGACTGTGGTGGGCAAGTAAACTGTGGCAGTCACTGTGGAAGACAGTGTGCAGGTTCCTCAAAAAATTAAAACTAGGATTACCATTTGATCCAGTAATTCCACCGTAGGATATATATGTGAGAGAGAAGAAAATCACTCTCTCAAAGAACTACCCATGCCCCCATGTGCACTGAAGCATTATTTACAAGAGCCAACGTACAGAAACAACCTAATTGCCCATCGATGGATGAATGGCTAAAGAAAATGCAGGAGAGAGAGAGAGAGAGAGAGAGACATACAGGGCAGTATTATTCATCCATAAAAAGGAAGGAAGTCCTTCCATTTGCAACAACATGGATGGACCTTGAGGGCATCATGCTAAGTGAGATAAATCAGACACCGAAAAACAAATACTCCGTGATCTCACTTATATGTGGAATCTAAAAAAAGAAGGAAACAAACTCTCATAGATGCAGAGAACAAATTGGTGGTTGGGGAGGAGGGGTGGGCAAAATGAGTCAAGGGGATCACAAGGTACAAACTTCCGGTTATAAGATAATAAGCTGTGGGAATATAATGCACCGCATGGTGACTGTATACACATTTCTAAGTAACATATGTAACTATATACAATAATACTGCATTGTGTACTTGAATGTTGCTAAAAGAACAGATGTTAAAATTGTTCATCACAAGAAAAATAATTTTCGTAACGTGGATGTTAACTAGACTCACTGTGTTGATTCTTTTACCACATATACAAATATCGAATCATTATACTATACACCTGAAGCTAACATAATGCTCTATGTCAAGTACACCTCCATAACGAAATAAAAATAAACTGAGTTCAAAAGAAGACCCAAAAAAGTCATGTTATTTAAATCACTCTTCCAAGAAATAACATTTAAAAATACGGGATCGATCATTTTCAAACCTAAGGTAACTTGCTCTTCTTACTTCCTCATACAGTCAGAATCTGCAATTTTTTCCCATAGTTATAAATAATTATTTACTCATTTATTTTTTTAAGATTTTATTTATTTGAGAGAGCGCCAGCATAAGCAGGGGGAGTGGAAGAGGGGGAAGCAGACTCCCTGCCGAGCAGAGGGCCCGATGCAGGGCTCGATCCCAGGACCCTGAGATCATGACCTGAGCCGAAGGCAGAGGCTTCACCGATGGAACCACCCAGGTGCCCCCATAAATAATTTTTAAGTCAATTTTCCTCCAATATATGGTCTCTACCAAATACTGCCTCAAAAAGACTCCTCAAATTTAACTATTATTCACAGATGGGTCTACAATTTCTACACATCCGTGTTCAAGGCAATGACAGTCCTCTGTTTCAAATTGTAATTTCAAGGATGTCTGTCCAGTCAGAGCTTTGGAAGACCGCAAGCATCTCTGCAGGGCAAGCGGCAGGCATGGCGACTGCCTGCTCGTTTCCCCCCGCCGGCGCCCCCTCCTGCAGGGCAGCTCACGGAGGCCAGCCCCGCCGCCTCCTCTCACGTCTCCCCGTGGAACCTGGGGTTTGGGGCACAGATCCAAAGACAGGAACACACGGCTTCCGCTGATGCTCTGACAAGAAACTGCCCTTTTCCTCCAACCCAGTCTCGTACCCTCCATCAGTATCCATGAAACTGGGACAGGTTGTCTTACAAGTTTGCAACAGAAGTAAAACCTCAAGCTCTAGACCGTTCTGAACATCTGTAAGATCATGTCATTTACTTGTAATTTCTAAATTATTTGCAGGACCTATAAAGGGATGATTTTTCTTTAGTGAGGCCCAGACCACTGAGGGCACATTTTCCCTCGTGTACCAGCAACACTCCCCTCTCCGGATGTAAGAGATACAAGAAATCGATGGTGCAGAGAAATCCACATAACCCATTTTTGAAACAATGACCTGTTTTTGAAAAAATAATAACAAAGCCACATGAGGCAGGATTTTCTAATCATCCAAAAATACTTGGTTCTAAATATTCTTACCACCTTCTGTCTCAGTAATTTATACATTAAGAATCAAAACGGTCCAGGAAGAATGTGGTTCAAATAATAAAACTTTGGTCAATACATTCTGGCATGAAACTAAAGAGGTGAGCCAAACTTCTAAGGTTTGCTTCTGAGACAAATGTTTCTTCTATCCATATTACATTTGTTTATTTGTTACCGCAAGCAAGAAGAGAACACTGCTCGATACTCCAACAACAAATTCTAAAAGAAATGCAGTCTTAGCTGCCAGGTTACCTAATTTAAAAAATCTAACTAGATTATAAATGCCTCATACTGTGCAGTCTTCCTCTACAATTACCACGTTACTATTTTTCTGTTAGTACTGAGCATCTGTCTTACCCCCATGGCCCGGGATCAGGTCTCACTCTGGGTTCCGGGCAGTGCCTCGCACAAGTATGGGCAAATACTACGGTGGGAGCATGAATGGTAGTTACCATACAAATACTTTACCCTTTTTCCATCTCAAGTGCCAGAAATGAAATTAAAATATCAGAACCAGGAAATTGTTCTTTTCTTCAAAAATAGAAAGAAACGGAGTTGTATTCGGTTAATGTGAAAAGAGAAGTTTAAAGTGTGGGTTTGCAGAATTCAGGAAGTAGGGTATTAATGGGAAGTAAGATAGGAGCTCTAGGGGAGGGTAACCAAAGTCGCTTCTTCCCATGTCTGCTCAGCAGCTGATGGTCCAAACCGGGAGCCTGAACTCGTCCTGTCTGGTGACTTTAGAACGCAAACAGGTCTCATGCAGAACCCTAACGTCCCCTGAGCTCTTCTGTGTCACCTGCCCACATCTGCCCGGGCCCGGACCAGCTCTTGTTTCTCCCTGACTAGGCTTTGTAACCCTCTCCCTAAATCCTAATCCTTATTAGAGCTGATCTCCTATTTCAAACTGGATGAATAAAAAATAATTAAGAGGACACTACAAGCTGAATCCATATATCTTACGACCAGTCAACTTCTGTCCCCTCGCCCACCCATCCGATCAGATCCTTCTGGATGCCGATGTCAGCCAAAACCCCGTGATTCTAGTCCCACGCCCTTGGATGTTATGATCCAGAACGCAGATCGGTACATCAGAACCCACCTCAAGTGTGTTCCTAACAGTTTCCAGCCTCTTTCCCTCGTTGGAAGCTCAGCACACTGTACCAGGTCCACTAAGAACTAAGAAATATTCCACCAGATAGGTATGAGAAAGCCCCTCCATGGTCCTCACATCTCTTTCGGGTTCCACAGTGAGTTCTAGAGGAGTAAATGCACCCGTACATCATTCTCTCCACCCAAATTCACCGCTTATCTCGCTGCAGAGCACAAGCCCATGGCGAGAGTGACACCCTGGAAAACAAGACACCTGGGGGAACGCAGCACCTGCCCGGTGCCAGAGCTGTAAGTGTTCACGGTCTGAGCGACTTTCAGGCTTGGTCTAAACACCGCACTGACGTACACACAACGCACGTGGAGATCCAGAGACAGACACGCTGACCTCGGCCTGGGTTGCCGCCGAACCCACAGGGAGGTCACTTTACTGCGCTGATAGGAGGCAAAGAGGGTCTGCAGGGACAGAGAAGGAAGAACCAGCATTGTGGGCGGACGGACCGCTGTACACAGGGGCAGGACGCGTGGGATGGTACAACGTATGTGTGTTTGTTTGAGGGGTCAGTTTCAGAGACGCTGGACGGAAAGCTGTGATTCGCAGATATTCATATTGTTAAACTTGTATTTGCATGTGTGTCGGGCTTGGTCTATTACCTACGTGCCCGAGCCTCTGGAAAGGCGAGCAGGGTGGGGATTAACTAGAGAATAAGCAAAGGCTGAGTAGGCTGGGATCCTCCACGTTTCCCTTGCCTGCGTCACCCTATGTGGAAAATGGATGAACTGGGAAGACGGTGAACTTCCCAGCTCCGTGGAGAGACGCCGGCCTCCACCGAACCCTCCAGCACCGGGCCGGGTTCAGCGGGCGGCTGCCGGGGGCCAGCCAGCCAGGCTGAGGGGGCAAGTCAGCTGGCTCACTGCACCCGTTTCTCTGTTTCTCCCAGTGAGGCGAGAATTTAAAATAAAAATGAAATACAGTCCATCTGCCAAATCCCTTACTGCCTACAAATGAAAGAAAGTTGAAAACACCAGGCTCAGCAGCCAGGGCAGCTCTCAGAGCTTGGTGCTCCCCCAGTTGACCCCAGCCCCGCTCCCCATCATGTCCTCTCCTCCCCGTGGGTGTGGGCACCCGGCCCCCAGCCCCCAGCCATCTCCGTCCTCCTCATGCTTGTCTTGGTTCTGCATTTCAGGCTCTCGGTGCAGCCACGAGCCTCCCGTCCCAGAGTCAGGCTGCTCCAGGCGGTACTTCCTCCGGGAACTCCTGTCCGTGATTTTCAGCCAAGCCAGCGTGGCCTGGAAGCCACGAGCCTCACTGTGTGCTGACCCCTCCAGGAGGCCGCGGGCACTGTCCCCGCAGAGCACAGGAGAGCTCGGGCTTTGTAGTCCTCCCTTGGGCCTTGGTAAGGACACAGAATGTGCGTTGAGTGGGCCATCGGACATCTCCCTCTCCTGCTGGTGAAATCGGCCTTCTTCGCCTTCTTCAAGGCAGCGCGCTCGAGGCTTGGTGCCAACTGGCCACAGAGCATGTGGAGGGCTCCATCCCATCCTTCTGTTCCAAGCACCTCTCTCTTCAACGTTGCCCCATGCTACCCTGCTCTTTCCCCACGCTGAAGCGGACCTTCCCTTCATTCTATCATTTTAAAAAGGCCTCCTCTTGGCTGCCCACTACCTCTCCCCGTCTAGGAAGAGTCCTGGGTGCCCAGTTTCTTTGCTTGCGGTCTGAGCTTGGGAAGAGACGGAGTTGGTATTTTCCCAACATCATCCTTGATGGGAACCCCTGGCTTCCCCCCAGGTCGGAGCACCCCAGAACATACGGCAAGACCCAAGGGCATAAGAGCTATGGATAAACATGTTACATCTTCCTGGAGACAGGCCGATGGAAAAGCTATTTCATTTTCAGATGAGCATGGGAAGACTATGGAACAAGACGCAAACTTTTAATGTAAAACAGATGCCAAAGACTGATTTTATGGTGGGCTGTACCCGTTTTCATGAGAACCTGGCATTTTTCCCTATGGTCAGAGATATAAAATGTGAAGAACTTTATGAAAATACAATTTTATTTATAAAACTTTGAGGGGCACGAGGTCAGCCATTCCCTAGGGAGTGTTTCTCCATGAAGTTACCCCTATAGATTTTAAGAGTTAATACTCTAAACCTTTAAACCTTAATAACCAGGATAAATCATGGTAGTGCCTCCAACTAAAGGTCAACTTTGGTTGGTTGGTTGGTTGGCTGGTTCTGTTTTTAACAGACAGCAGAATTTCTTAGTGATTTGAAAGAATTTTCCTTGCAGCATTTTTTCAGAACTTATTTTTCCATAGGCTTGAAAGCATCTACTATCCATTCAAGCTGCCTGTTTTCACAGTTCTTTTTTTAAAAG
Organism: Potos flavus; assembly: GCA_028534135.1. Lineage (NCBI taxonomy): Eukaryota > Metazoa > Chordata > Mammalia > Carnivora > Procyonidae > Potos > Potos flavus. Next base: position 42,292 of record CM052884.1, read on the forward strand.
CAACAGCTGGACATGCTGTAGAAAAGTACTACCTGTCAGCCAAGAAATGAAAATTAAAACTTTTATGACACCAAGATGATAATATTCTTTTTTTTGGAGGGGGGAGGTGAATGGAGCGGTAGGTTTCATCACGATGGTGTATTACCAAGCAAAGTGCATTCCATCTCTAATTAGAGTTTCTTTGAAACTGACCTTTTATTCACTCTGTATCCTTAAAAACTGTCCATCTGGGGGTTAGATTAGGTTTACAGTCTTTTTGGATTTCGAGTTTTAAAAATCAGAATATTTTGCCTATAAAATCTTACTTCTGGCTTCTCTTAAGAAGTTAGATGATTTAGAAATACCGGCCCCTCCTGCCTCATGGTGACCACTGACCAGGGCTCAGTGGGGACCGCCATGTTAAAGAAGAGCATCCTTGAAAAGCCATCACGTCCCTAATTTATATCAGACTTGCTTTACTTGCTTTCATTACTTGCCCAGGAATTACAGTCAGCAAGACTGATGCATTCGACCGTCCTTCCAAGCATCAGGCTCTTCAGATAGTGTGGAGCACACAGGGCTCCACAACCAACCCCAAAGCCCCAGGCAGCAGACACGGAGACACCGCTGGTCCAACGGGAGGAGAGCCCCGAGTATCAGCCGCAGAGGGAGCAGGAAGGAAGTGTGAAGAAGGGCTCACAGTCAGAGATGTCCGCACGTTTGTTACGGGAGCAGGGAGAAGAGGAGGGCTGAGCCGGGAGGGAGAGTCAGCCTGTGGATGCTGGTCTGCTGAGCTGCCTCACTGCGGGGCTCAGCCTGTCCCTGAGTGTTATTGACGACCATCCACACAAGGGGCCTCCCAGCTCACCCCCAGGTCTAAGAGAGAGAACAGAACCTCCCAGCTCTTCCCCAGGTCTGAGAGTGAGAACCTTTCTGTTACCTA